>OX411758.1:29531240-30131240 GCA_948252205.1 Orthosia incerta
TGATCATAATATCTTTTCATTTTTATTTGTTTGTCTATTAACTTTTCATGTTGTAATTTATCATTAAAATTAGTTCGTTTTAATAAGTCTGGATGGACTGGAAGTCTACAATTTAAACGCCGGCCCATCAATAACTGTGCTGGTGAATTCAAATTTTCCCGCTGTGTATTCCTGTAACTTAACATACTTAAATAAAAATCTGATCCACTTTCTACTGATTTTTTCAAGATATTTTTAATAGTTTGCACTGCCCTTTCACTTTTACCATTAGATTGCGCATAATATGGAGATGAAGTGACGTGTTTAAAACCCCATTCTACAGAAAATTTATTAAAATTACGACAAGAATATTGTGGACCATTGTCACTGATGACTATTTCTGGAATACCATACCGTGCAAAATTTTCTTTCATAATACATATAACTGAGTTTGATGAAGTATCTCTCAAATATCCAACCTCAATAAAACCAGAATAATAATCAATTAATATTAAATAACTTTTCTTTCCATACTCAAATATATCTGTTCCAATCTTATTCCATGGCAACTCTGGAATAGCTACCGGAATCAAAGGTTCCCTACTTGGTCTGTTTGCTTTTTCCTGGCATACTTTACATCTTCTCACATAGTCATCAATATCTTTCGTTATACCCGGCCAAAATATAACTTCACGAGCACGTCTCTTACAACGATCAATTCCTAAATGCCCCTCATGAACTATATTTAACATGTCCTTTTGCATTGAACGAGGTATCACAACCTGTTTGTCTTTAAATATGACACCATCAACTGAATACAATTCTTCTCTTATAGACCAATAATATTTTAAATCATTGTGAATATTAAACTTATCAGGCCAACCCTGATTAATATATTTAAGTAATAATTTTGAACACTCATCCTTACTAGTTTCCTGCTTAACAAGAGTTAACTTATTCTGTGACATGGGTATATTATTGACAACCATTTTTATTTGGTTTAGTATAGCCCTACTTATTTTATCGTCATATAAATCCGGTAAAGGTGCCCGCGACAATGTGTCCGGTATATACATGTATTTCCCTGGCTTATAAGTGACCACCAACTCATAAGCTTGGACCTTTAACATCATTCGCTGCAGGCGAGCTGGAACGGAATCTAATGATTTTTTAAATATGCTTTCCAGAGGTTTATGGTCCGATTCGATGAGCACATCACTTTTCCCATAAATATATTGGTGAAACTTTTCACAAGCGAATACTATTGCCAACATTTCTTTTTCAATTTGTGCGTATCTTTGTTGCGTGTCAGTGAGCGTTCGTGACGCATACTCCACTGGACGATCCCCCTGCATGAGCACGGCACCCAGTGCAACACTGCTTGCATCCACTGACATCACCACCGGACTACTTACATTATATAAAGACAAGACAGGTGCATTACATATCAATTCTTTAAGTTTACTGAATGCGTCTTTGTGGCCAATTTCCCAACACCAAGCCACATCTTTTTTTAATAATCTAGTTAGGGGAAAAATATGCTCCGAGTAGTTGGGTATAAATTTAGAAAGATAATTTACAGTCCCCAAAAATCTTTCCAAGCTTTTCCGATCGCTCGGTTCCGGCATTTTATATATCGCTCTAACTTTCTCTGAGTCAACTTTCATTCCGTCTTTGTTAAAAATATGTCCCAAGTAGGTCACTTCCTCAACACAGATACGACATTTATCTCTATTAAATTTTAAATTAATTTTCCGTGCCCGGTCTAACAACTCTTTTAGTCGCTTATCGTGTTCATCTTTATTTCGCCCCCAACAAATAATATCATCGATAAATGAATCTACTCCCTCTAAACCTTCAAGCAATTGCTTGGTTTTTGCATGAAAAACTTCAGGAGCACAATTTAAACCAAAGGGCAATCGCATATACTGGTACCGCCCAAATGGAGTGCTGAATGTGCATAAATCTGCACTTGCATCATCTAGTTTTACAGACCAAAACCCTGAATATGCATCTAAAACTGAAAAATACTTAGCACCGTGAAACTTAGTAGCCAATTCATTTATTGTTGGCAGTTGAAAATGTGCACGCTGTATTGCCTTATTTAGCGGCCTTGGATCTAAACATAAACGCAACTGTCCATTCTTCTTAGCGACAATTACCAAAGAATTCACCCATGGAGTAGGATGAATCACCTTCCGAATGACCTCTAAATCAACCATTCTATTTAACTCATCTTGTAATTTATCCCGAACTCCTAATGGTACTTTACGGGTTGCACAAATCACTGGCATAACAGTTTTGTCTACAACAATGTGATATTCACCCGGCAAACAGCCTAACCCATTAAATAAATCTTGATAGTTGGTAAGATTTATACTATGTATTCTTTTGACCAACCCTAAAGTTACACAAGCTTGCAACCCCAGCACACTCTGACAATCGTTGACAGCAATTGCAAATTTTAATTCATATGAAACACTCTTGTGCAACCATTTTAATATGCAAATACCTTTGATAGGAATATGATCACCACTGTAAGATTGTAAAGTAACACATTGTTTTCTATTAATTACATTTCTGTCATAGCCCAACATTGAAAATCGCTTGTATGACAAAACATTGATGTCAGCGCCCGTATCTAATTTAAATTTCTCGATTCCACACTCTCCTTGGAGTGTTTCGTACCAATCCTCTGAGGCAGATTTAATCTCTGAAACATTATACAAGGCTGATATAAAAAATGACTCACAGTCATCTCCTTCGTTGTTTTTTTCCTCACTAAAACTTATATTGTACATCTTCTTAGGTACTTTTTTCAATTTCCACACAAATAGCACTTCACAGAAACCGCAGGACATAGTCTAGGTTCATAGCACTGACCTCCGCATCTTTGACAATTTTCGGTCTCTTTATGATTACTTAATCGTCGCGCTGTGTTTGAACTAGCCGCAACACCGGTCACACCACGACCTTGTCGACCACCTCTGCCGCGCCAACCGCCACTCGCGCCGCGGTCGCCTGCTCCGCGGGCGCCAACTACATCGATCTGCATAGGGGCCGATCTTGAAGTGCCGGCCTCAATTGATTCCAATTGACGACGATTTTCCATGGATATTTGGTCAACCTGGACCATTCTAATGGCATTTTCCAACGTCAGGTCTTCTGCCCTTAGTAACCGATCTCTTGTAGGCGTACTCTGTATGCCACAAACAATACGGTCGCGAATCAACTCCTCCTCTAAATTTTTGAAGTTACATTTTCTGCTTAGTAATCGCAACGCCGTGACATACTGATCAATTGATTCTCCATGTTCTTGACTCCTCGTGAAGAAGTTATACCTAGATAATATAATATTTTGTTTCACTCCAAAATATTCATCAAATTTTCTCAACAACAAAGTGACATTATCCTTGTCACTTTCTTGGTCAAAGGTAAATGTTTCAAATACGTCATACCCCTCGGGTCCGATTAAGTTTACCAGTAAGCTGGCCTGCACACCAGCTTCTTCCTTTTGCACCCCGGATGCTTTCAAAAACAATAAAAATTGCGACTTCCAACGCCGCCATGCGTCAGCCCGGCTGACGGAGTTGCCTTCCAGACACAATTCCGCTGGTGGTCGCGCGTGTTCCATAACGCTCTTGAATTATTCTTTGTATTCAAACGATGCAATGGGTGTCCATTAATGTCTTCAACAATTTTTATCGAATAAACTTTTTCACCGCTGTCACCATGTTGTATAGTCAAACACAGATCCGGATGACAACTGCTTTAATGCCACAGATTATAAAAGCACAGAATAAAGTAACAACCATAGACAACTCACAACAGGTGCTCATCGATTTGTATCCCTAGGTATTTTGTATTCGTGACTTGTTCGATTTTCGAGCAGTCACAATTTTCGTCATCGGTATTACCACAAACATGCAGTTTCATTTGCAGATCCCGGCCCGGCGCTGACCCTTCAGTCACACTAAAACACATCGCCTTAGTTTTGCCGACGTTCAGAGTCAGTAGATTATTTTGCAGCCAGATAGCTACCCTCTCGAGTCCCTCCTGAGCTACACATACGACATCACTCCAGGTTGTCGCATGAAAAATAATTGCGGTATCATCTGCAAAGGTAAAGACGCTGGCATTACGGAGTTCAAGAGAGCATAGGTCGTTTATATAGATCAGGAACAACGTGGGGCCTAAGACACTGCCTTGGGGTACGCCGTAACCAACATTTGCAAAATCACTGACATATTCACCAATGCGAACGCGCTGTTTTCGTTCCACTAGGTAGGATTTAAACCAGTCTAGTGCTAAGCCTCTGATTCCGAACGCCTCCAGGTTTTTTAGCAGTATCGGCCGGGAAACTGTGTCAAAGGCTTTGGCTAAATCCAGGAAGACACCGATACACCTTTGCCCTTCATCCACTTTGCTAATTACAGAGTCAACAAGATGCGTGACAGCATCCTCCGTGGACATGCCAGCTCGAAATCCGAACTGATTCCCGGCCAAGAGACTGTTTTGATTGAGATATTTAAGTAACCTAACATTAATCACCTTTTCAATAACTTTTGATAGTGCGCTCAGAAGCGAAATAGGCCTGTAGTTTGCTGGTTGACGTGAGTCACCTGCTTTCAGTATTGGTATTACGTTGGCTATTTTCAAGTCATTAGGTACTACACCAGAGGACATGCTTAAGTTGCAAATGTATGTTATAGGATGTGCTACAACATGTTTCGTCAGTTTAAGCATATCATTGCTAATGTTGTCGTGTCCTATAGCTGTACTAGATTTAAGTGTACTAATTAATTTAACTATTTCAATTTCGTCAGTTGGTGTTAGAAATAGTGAGTCTGGTGAGGTGTTCCTTGCATAACTGGCATTGCTGGCCAATTCTATTTCTGTTTGTCCTAATTTCTCAAGTACCGCACTTGCCAGCTGATCACCTATGGAGCTAAAATAGTTGTTTACTTCATTTAGTGACTCTGTAGGAGCAGGTTTTATTTTGAGTAAATCTTCATTTTTATTGACTACCTTACTAATATTACAAATGTTTTTAATTGAGTTCCATGTTTTTTTACAGTTATTTAGGTTTTTAGTTAAGAGTTTCCGTTCGTAATATTCTTTTTGCTTCTGTAATATATTGTTACAATAATTTCTGTAGAGTCTGTATTTTGCCTGTAAATTGTGGTCATTACGATTTTTTCTAGCTTTACTATGCAACCCATCGCGGCGTCTGATGTACTTCAAGAGACCAGGCGTTATCCATTTCTTAACGATAATATTTGCACTGGTCACTTTACGAGTACGTTTATTCTTTTCAAGTACTAAGTTAAATTTTTCAACAAAAAGTTTAGTGGCTTTGTTAATATCAGTTTCGTTATACAGGTCGGCCCAACTGATTTCTTGAAGGTCTTCAATAAGGTTTATATAATCAATTTTAGTATATGTTTTAATCTTTTTTTCCCTTGGAAACGATGAACCCATGATGTATAATACTGTGCTGTGATCCGTTATAATAATATCGGAGTGGCAAACAATTGTTGTAGAGGCAAGTTTAGATTTAATCATGCAATGATCTAAGCTATTTGTACCACGCGTTGGGACTGTGTGACCAGGAACATATCCATAAAGCGTTATAAGACTTAGATACTCATTAACGCGAGGATCAGTGGATGTTTCTTTTATATCCAGGTTTATGTCACCAACCAATGCACAATGCTGGCTAGTACAACTATTCAGGACGCTTTCCAAGGAAGTCAAAAAGTTACTTATATTATAAAACGAAGGTGATCGATAGATAATTATAACAGAGTATGATTGCCCAACATCTACCTGTAAACAATTGGCATTGTTGAAAGAGGGCTCTGTTACAAGAACACAAAGATCCGATTTTGAAAACACCACAATACCGTCGCTTTTGTTGATGTAGTTTTTTGAATAATAACAGTTGTAGCCTTCCAGACCAATACTATTAAAGGCATCGTCAAGCCAACACTCAGTTAATACTATAAGATCGGGGTTGAATTTTAAGCGATGCAAAAACAAAAGAAGTGTATCGAAATTCTTATTTATACTGCGTATATTTTGAGACAAGATCGTAAGTTTGCTATGGCCCAACATCGAGATATTCTGTACAAAGATCGGGGGTATCGAGTTCAATACAATGTGAAAGGTGCGTGCTGTCAATATCCTCAAGAAATAAGGCATTATCCAACATTGAGCTGTAAATAAAATACTACTAGTAGGAAATAAACTAGATCGTTGCAATAGGATTTTGACCAGCACAGACTAATCGATACCAATAATAAGTTCAAGCTAGATTTCCATAGTTTTATATTGACCCTTTCATTAATAATTGTTTTATATTAATTGTAATGTTTAAATACATATTCATGAAAAATTATAGATTGACATAAAGTCATATGAGTAACTATGTAGGTCAGTAGAATATTGTACAATTGATAGAATTTTCTATACGGAGGCCAATCTAAGGACATTTTTGTTTTACTTGGCATGCTTGTGAAGTTGTGGTAGCATGTGTAATTGTGTAATATGAATGGTATAACTACGTGTAAGTGTAGATTGTGTGCAACACTAGTAATTTCGACTAAAGTTAGATGAAAGAAGTATGGTACATAGACATAAATGATAGAAAAACAGTATCTTAGCATGCATGTTACATTTAGCAAATCTAGTCAATTTGACTGTCTCAACTTAATTATTTGCTGTTCATCGCTGATACGTATATATTCAGAACCGTCCTGCTTTTTGAGGTACACGTTACCGTTTGATGTCCAACAATATTTGTATTGTTCGGTTCTTGCAAAATCTCTTGCGAGGAAGTGAAGACGCCTAGTTGTAGCAGTAAGAGATTCCGAAACATAAAGTAGTGACGAGTCATTCTCTATTCCCAAGTGGCTGACTTTTAGCTCTTTGCTTTTGTTAAAGCTTTTCACAGATGCCAAAAAATTACTCTTGGTTAAGGTATTGGAAAGTTCCACAATTACCGTTGACTTCGCTGGATATTTTTTATTAGGTACGCGATAGACATCGCGCACGTCGCCAGGACTCAGGGCAATGTTAAGGCAGTTGGAGAGCTGTGTTACGTATTTGAAGAGAGTTTCTTTCTTTTCTTTATCTTTTCGGGGAATATACTTTAATTCAATACTTGTCTTTTTAAGAGCTTTCTCCAAGAAAGAAACCTAGTGCTACCGGCGATGTTCATAACAGACGTGTTTCCGAAAATTTTAATTAATAATATCATTAATGTAAATATATTTAAACTCCTACTGTTTTTTTATCATAACGCTTTTATCCCTAAACATAATTACCATAATATTTTCACTCCTAATCAGAAAGAAACATTTACCAAGTGTAATAAAAAAATATATTAAGCACCAAGAACGTAATCATGAACCAGATATTGTTGTTACATACTTATTACTATAACTATACCTGAGATTATGTCTAAAAAAACAACTGTTCAGAATGATTAAAGGTCGTTTCACTGATTTTTGTCTTAAATTAATGAAATTCAGGTCAGAGTGTCGTCTTGGGGGCACTATGAAAAAAATACTCACATAAATTTCGCGACCAATTTCGAGGTAGCGATCGCCGGCCGCTGCCGCGGCACCGCTCGCTTCGCTCGCTCGGCTCGCGCGTAGTTGGTCACAGTTCTAACCTAACCTAACCTATGGATATCTTTGCTAATATTAAACTAATTTAATTTAAATGTGTATATGAAAACATGTATTTAACTACTTGTACCATGGTACTATTATTCTTATATGTTATACATGTTATGTGATAATAAAGTTACGCAAAATTAATGTATATAATACTGATTATTATGAATAAAAATAATCTAAACAAAAAAGATATGACTTTGAATAATAGTGTAAAAGATGGTTATGTTGAGAAAATATAGGAAAACAAATAAAAGTATAATAGATGTTTATTGCTATACTGACATTATGAAGTTGAATGCTTCGGAATTATGAACATTAGAGACAGAGTAGTTAGGTATTGTGATTGTTAGGATGAAAAATGTTAGGAAGAACATTTTCGGATTTCCAATTATCGGAGTTGAAAATTTAGGTGAACTTTGGCGCACCCATATTTATGTCCTATGTAATAGGGGCGAGACTATTGTCATCAATCATCAAAAATCCAATAACACTTTGCTTAACCCAGGAATCGAACCCAGGACCTCATACTCGGCAGTACCGCTGCCGTCCACTAGAACTACGAGGTAAACTTGATGTGGTAGTCGGCAAATTGCGACAATTAACCGTCGTTAGATCTTGTGTTGGTGTGGAAACATACGCGGTAAAATTTGAGGCGGACCTGAAATATTAGTGATGGAATAACTGGAGTTTGGATAAACAGTTGCAAAATATTAAACTTTTTCAGCCTGATAACTTTTCAACGCAAAATCTTGCATGATTAAATTGTAAAAATCAACGTGTAGGTTTAACCCGCGGCTAAAGTTAGACGATCCTATCTACGGTTTCACGACATATACGTAGCAGATGTTTGAAACTGGTCATGTGAAACGTGATTAATGGGAAATTGTGGCAATTAGCAGAATCTAACCTGATCTATACCTATGTTTATTGAAGAGTTGTATTACGTACGGTAAACTAAATTGTGCAGTTCAATAGGGTAGTTTACTGAAGAGTATATATAAAATATTGGACACGTATTTTTTCTTTTGACACGTAAACATAAAGTGAAAATATCGTGGAACGTCACGGCACTAGTACATCTTATACTACCTTAGTGACGTCACAAGCCCCCAATCCTGAACGTTGATGTGCTTTAACTTCTGTCAAAGAAAATCTGTCGCAGAGCCATTAAATTGTAATGATGCTTATTGCATCATCTTAACAATCAAAACTGAATACGCTTACCGAGACAAAGCCTAATTCCCACCAACCTATTCTATCTACGACCTAAGGCCAGACTAGACTATTGTCATAGCTAAACCCAATTAATCGTTACTGCTCAAATAAGGGTAATCACAGACAGTTGGATAGTAGCCAAGAGCTGGTAATCGTGTGCCTTAATGTAGAAACACAGAGATGTACATTATGTTCGTGAACGCTGTTGAATATGGTCGTTTAGCTGATAATGTTAAGTGTCTTTGAAATTGGCAGGATCGATTATGTTCTGAGAGACATGAGACATTAGGACCTATTACTGTTAGATAAGGCTAGCTATACGCGAAAGTAAAATATCATGTCTTAAAAATTTTAGGCTTTTGGCAAACGCTACACATCAAAAGATTCTATGGGCTTTAGCCCAAGTCCTTGTTTTCTTTTTAGGGTTCCGTACCCAAAGGGTAAAAACGGGACCCTATTACTAAGACTCCGCGATCCGTCAGTCTGTCTTTTTTTACGGATTCGTTTAGAGGAGGCTCGGAAAAGTAAAAACCATTTTTCAAAAATGACCCCCTCGTCCCCCTTCTCCCCCCCTTTAAGCGGATCTCGGAAGTTGAGAGACTTGGAACATTTCTTTTTTCAGATTCATATAAAGGGGCAATGCTATAGTCACAAACAAACCATTTTTCAAAGTTGACCCCCTTGCCCCCCTTCTCCCCCTCCCCCCCCCCGTTTTGGCGAATCTTTTTTTATTGTTTTTTTTACGGAATCGTTTAGAGGAGGCTCGGAAAAGTAAAAACCATTTTTCAAAAATGACCCCCTCGCCCCCCTTCTCCCCCCCTTTAAGCGGATCTCGGAAGTTGAGAGACTTGGAACATTTCTTTTTTCAGATTCATATAAAGGGGCAATGCTTGAGTCGGAATCATTTTTCAAAACACCCCACTCTCCCTCCCTTCATCCCTCCTCTCCCCAACCTCCCCTACCTAATATCGGTCGTCGAAACCTGTCCGGTGGGAGTGGACCAGGCAGCGTAGGGACCCCGAATGGAGCGAACCTACGAGACCGAGTGCAGCGCAGGAGGGAGGTGGCGAGCGAAGCGAGCCGGCGACCTCCGTAGCGTAACGAAGGTTGAGTGGGTGAAGCGAAACTCAGTGCCTGGCGACGACAAGCAAACATTAGGGTTTATGTTTTTTGGAACAAAGTGTAGGGTAGGTGTAAGGTAGGTGTAGGGTAGGTGTAGGGTAGGTGTAGGGTAGGTATAGGGTAGGTGTAGGGTAGGTGTAGGGTAAGTGTAGGGTAGGTGTAGGGTAGGTGTAGGGTAGGTGTAGGGTAGGTGTAGGGTAGGTGTAAGGTTGGTGTAGGGTTGGTGTAGGGTAGTCGTAGGGTTGGTGTAGGGTAGGTGTAGGGTAGGTGTAGGGTAGGTGTAGGGTAGGTGTAGGGTAGGTGTAGGGTAGGTGTAGGGTAGGTGTAGGGTAGGTGTAGGGTAGGTGTAGGGTAGGTGTAGGGTAGGTGTAGGGTAGGTGTAGGGTAGGTGTAGGGTAGGTGTAGGGTAGGTGTAGGGTAGGTGTAGGGTAGGTGTAGGGTAGGTGTAGGGTAGGTGTAGGGTAGGTGTAGGGTAGGTGTAGGGTAGGTGTAGGGTAGGTGTAGGGTAGGTGTAGGGTAGGTGTAGGGTAGGTGTAGGGTAGGTGTAGGGTAGGTGTAGGGTAGGTGTAGGGTAGGTGTAGGGTAGGTGTAGGGTAGGTGTAGGGTAGGTGTAGGGTAGGTGTAGGGTAGGTGTAGGGTAGGTGTAGGGTAGGTGTAGGGTAGGTGTAGGGTAGGTGTAGGGTAGGTGTAGGGTAGGTGTAGGGTAGGTGTAGGGTAGGTGTAGGGTAGGTGTAGGGTAGGTGTAGGGTAGGTGTAGGGTAGGTGTAGGGTAGGTGTAGGGTAGGTGTAGGGTAGGTGTAGGGTAGGTGTAGGGTAGGTGTAGGGTAGGTGTAGGGTAGGTGTAGGGTAGGTGTAGGGTAGGTGTAGGGTAGGTGTAGGGTAGGTGTAGGGTAGGTGTAGGGTAGGTGTAGGGTAGGTGTAGGGTAGGTGTAGGGTAGGTGTAGGGTAGGTGTAGGGTAGGTGTAGGGTAGGTGTAGGGTAGGTGTAGGGTAGGTGTAGGGTAGGTGTAGGGTAGGTGTAGGGTAGGTGTAGGGTAGGTGTAGGGTAGGTGTAGGGTAGGTGTAGGGTAGGTGTAGGGTAGGTGTAGGGTAGGTGTAGGGTAGGTGTAGGGTAGGTGTAGGGTAGGTGTAGGGTAGGTGTAGGGTAGGTGTAGGGTAGGTGTAGGGTAGGTGTAGGGTAGGTGTAGGGTAGGTGTAGGGTAGGTGTAGGGTAGGTGTAGGGTAGGTGTAGGGTAGGTGTAGGGTAGGTGTAGGGTAGGTGTAGGGTAGGTGTAGGGTAGGTGTAGGGTAGGTGTAGGGTAGGTGTAGGGTAGGTGTAGGGTAGGTGTAGGGTAGGTGTAGGGTAGGTGTAGGGTAGGTGTAGGGTAGGTGTAGGGTAGGTGTAGGGTAGGTGTAGGGTAGGTGTAGGGTAGGTGTAGGGTAGGTGTAGGGTAGGTGTAGGGTAGGTGTAGGGTAGGTGTAGGGTAGGTGTAGGGTAGGTGTAGGGTAGGTGTAGGGTAGGTGTAGGGTAGGTGTAGGGTAGGTGTAGGGTAGGTGTAGGGTAGGTGTAGGGTAGGTGTAGGGTAGGTGTAGGGTAGGTTAAGGAATACTTCTCAAAAACACGACAAAGCCGCGAGCTGCTTGCAGCTCGCGCACCAAGCAAATACTAGTACTAATATATAATATTATAAAGAGGTAAAATTTGTAAGTTTGTAAGTTTGTATGTAGGGTGTAATCTCTGGAACTAATGATCCAATTCTAAAAATTTTTTCACTGGTAGAAAGCTACATTATTCCTGAGTACTATAGGCTATATAACATCACGCTACGACCAATAAGAGCGGAGCATAAATTGAAAATATTTCAAAAACGGGCAAGAATATTACTTTTTGAGGGCTTCCGTTGCGTGTACTACGTAAACGGTTTCAGTTATGCAATCATGTATGTAGGGTAGGTGTAGGGTAGGTGTAGGGTAGGTGTAGGGTAGGTGTAGGGTAGGTGTAGGGTAGGTGTAGGGTAGGTGTAGGGTAGGTGTAGGGTAGGTGTAGGGTAGGTGTAGGGTAGGTGTAGGGTAGGTGTAGGGTAGGTGTAGGGTAGGTGTAGGGTAGGTGTAGGGTAGGTGTAGGGTAGGTGTAGGGTAGGTGTAGGGTAGGTGTAGGGTAGGTGTAGGGTAGGTGTAGGGTAGGTGTAGGGTAGGTGTAGGGTAGGTGTAGGGTAGGTGTAGGGTAGGTGTAGGGTAGGTGTAGGGTAGGTGTAGGGTAGGTGTAGGGTAGGTGTAGGGTAGGTGTAGGGTAGGTGTAGGGTAGGTGTAGGGTAGGTGTAGGGTAGGTGTAGGGTAGGTGTAGGGTAGGTGTAGGGTAGGTGTAGGGTAGGTGTAGGGTAGGTGTAGGGTAGGTGTAGGGTAGGTGTAGGGTAGGTGTAGGGTAGGTGTAGGGTAGGTGTAGGGTAGGTGTAGGGTAGGTGTAGGGTAGGTGTAGGGTAGGTGTAGGGTAGGTGTAGGGTAGGTGTAGGGTAGGTGTAGGGTAGGTGTAGGGTAGGTGTAGGGTAGGTGTAGGGTAGGTGTAGGGTAGGTGTATGGTAGGTGTAGGGTAGGTGTAGGGTAGGTGTAGGGTAGGTGTAGGGTAGGTGTAGGGTAGGTGTAGGTTAGGTGTAGGGTAGGTGTAGGGTAGGTGTTGGGTAGGTGTAGGGTAGGTGTTGGGTAGGTGTAGGATAGGTGTAGGGTAGGTGTAGGGTAGGTGTAGGGTAGGTGCAGGGTAGGTGTAGGGTAGGTGTACACAGTCGTACTGCATGAACAGAGAAGGAGTAGGAATAGAATCATTGTTTGCATATAGAAAATTACTATACATTATTTTAATTGAATAAATTACATTTCGGCACTTACTTTATTTAACATGTTTCTACATAAAACCATGAATACAATACCTTAAATTACGACTCATCCTTCCCCAACCATTTCAATTGCCCTAACGCTTTAATAAATCTATTCACTGTAAACCATCCACGTTCCCGCTTCAATTCTACTCCCCAGATCGTTAGAGATATAGATAAAGTGCTATCACGTGCATGCAGATCGAGGCGATCGGTCTCCAGCCTTCGAGAACAATTGAACTGCGGGCTCTGTGATACATGCACAATTGGCCTGCTGCGTTTAATTTTGCATTGTGGCCTGTATATACTAATGGGATGTATAGATTCGTGGGTGAACTGATTTGAATGCAGTAGAGAGTATATTGTAGAGTTATGAGGTTTGGGATTTGCATAATAATGATTTCTTGTAGGATGATTATTAGGGAAACCCTCATAGGCAAAGATTTAAATGACTAAGCTATTTGCCTTGTGCCTCGTCAAATCATAAAATATCATTATTGATTCTACAGAGTCGGTTTTACCTAAGAACCGTCGAACCCGGACCGGTCTATTCGTCTTTTCAATTGACGATAAGTCAAAAAAGTATGGGATTGACAAGTGCTACCAAAATGTCAATCCACTAATATGTTGTTACTTATCATTGTTTTCATTGATAGAAATGTTAAGAAGGAAGTCAAGAAGGTATATCAGCAATAACAATTGTCATAAGTTTAAATTGTTTGGGTGACATTTCGGTAACGTATGTCAATGCTGAGACGCACGGGATCGAACAATGTGGCGACGCTTGCGGGAGGCCTATGTCCACTAGTGGACGTATATCGGCTGATATGGTGTTGATGTCAATGCTGTACATTTTAGACATTTTAGAACCCTCATCGCTGACACAATTTCACTTTCCCAAGGGTTCCAAGACTCACATATTGCATTTTAGTTTTCGAATGCTAAGTAAAATATTAACATTCTAAAATGCAATTTATTAATATGCAATATATGGTAAACTAACGTAGACGTCTTCACATGGAAGTAAACAACCCAGTTTTCTATAAGACGAACCAGCATAAAATAACAAAAGCCAATTCACTGGTACAACAAACCAGTTGTTTTCAAAAGTTTATTAAACACAACATCATCGGAAGATCGATACAGGTAATATCACAACTGCTGAGTATCCAATGAAATATAAAGGTGAGTACCAACCGCTGCGTTACCCTGAGGCTCTAGACAAGTGGCATACTATCAACGATAGCGTCGCTAAAGCGATTGGATAAATGTCAAAAAAGTATGGGAATGTCAAGCGCTATCGACATTATCAGTCTCTTACATTTTTGTACTGTGAACATCGCCATCGCTGACATCGGATGACATTTGTTTGCCTCTGGACACGAACAGTGGCCAATTTGGAAATCTCTGAACATATTACGGGCCTGGGTCGGTCACTGTAGAAACAATTTGGGTTAATAGGGTATCCTTGACCCATCCCAAACATGGTAATAGTGTGGAGCACCTTCGCAAGATATGTGTCTTCTCCTTTCCTGCTCAGCATGCACATTGCACAACCACTTACACCTTGCAATACTTAAACGAAGTCCAATGACTGAGCCATCCAGACGCCCTAGACAGGTGACATTCTAACAACGAAAGCGTAGCGATGGCGATTGGCAAAATGACAAAATGAGTGAGATTATCAAGCGCTATCGAAATAATGTATTTAATTTATTTATCTTCAGACACCTTAGTTCATAATATTACATTCATAAATGATAAATGATTTTATTTCTGTAAGTTGGTTTGTACAAACACTTTTACATGTCGATCATATTTTAAAACTAGATGATGTCGGCGTTTCCTATCTGACTACTCTGAGAAGAAAGGCCGAAACAAACTCAGAGGTCACAGTCTCTTTTAAAGTCCAGACAGAACAAAAATCTTGGTTAGATCATGTGAAGACCATATAGATTGATGCATAACTAAAATATTACATTCATAAGCATATTAAAAATTGATCAATTCAAAATAAAATAATCAAATAAAAATGTCGTTTATTAGCATTACACTATAAAAAAATTGATAAAAAAAATAAAAAAAATTAATTGTCGCGTGATCAGACTCTTATATTTTGGCAGTTCAACCATCGTTATCGCTGACAGAATGATACTTTATCTAGTCCGTTTCTTTACTCAAGTGTTCTAGATCTTCTGGGGGTGTAACATGTTACTGTAGCCGAGCAAGAAATTTGAGTTTCGTGTTTCTTGAGCTCTTGTTACTGGGCTCACCCAACGTGAACCAACAATATTTTATTACGTAGTTTTAAGTCTATATAACTCTAACTGGATTTATTGATTTCTGTAAGAAAGTATGTCAGTTATAGGTATGAGTTATGAATAGTATATTTTAATTTGGTTATTTCAGCGAACGTTACGATCTAAACCTAGTTTTTGTGAATAATACATTTTAAAAACTGCTCTTGGTGCGTCAATTTTAAATGAAGATGCTAATTGGCTTATTGTTGTAAGTCAAGAGATTACTTCCGACTAACTAAACCTATGAACAATCCAATTGGACAAACTAAGTAACTATTAACAGCACCTAAGGCCTACTAACAGTCGATAGGCAGCTTATCCGACAATACAATGGTCCATAACTCTATACTAATATACTTATTTATAAAAGCATAAGTAAGTCTGTCTGTCCGGTTGTATTTTATATTTCCACGTCTTAACGGATGAACAGATTTGGATGAAACTTCTTATCCTGGGATTACGTTCTCGTAGCCAATCAAAACCGCTGACAGAAGCTGGCTGCTTAATAAATATGTTTCTGTTACACCTTAGCGTGCGCCAATCTTTATATACTTGCCAAGCGTTATTTTGTTCGGCTGTTTACCCGTTTATTATGCAAGTAGGTACCTATATACTTTAACAATTCTTTCACGACATTTCCTGCATTGAATGTATTATGTGCATGCGAGGAATGTACCTTTACAATAATAGGCTACACACACATGCAAAAATTTGATGTATTTCAGTGCTGGTCTAGAATCTGAGGTCAAGGCAAGTTTTTAGGGTACCGTACCAAAAGGGTAAAAACGGGACCCTATTACTAAGACTCCGCGATCCGTCTGTTTGTCTGTCTGTCCGTCTGTCACCAGGCTGTATCTTGCGTACCGTGATAGCTAGACAGTTGAAATAAAAACAGAATAAAATACATATTTAAGGGGGGCTCCCATACAACAAACGTGTTTTTTTTTTGTCGTTTTTGCTCGATATTAATAACGGCAACAGGTAGACGCTTGAAATATTCACGGAATATTTAGTTGTATATTTACTTCAAAAAATAATTATTTTTAAATTAAAATAAAATAAATTGAGGGGGGCTCCCATACAACAAACGTGTTTTTTATGCTGTTTTTTGCTCGATATTAATAACGGAAACAAGTAGACGCTTGAAATATTCACAGAATATTTAGTTGTATATTCACTTCAAAAAATAGTTAAGATTAAATTAAAACAAAATTAATTAATGGGGGCTCCCATACAACAAACGTGATTTGTATGCCATTTTTTTGCGATAATGGTACGGAACCCTTCGTGCGCGAGTCCGACCCGCACTTGGCTGGTTTTTTTTATTACTTCACGTCACTTCCTTTTAGACCATTTCTTTTATAACAATTACTTGCTTTACTTACAGTTTGCACCAAAGCGTACAGCTAGCCAACACTACACATATAACACTTAGTACCCGGGCGACCAAGCTCTGCTAGGGTGAAAATAGAGAAAATGACGTTTTCTAAAAATGAAACCTAGCTAGATCGATTTATGGTCCCCGAAAGCCCGCGCATACAAAATTGCATGAAAATCGTTGGAGCCGTTTCCGAGATTCAGATATATATATACATATATACAAGAGTTGCTCGTTAGGTATTAGATTAGATAAAGTAAAAAACTTTTTTACAAACATTTATCATAGTTTTGTCAGTGAGCATAAATATGTCGATGCCAGGTGCCTGAGCAAAAAGGACGTTCACCAAATTGAGCGCCTGGGCTTTCGGAGCATGACGAGCAGTCAGGTTCCACGAGAGCGGAGCAACGAACAGGCACCGTGGGACATAGGCGCCTCGCATTTATGTGTCTCTGCAAATAGTGAACAGCGAGCTAGGGTGGAGGAGTCGTCAATCTTAAAGTTCAGCAGTTTTAATTAATGCACCAGATTTAAGCTGTAGTGTACCAAGTTCTTTAACCTTGGAATTCTTTGTCTAAGTACGTACTTAACTTAATTTGCCAGCGCAGATACCTACTTGTTAAGACAACAAACGATTTACATATGGTTAACGAGAGGTATTAAAATAACGCATTTCTCAACTTGAGACCTGTAATTATTTGTCACTGCTTTTTTTGGACCTACCTATCTTTTTTATATGAAAAGAACAAAGGTTGTGCGGCATTTCGACAAATGACCCGGTTAGGCGGATTTATTTTGTAATGTAACCTTTAAAACAAAAAAATAACCGGCCAAGTGCGTGTCGGACATCGCATATTTAGTGTTCCGTACCAAACTTTTTTATTTTTTTTTATTTGTGATGGGTTTGCTCTTGACTCTAGTCTAGGTCATAGATGAAAAAAAAATGGTTTTAATATTAAAAACGAGGAAATTCAACGTGGAAATGCAACGGCTTAACGTGCTTTTCGAGACACGTAATGAAATACCATTATTATTCAAGTATGCTAAAGCAAAACCTCTTAAAAGGCATACTAATAAACTAACAAGAGCATAAAAACCGCGACATTTACCGCTGTATACGCTATTACCCAAACACAAATTTTATGTCCAGTATATCCTTCCTTATATAACACTACTACTATGGCACGGGTTTTTTTAATCAAAATTCATTCGAAGGGATTTGTAAAAAAGTGGTATCCGGATTAGTCGGTACATGGTGGACAACTCACCCATACGCATAATACTTTCATT
Organism: Orthosia incerta; assembly: GCA_948252205.1. NCBI lineage: Eukaryota > Metazoa > Arthropoda > Insecta > Lepidoptera > Noctuidae > Orthosia > Orthosia incerta. The sequence goes on from OX411758.1 coordinate 29,549,055, forward strand.
ATGCGTATAGCTAAGGAGTGAAATTCAATGCCGGTATCTGAGTTTCCTGATATCAACAACCTCATTATCATCATCATATCAGCCGAAAGACGTCCACTGCTGGACATAGGCCTCCCGCAAGCGTCGCCACATTGACCGGTCCCGTCTCTTAACCAGCGGATCCCCGCAACCTTCACCAGGTCATCTACAAACTAGGAGCGATTAAATCAAGAGTGAATAGTTTACTTCTAAGCAGATGTGATTCATCGTTGAACACATCATCGCTTACCATCAGGTGAGATAGTGATACCTAATCACAAAAAAATGCGACAAAATCTGTTTTCCAATCAAAAGTTATATACACTTGAAGGTCTTATAAGAACCCAGTTAACGGTATGAATAACATCAAAAATGATGTGCATTAACCAAAATCGTCATCTCAGTCCGCCATGTTTGTTTACGAAGGACAAGTAAAGAAAAGTACACTTTACAAATATATGGCGACGTGTCACCTCCGTTTTATACCCCATCCACTAGGCAGTAGGCAGACCATTAATATTCTCATATGCGGTCGTATATTTAAGTAACGAAAATGCAAATACTCTGATTTATTTTGGTAGAAGCACGCGATGTCTTGTATACATGGGGTCAGAAGATCAAGTTTGTTTCCATGAAAAAAGGGGTCAAAATAAATTTCAGGACTTTTAGATTTTATACTCTTGGTTGATAAAAAGAATTCATGTATTTATTGGTTTTCGGAAATGGCACCCCTAAGAAGGTACAAAAGGGGTTGAAAATTTGTTCGAAATTTCTCTTCTTTTTCTTTTCACATGTGAATTTATGATTTATGCTTTTGTTGATAAAAGAATCATGTATTTATTGTTTTTTGGAAATTACACCTACGGAGTTGAAAATGTTTTTTTTTCTTTAGGCTCGCGCTTGACCACTATATCACCATATGGACATTTTTTGGGCTTATATATTTGAAACTTGGCATAAATCATGCATATAACACGACGCCTTACGCCATCTACCGGATGGTGTGCACAGCACTACACCACCCAAGTAGAACGAAACACAAACAAGATCAATCATAGATAAGACGATAACAAGTAAGAGTACCAATAGACTACTAGCGACATCTAACATTCGACATGTGAAGCGCCCGTGACGTCAACGAGGATTACAACCACATGCAAGCGTGAGATGATGGAGACACACAGCTATCTGCCAACCGCCTATATAAACCCGCACCACGGAGGAACCAGCACTCACTCGCTACTTAGGAGGCACAGTGGTCGATAGCCCCGCAGTCACCACTGTTGTCATCAGCTCGACCTGAGCGGAGGCCCCGTCGCCCTCAGGAAAAGCCTTAGCTAGGAGGTTAAGGGATAGGATAGCCCCGCAGTCCATCCCTGGAACCACCAATAGGTTTAACTTAAGTCTAACTTTGTTTGCTAAAGTCTGTAAAGTGTTATAAGGAAAGTAATAAACCCCCTACTTGTCATCCAACGTTGGTTTTATTCCACCGCCACCATTACATTGGCGCCCAACGTAAATCTTCTTCTACCCGCAACAATTTTATCGGAGTACCCACATTTTTACGGTGTACCCACATATTGGCGGATAAACAGGAGCCTACCCTCAAGATAATTTATATTATTTTGACATGTCTGAGAAAAAACAAGAGATGGTGGTGATGACTCAGGACCAATTCACTGCACTTATAACAAAAGTGACAGAAGCGAACGAAAGTGGAAATAGACATTTTAAAAGTTTTGCTGCGTGCACGAAGCGTTACGACGGTGAACGAAATTTTAATAAAGTCGAAGAATTTGTGACCAGTATCTCAGTTTACAAAAAAATTGAGAAAATCAGTGACGAAGACGCCTTGGAAGGTTTAACTTTGTTATTGTCTGGTGCTGCTGCTACGTGGTGGAACGGTGTAAAAAGTGACATCAAAAAGTGGAATCAAGCTCTCGACGCCATTAAGTCCGCTTTTGCGCCAAAAATGCAGCCGCACGAAATTTATTTGGAATTGTACTCAAAAAAACAAACAATTGAAAAAATAGACGCGTTTGTGTGTGAAAAACGTGCCTTACTCGCACAGTTACCCGCAAAACGGCATAAGGAAGAGGAACATTTGGACTTTGTTTACGGACTTCTCAATATATCCTATAAAAAGGAGATTGCTCGCACAGACGTGAAGACGTTTGCTGAACTTCTGGAGCGCGGTCGTCATATTGAGAGTCTGGCCAAGGAAGCTGGTGAGGTAACTACAACAACCCAATCAGAACGAAAGCCGCTCAAAAGATGTTCTTTTTGTGGCAAGAAGGGTCATCTTTATGACGTATGCCGCAAAAGGTTGGCAGAACAAAAGGAAACGGCAGTAAGCGAAGCAGAAAAGAAGCCAGTCATCACGTGCTATGGCTGTGGAGCGCCTGGTGTTTACAGAAGCAACTGCAGTAACTGTAAAACCAAAGAAACGCCACCAAAGCCCGTTGCATTTTATGCAATACAAAATAGCTTACAGATACAAGCCAAAATACCGACGATAAAGGTTAACATAAAAGGTGAAGAAGGGTATGCATACATAGATACTGCTGCCCGCCGTAGTATTGCCAGTATGCAACTCTATAAGATGTTGTTACGTAAAGGAACACAGTTTGACCAGCGAGTAACTGACATCAAATTAGCAGATGGAACGGTGAAAACGTCAAACTTACTGACAACCACAACTGACATACGTATTGGAGAACGCACACTACCAATAACATTGTCAGTCATACCAGAAGCTGTTGACAACCGTACGTTGTTAGGTATCGAATTCCTAGAACAGGCAGGAATCATACTTAATGCACCGCAACGCAGTTGGAATTTTATTGACGAACCTCAAATAGTATACAACTTCATGCAACTCAACAATGACGCCATACCAATGCAGGCAGTGAAGCGATTGACATTTGAAAAGGAGTCAGTGGAACTGAAGGCAGTGTCGGAGTTCATCCGTTGGGCTAACGAGTTGGACATGTTGTCACCGTTACCCATAACACCAACAGGATCCGACGTACAAGACAGTCCACCGGTAAACAAACGACCAAAATGGACTTTACACAAATTGGACACGCCACCAGGTCCTATACACCCACGGGAACCCGCCGACAACCAATCTTGTAAAGATCCACGTATTATTTATTTACCAATAAACCCAACTTCTATGTATTCTGTTGATCTTTATTTACATCCCGATGAAGGAACCTTACTTACAAACAATGAGCAAAAGATGTTCAATGAATTGTTAATTGAGCACAGCGACATCTTTGAGAAAAACACGGAACCAACTCCATTTACACAACATAGAATCGACACAGGCAATCATCCTCCTATTAGTGTTAAGCCATATAGATTGTCACCAACAAGGCAAAAACAACTAAGACAAAAGCTGGATGATATGATAAATGATGACATTATCGAGGAATGCGATTCCCCATGGTCAGCACCTGTAATTCTAGTTCCAAAAGGAGAAACCGATGTTCGAGTTTGCGTAGATTATCGACGACTCAACGAGATAACTAAACCTGACAGATATCCGTTGCCTCGTATTGACGACTTATTACATCAGGCAAAAGCGATGCCATACATGTCAACAATTGATTTACAGTCAAGTTACTGGCAGATTATGGTACATCCAGATGATTACGATAAAACAAGCTTTGTTTCACCATTTGGAACGTTTCGTTTCAAGCGAATGCCATTCGGTCTTCGAAACGCGCCTGCTACGTTCCAAAGATTAATGGACAAATTCATACAAGGATTGCACGCGAAGTGTGTATTGAGTTATTTAGACGATCTAATTATAAGATCAATAACTTACTGTCAACATTTAAAAGACTTAAGAGAAATATTTATTAAACTGAGAGAATACAAGCTACGAGCCAACAGAAAGAAATGTAAATTTATGTGTTCAGAAATTAAATATCTGGGCCACCTTATAGTATCTGACGGGATCAAAACAGACCCAGAGAAAATCTCTGCTATTGCAAACCGTCAGGCGCCTAAAAATCTAAAACAATTTATATCATTTTTACAAACCGCATCATGGTATCGGAGATTTATTCATAATTATGCAGACATTGCTCGACCGCTTACTAACCTAACGAAAAAGAAAATAAGCTGGAAGTGGGAACGAGAGCAACAAGAAGCATTTTTGAAATTAATAAGTGCCTTAACTACTTCACCAGTGTTAAAACAGGCAAGTGACGATTTACCCTTTGCTATCAAGACTGATGCCAGCCAGTATGCCATTGGCGCAGCTTTAGTGCAGGGGGAGGGAGATAATGAACACCCTGTTGAATACGCAAGTAGACTCTTAACACAAGCTGAACGCAATTACAGCGTAACAGAAAAGGAAGCACTAGCCATAGTATGGGCTATTGCAAAATTTCGTGGCTATATAGAAGGTACAAAGTTCATAACTATTACAGATCATCAACCGTTGAAATGGTTAATGAATCTTAAAACAGCTACTGGTCGCTTAGCACGATGGGCACTACAGCTGCAACCATACGAGTTCAAAATCCAATATACTCCAGGACGTACTAATGTAGTAGCTGATACATTGTCTAGACCACCGTGTGAGCAGCATGATGGAAAATGCCTCATATGCAGCACAGAGTTAGATCTACCTAGATATAATGAAAAACAGTTAAGAGATGAACAAATGAAAGATAAACTTCCCAACAGACTATCATAAAAACATTAGAAGAAGGAAAAGAAATACCAAGTTATGTAGACTACATTAAAAAAGGGTACCTAATCCATAAAGGTGTCCTGTATCTTTACATGCCAGAACAAGAAGACGACAATGCAAAGTTAGTTGTTCCACGTCATGAAATACAAAATGTACTGAACGCTTACCATGACTCACCTACTGCTGGTCATATGGGAGTAGAAAGAACAGTACAACGTATAACAAATAAGTTTTATTGGACAGGACTACGGAAAGATGTAATAAAATACGTGAAATCATGTATTGAATGCCAAAAATATAAGCCCACTAATAAGAAGCCAGCAGGCTTATACCAGTCCACCCCAAACTCTCAACGATTTGAGGTGTTGTCCATTGATCTTTTTGGACCTTTACCAAAAGGACCATCAGGAGAAAAGTGGATTCTGATCATAGAAGATACTACTTCAAGATGGGTAGAATTATTCCCACTGAATGAAGCAACTAGTGAAAATTGTGCCATCATTTTACTCAATGAAATATTTCTTCGATATGGGTTGCCAAGGAAAATTATCAGCGATAATGGAGTACAATTTATATCAGCAATAATGCAAAAACTAGCATATTGCTTGGAAATTCAACAAATATTCACACCCGTATATCACCCTGAACCAAATGTGGTAGAAAGAAAAAATAGGGACATGAAGTCACAAATTGCAATTATGGTGAAAGACAAACATAAGAACTGGCCATCGACTTTACCAACAATAAGATTCGCAATGAATACAGCTAAGTGTCAAACAACAGGATTCTCACCATCTTACCTTACATTTGGGAGAGAACTGCGTACGCCATATGAGTTGACACATGATCTAAGCTCGGTGGTAGAATCAGAAAACTTTGTCGCAGAAATCACCCCAAAGTTAAAACAACTAGCGCAAGATTTGGAGCTAGCACAAGAAAATATAGAGTGTAACAAAGAAACGACACGCCAAAGAGCAAATAGCAAGAGAAGACCAGACCCAGACTATAAAGTTGGAGACTTAGTATTGATAGAATCTCATCCCGTTATCAACATCAATAAACAGTTTACCTCGAAATTTGCTCCTCGACGAGATGGGCCGTATGTTATATTAAAGAAACATGGAACCTCCACTTATGAAATTGCTCACTCAGAAACTCCAGACAAGACTATTGGAAAGTATCATACGTCAGCGATAACTAAGTTTGAAAAGAGAGACGACGTGATATCCAAACCAACTTATCCGATACGCCAAAGAGGAAGGCCGCGGAAACAAACTGGTGCTGGTACTCAGTCGGGACGACCATAGAGTACCAGAGGGGGAGAATATAACACGACGCCTTACGCCATCTACCGGATGGTGTGCACAGCACTACACCACCCAAGTAGAACGAAACACAAACAAGATCAATCATAGATAAGACGATAACAAGTAAGAGTACCAATAGACTACTAGCGACATCTAACATTCGACATGTGAAGCGCCCGTGACGTCAACGAGGATTACAACCACATGCAAGCGTGAGATGATGGAGACACACAGCTATCTGCCAACCGCCTATATAAACCCGCACCACGGAGGAACCAGCACTCACTCGCTACTTAGGAGGCACAGTGGTCGATAGCCCCGCAGTCACCACTGTTGTCATCAGCTCGACCTGAGCGGAGGCCCCGTCGCCCTCAGGAAAAGCCTTAGCTAGGAGGTTAAGGGATAGGATAGCCCCGCAGTCCATCCCTGGAACCACCAATAGGTTTAACTTAAGTCTAACTTTGTTTGCTAAAGTCTGTAAAGTGTTATAAGGAAAGTAATAAACCCCCTACTTGTCATCCAACGTTGGTTTTATTCCACCGCCACCATTACATGCATAAATTCTAACCTAAGTAAGAAGTAAAGGTTTTCATTATTAGTTTTTAACCGACTTACCAAAAAGGAGGAGGTTCTATGTTCGATATCATGTATGTTTTGTGTATGTTCACCGATATCTCCGTCAATTGTGGACCGATTTTTTTTTTTTTCCTTTTTGATCCGCGATCAGTTTTAAACTTTTAGCGAATGAGTTGTAGGTAATTTGCGGGAAGAGCGTGACTCCAGCGAGCCATCTACTCCGTATTCGTGTTTACGTCCACACAAGTGTGCGTAGACTACACAATGTCTTTCCTTTTAAGTCTTTTTCTGTAACTTCTTGTGTTCAGTGCGGCAGCCAGATCGTTAGGGTGCCTTTCCAGTCTATCCTGGTATCTTTTTGTGATGTTCTTGATCTCGTCCATGACGGTACTCATTGATAGCTCATTGTGTATTTCAGCGTTCTTCACAAACCAGGGAACGCCACTAATTGACCTCAAAATAGCATTCTGCATTCTCTGTATGATGCTAATGCTCGAGTTACAGGCACTGCCCCAAAGTTGAATGCCATAAAGCCACACTGGCTTCAAGATCACTTTATATATTAAAAGTTTGTTGTCGGTACTCAGTTTGCTGTTTCGTCCCATGATCCAGTGTAAGCTCTTGTAACGGATATTAAGTTCGTGTCTCTTGGTCTTAAGATGTTTCTTCCACGTCAAACGTCAGTCCAGATGTAACCCTAGGTATTTTACACTGTCGTGGTGAGATAGTGTGACATTCTCGAGATGTACAGGTGGACAGTCACCTTTTCGCAACGTAAATGTGACGTGAACCGATTTGCTTGCGCTCGTCTTTATCCGCCACCTTTGTAGCCATGTGGTTATTTTGTCGAGACTCCCTTGCAGCATGTGAGAGGCCATAACGGGATCTGTATGGCTCGCCAGTATTGCGGTGTCATCAGCAAATGTTGCTGTAGTAACCTCATCAGCCTGCGGGAGATCCGCAGTGTACAATGTGTACAAAACCGGTCCCAGTACCGACCCTTGCGGTACTCCAGCAGTTATATTACAGAATCGCGATGTCACATCTGCTTCTTTTACTTGAAATATTCTTTCCGACAAATAGGATTTCATTAGTGAGTAGTACTGGTGGGGAAGGTTGATTTTCAGCTTGTATAACAGACCCTTATGCCAAACCCTATCGAAGGCCTGTTGGATGTCCAGAAACACTGAGGAGCAGTATAGCTTTTCTTCTAGGCTTTTCCTTATCTTGTCGTAGACCCGATGGACTTGTTCAGTAGTAGAATGCTCCTGTCTGAAGCCAAATTGGTGGTCGGAAATAATTTTCTCATTATTAAGAATCGGTAATATCCTGTACATCAGTAGCTACCCAAAGATTTTGGAGAGGACTGGCAGAAGGTTTATGGGTCTGTATGAAGATACTTCGTTAGGAGGTTTACCCGTCTTGTGTATCATTATGATTTGACATTTTTTTTGTTTGAAAGAGTATGTTTCGAAATTGGTCCCATTTTATTTTGGTGAAGATCTGATGAAGAACTTCGGAGATATACAACAGAACTCTTCAATAAATGTCGGCAAATCTTTCGGGATTCCTGCAATCGCATGTCTGTTCATTGTTTATACCATTTCATAACATAACATCACGCCAGTACGCTCTTAAGGGGTACGCAGATCTCTCATTTCACCGGTTATGTTCAAGTTTCATGGTATTTGGGTAATCTATTCTGGCGTTATAGGTTACTAAACAACTTGTCTATTAGGTAGGTACAACTAAAACGTGAAAAATAAAAAAAACTTTTTACCAAAAAAATATGATGAGAAGTCGGTGTCCATAACGCAAAAAATGGTACCTACGAAAGACCCCGACTTCCAAAAATAACTTATTTTTCACTTTGTAGTTTTCTTATTTGGAAGTCGGTGGTACTTTTTTGTAAAAAAGTATTTTTTTCAAAACTACTATTAAAAGATGATTAAGGGGGTGTTAAATATTTTTAAAGAATTTTACTGTTTAGTGCTTCTTTTTATGATGTAGGAGAGCACTAAGAAGGGATTTTTGGAAATTCACCCTTTAAGGAGGTGAACTTAAAAGTCATCTGTAGGATAAAATACGGATCACGCGAACGAAGTCGTGGGTAAATTGCTAGTACATATTATATACAGATTTTTAAAGGTACTTAAACCTTTTATAAAATATTGAGAAATGTATTTAATAATGGGATATTATAAATTGCATATCAAATAAAATAATCGTCTATCAATACATACTCATCATTTATATTCTTTTTTACATCAAATAACTTACTTCACTACAAATAAACTAAATATTTAGCAAAACTCAAACTGCAGATAATTCGAAATTATACATCAATATGACATTACTTTTTTCCTCATAATGCAATACAGTTAAATTTATTTTTGTACAAAAATACTACATACATAGCAGAAATACTAACTGCACAGCAAATTTTCCATATTTCGTAGCAAAATAACTATCTCAGTCGTATATTAACCAGTAAGTACAACAAAACCTGTTCATCACATTTGTCCTAATTTTCAAGAAGTCAAAGAGCGAGCGAAGCGAGCTCGGGAACTTAGGGCACCCCGACACGGACAGGTTAGGTTCGAAAAGATGACGGCAGCTGAAGTGAGCGAGCAAAGCGAGCGAACTCAGCTCCCGTCATCTTCTTCGTGTTAGGTTACTTTAGACCCTTTAGACAGAAATAGGAGCCCCGCTGCGCGGGGCTCCTTCGACATTGTCGTTAGATAGTAATTGTAAAAACTTTAACCATGGATTTAAAAGAAAAAGAGTTAACATGTATGATGTGCATTAAGATTATTAGCTGTGCATTAATAAAAAAGCTTTTTTGCTTTAGGAAAAATCGCTGTACGCTGCGAAAATAAATTGTAGTGTGTTTAGTGATATTTTGCGTTGAATATTTTGCTGCGCAATCAGTAATTTTGATGAGAATTCGGAATTTTATTGCATAGAAAAAGGATATTTTTTGATTTGCGTTTAAATACTACCCTTTAATTATCTGTATAGGTACATATGTACCACAATGTTACTCTTGGGCTCATGTGTGGCGGTATCAGATATTGATGCCAGTCTATTGTTTTACTATTGTTTTCCTAATTAAAATAGATGAAGTTAAAAAGAACTTAATTTTTTTTTTAAGTTTTCAATCAATTTATCTCTAAAAAAGATACACAACAGACTGTAGTCCCTGAAAAGTTAAGTGGTGTTGTTCTTTTTGTTAATAAAAATACCCCATTCAAACATGTCTACACTTTTAGCCCCTTGGGTGCCAAAAACGTGCATCTACACGAAGCACAGTGGCTTTTTTATTGTTTCAGTCATTTATTTCGGCACACAACCGGTTAAAACCCAAATTAATATTACCATCCAATCAAATTCACACATCCTCTCAGATCTCAAAATAAAAGGAATAAAACGGAACGTTTCACCCAGCACACGTCCAGAAAATTTAAGAAAATAACCGGTTTTCAGCGAAACACTTGAAATGCAGACCGACGTACGGTAGATACATGACTGAAATTTTGCAGTTCAAATGGCAAATGGCTGTAGATAGCTTCCTCGAATAATTTGAGAAAAATTGCTGTACTCTGATCATGTTCAGAATAATATTACTATAATAATACCAGCCTCTTACTGTCCAAGAATGTATAGGTTGTTTCCAGACAAGCGTGCTTCACCGTCAACTACATTGTCGCTTTCCATCAGGTGAGATAGTGGTCAAACGAGACTGTAGTATTATATGATCTGTGTGAGAGCCAAACATTAATTTAAAAAGAGCTGCAGGGCAAAAGCCTCTTCTTATACAGAGAAGGCACGATCATTAATCCCCACGCTTGCTCAATGTAGATTGGCGATTTCAAACTTATATTAACTTTAAGTTAAGTTTTCCTAACGATGTTTCCTTCACCGTTGTCAATGATGACGTAGACAAACTAAGAAAGTACATATGACTTGAAAAAATCACATTGGCACTTGCTGGTTTTGAAACCATGACCTCAAGCACGAGCGGCGAGGTCATAGCCACTGAATGACATGTTACTGGAGCGAATATTCTGCTGACAGAAGCGATTTACGCTGCAATGTTCTCTAGAGTAATAAAATACGGATTTTAACTGGCAAAATACACAAAACCGCTGCCGAGATACAAGTTTCGGGATGTTCTGATTAATTTTGGTTTTCAATGATGCTACCTTTTGTTGAATGCGTGGTGAGGATTTATATCAATAAGGATTATAAAATCACAAACAAATTGTAAAACTTTAAATTATTTTTCTTTTATATTTTGCTTCTGTCAATGTTTGACCCGCGCGAAAGTCAGAAATTATTCTAAGGGAAAACTAATATCGGGATAAAAATATCATTCATTGAAATCCGTTCGGTCGTGGACGTGAGTTTACCAAATATTTAAACATCAACCATTTGCAGTATATTAATAGGTTTTAGTAGTAGCTACATACCAATCGGACGAAACCTGAATAATTGAGACTATAATTTGAGTTAATCGGCACGAAAAGTCGATTTTGAAACACTTTTAATACTTGCTTACCAACGAGCTTATACTCGTACTCCAAAATCGAATAACACCTAAATTCTAATAACTCATTTCATTCTAAACCCAAGTTAGCTATCTACTAAAATTTTGGGTACAAAAACAACCCGACATCAAAACAAAACAGTCCCACATTTCACAGATATTTTCATTTCGCCGTCTTTTTGTCAATATACAGCTCATTGCAAACATTCCCTTTGACTGCTGCAGCTACTCAGATAACATCATGGAATGCGCCACATTACCATCACTTACACTAATTCCAATCTAAATTTAGTGTTGGCTATGTTCGTATTTGCATTAAGTGCCTCGTTGGTCCTCTAGGTCGTAAGTGCGACAAAGTGATATTGGGCTATACCATTAGGAATTTTTCAATAGCAGCCCGGCGTTTGGAAGTTGGCGGTGTGGCATCCCCGTGCATCGGAGAGCACGGTAAGCCACAGATACCTCAAAGTAGCTGATTTTTAAATGAGAATCACGTCTAATCGCCCAGTCGTAATTTTTTGAAAACATTTATGTGTTATTAGACCATTTTCTTAATAAATTGATCTATGAAAATGTTGAGTTTTTTTCGTATAATATAGTGTATTTAATTTGTAAAGTTATATCTAATACGGATGAAAAAACGATTGGCACCAAAACCGCGTGTTTTAATGCAATTTTCACCATCTCAAAGACAATCTATACTAATATTATAAAGCTGAAGAGTTGTCTGTTTGTTTGTTTGAACGCGCTAATCTCAGGAACTACTGGTTGGAATTGAAAAAATCTTTTTTTGTGTTGGATAGTCCATTTATCGAGGAAGGTACAGCACGCTACTACCAATAGGAGTGGAGCATAAATGAAAAATGTTGCAAAACGCAAAATTATTCCTTTTTGAGAGCTTCCGTACGCGACAATCATGTATTCAGGGTAGGTAGGGTAGGGTAGGTAGGTAGCCAGTTGACGGGAGCGAAGCCGCGTGGGACAGCTATTCTATAATAATATTATAAGAGGTAAAGTTTGTGTGGTTGTAGGGGGTAATCTCTGGATCTACTGAACCGATTTAGATGAAATTTAGCATGGAGATAGTTTGATTCCCTGGGAAGAACAGGATTTTCAGTTTGTATTCCCTTGGGATGATAAAACACTATATACGCGGGCGAAGCCGCGGGCAGAAGCTAGTTTTAGATATCTACATTTTGATCGAATGCATTAGCTGCCGCCCCGATGGCTAGTCTCATCTGAAATTGGCTGCCGTGACCGAAATTCGGTCTGGAGGATTATTATTTGCATTAGTAATCAGTCATTTAGTTTTATTGGCACTAAAACTTCCTTTGTCACATCACATCCACGTCGCAATTTGGCGCGCTTTGCATATGGCCGCCATATTTGTTTAAGGAGTTATAGTCTGTGGTGTTATTGCTGTGGTTTATGATAGCGTTTATTAGTTTGTAGTTTATGGTTGAAGCCTTTTTCATATTTCGTTTTTAAGAATAGCAGGTCAAAAACTTAGGATTTTTGTACGTAGGTTGGTAAGACGTTTAAAGGTGAAAAAGCTGCATAAGTATTGTAAGGCATAGCACGCACTGCGATTTTTATTCGCGCGAATATTTCTTCCGCCCATTCTGTGGACTATGTAAATGTATGAAGCTGCACGCACTGCGGAAAAAAAATCGCGCTCAAATAGTACTAAAAATTCGCGCGAATGAAAATCGCAGTGCGTGCTATGCTTAAATGCGGTAGCTCGCATCGTATCTATGTTTGAAGGGCAGTACAATTATTACTTTGACTTAAAAATCAGGTGGAGTTAACACTTGTTTTTAATTCGTTGGCTATATTTCTAACCAAATGGTAAATATTTTAAAGCTGAAAGTTTTCTTTAATCCTGACTAGTTTCACTATGAGATCAACCTAGTTCTTTTATCCCTAAAAACAATGTCAATGAATTAAAACTCACCCCAGCATTGTATTTTTAACGTATCAACCGTTAAAAATACAATGCTGGCTGTCCGATATGTAATTCTCACTTGAATCTGTCCTTCTCCCGGATTCTATTATTTTTACAAACTTCCAGTAATTTTTAACTCCACTAAGACATAAGCCTCGGTACACGAAAATCTAAATACAATATGTACAGATTATGTCGCATCATACAGGTGTCTGGCTGGCTTAATTGCCATAAAGTACCCAATTAAACGGACACACGGTGTGTTTGCCCCCAGAGGAATAGTGTTCATTAATATGGAACATAACAAGACACGGTCGAGATGCAACGTGTATTTAGAACTAACGAACAGCCCCTCAAATTACAGATTTGGAAATGGGTTAAAATGACAAGGTAAGGGCAGAAAGGAAGTTTTTACAAGCTTTTTATTAACTTGCAATGTGTGTATGTAAGTGTGTTCGGGTCAAATCTTGCAACTGAATTTTAAAGCAGTTATACTCAACCGATTAAGATGCAATTTTGGAAAATTGTTGTCTCCATACACATGACGTAGGTCGCGGTCAGTTTACCAATTGTAAATAAATTAGTAAATTATCTTTTTTTTAAGGGCTGTACCGAAGCCGGAATCGGGGGCATGGTTGCACGCGCTTCCTTCGCCTCACCTGGGTACATTGATGACGACTCTTTGTGTGAGGCGGTGGCCCTTCGTCTGGGCTGCAAGGTGTGTGAATCCCACAGATGCACCTGCGGTTCCATGGTGAAGGCCGATGGCCATCACGCTTTGAGTTGTCGTCGTTGCTCGGGAAGGTTTCCACGTCACCATGCGCTCAATTGGTATCGGCAGATGTCCCCTGCATGCTGGAGCCTCCGGGTCTGTGTAGGACTGAAGGCAGGATGCCGGACGGGCTGACCCTGGTGTCTTGGGAAAACGGCAAATGCTTAATTATTATGGGGCGCAACTTGCGTCAGCACTGTTGCCGCCAGCCACCTTGGTCGCACCTTCCTCTCACCGGGGAAGAGGGTGAAGTACGCACCGTTGGTAAACCGTTACCATTTTGTGCACATTGCCGTTGAGACCATTGGCGGTTGGGGCACTGAGCAAGCTCCTTGACAAAACGGGTGACCCCCACTCCGGCTCGTTCTTAGTGCAAAGGTTAGCCGTTGCCATCCAACGCAGCAATGCAGCAAGTAACAAGTAGCGCCGGGAACAGTTAGGGGCGGTTTATTTAACTAGTCATAGGACGGGTCGTTGTATTAAGATTTAATCTCCTTTTGTCTTAGATACTAGTTTTAATGAAATGTGTTGAATATACAATATATATATATTAAAAATAAAAAAGTAAGTACAAATTTACGTAGTTCTTTATATTTCCTTTAATTTTGCTATAAAACATAGCTTATCGCCAAATTGCATTATTCTAGATCGGGCAGTACCCTGTAGGTTTTGATGCCCTTGCTATTCGTTAAATATGCGACATAAACGGCCGTATCATGTCATCGCATTGAGTTTGATTTTTTCACAGATCCAAGGGGTTGCAAATCAGAGTGTATATATGTAATACCTTTATTAGGCGATCCAGTGAAAAAGGTATTGACACACATGGGCAGACAGAGAGACAGACAATGAAGTGATCCTATAAGGGTTTATTTTTTTCCATTAGAACCCTAAAAGTAAGAAGAATGGTTCGCTCGTTAGTGGCTTGTCAAACGTATCCGTCACTTTGGACTTGAGATCCGGAGGTTTTAGGATAATTTGTCGATAAAAAGGACGTCGTAAAGCCTTAAGGCTCTTAATGTTCCTCCGTTTTTATGTATGTCTGAAATCTTGACAAAATTTGGTATTATTGCAGTTTTTTAATAGAGTTTGCAAGTAGGTACACTATAAATTTTGTTGTATTATAAGTAACAAAGAAAAAGAGTATTTGCGCATACCAAAAACAAAACGAAAAATTTAAAGAAAAATATGGACAGAATGCATATGACTTTGCTGCTGACGCTGCCATTTTTATATATTCGGAGATTACATCGCTGATAAAAAAGTGATGGGCAGAAAAGTTTTGAAGTATTGTTGGACCTGCTGAAGACTGTATGAATATATTTGTATTGTAAAAACTCAATTTCTTTTAGTATTATATAACTGCTCAGCACATGTGTGAGTACTATGTTCAGATTGAAAAACTACCATTCACTGTACCTATGTGTCCACTGTACCTTTGTAATTCTCTAAACTATGATTAAAAATAGATCTAAATGTTTGTCTATAGGAGGTAATCTCCTGAAACATTGATCCGATCACAAACATTATATGAATAATAGAAAACTACACTCATCGGTTGCATTTTCTCTCGGAATGCATGGTTCCTAAATAAAGGCCACGGCATCACATGTGTGAGTATTATGTACCAATTGTAAATCTACCATTTACTGTACATATAATGTCGTTCGTTGACCTAGAGCTGTGTGTGCCCTGGCAGTTGAGTGTGTCATGCTATCTCTAATGTCTCTCTGATGGTGGCACATGAGTTGGATTATTCGGTTCCCTTCATGATGGTTGAGCTGAGTGGGGCCGATCCATGCGTCATGTTCATGAACGGGCGCCATCTGTTGGGATTGGTCATAACTTAGCTGCCTCGGCCTGTTTTTATTGTTTGTTACTCTAGCTAGACGCTTTTACGTGCACGTTTTTTACATCGTTCTCACATATATGTATTTTTTCAACAAGAATGATGTAACCAAATACTTGTAATTAAAACTGGTGCAAAGAGTGTCCATGGAGTTTCTTGCAAATTCTTCTCCATTGGGATCTACTGACGCTTGCGAATTTGCAACTAGTCATTTTTTTATTTTTTTTATTTTGGCAATTTAAAAGGCAATTGGTTTATTTGAAATAAACTATTTTATTTTGATTTCGAGACAAAGGCACAGCGCTGTTTTTTTACAATAGCTGGTGCCCACTTGATGACGTCAAACTACGCTTCTCAACCAAACAAAGAATAACTCCCGCATACAAGCACGATTCAACAATTGGTTTTAGTTTCATTATTCCAATTGAACCAGCTAGGAGTGGAATTCCCTGCCGAAGTTTCCCGATAGCTACAACCTAGGTGTCTTGAAGCCAACAGCGAATAGTTTAGTCCTAGACAAACTTGCCTCAGCGTCGACCACATCATCGCTTACCATCAGGTAAGTTAGTGGTCAAGTGCGAGCCTATCTAAAATAAAAATATATCTTTAGTTAGAGCAATTTCTATGACAACGCGTTATCGTATCATTGTCGCATTGTAACCTTGTAGCGCCCTGTCTGCATACATGAAACTTACCTAATTCATTTTTTATGAACCTATGTTTGTTTCCTTTGTCTCTTAAGTAAACAAAATAGAAAATTAGCAAAAGTAAAAAACGGGGACACAAAATTATTCGCCGAAAAATTCAACATGAATTATTTATAACTTATTACTAAACATTCTTTAGATAATAATAACTCTGAAAAATGAAAAGCGACTACTAAAGTTATGATGAAGCTCGCCTTGGGCTTCGTTCTCGATGATTAATAACGATGTCTAACGAGAATTAAATTGTCTTAATTCATTGCTCGACGATTTACAAGTTTGCAACTAATTGCTGCTGGCAGCCTGGTACTCTGGCAGATTTGTTGATGTGAAAGGACCTACAATTCAACGATCAAATGTAAATTAAATCAGGTCCCATCGTAAAGTTTCCTTTATGAATATCACTTTCAAAATATTTCCGATACTTGGAATTATCCATTCTTGATCACAGATGATGACATCTCACAAAAAGCCAACGACAGAAATATATAAGAATAGTTGACTGACATTGTTTTATTCGATTTCTCAAAACCTAGAAAAAAAACTGTTTTTTTTTTTAATGTTTAGCACTGGCCGAGGTTATTTAAGCATTTTAATATTTATGACATCACTGAAATCATCTCGCCACAAGACAGTAACACCATAGCACACCATTTGCGTGACAAAACATGAATAACTTCCAAGACGTATGCTGTCTCTATTTTCCCACCAATTAAACAGATTTATGCAATTATCATATATTTTTTTATCTGAAAAAATATTAGTATACAACCATGTGTGTACCAATACATTTTTTTATAATTTTCAAAATCTCTATTGGATTATAAAACGGCATTTGCGTGTTTTGCAATTAACCAAAGTGCAGCATCTTTGGAAAGTATGAAATTCGTTCATAAATTCAATATATATTATGTTCAAAGTTGGAGTGAAACAGCATCGTATGAGCAGTGAGTGCTTAACAAATTAGTTTCAAGAAACTTCTGCGTCTTTGCTTCATAAGTTTGATGTTATGAGAACATCTGCAACTATGAGAGGTATGGTATTATTTTTCATCTTTATAATTTGCTTTAAAATGTTTTATAGTTCAACGGCACAGATAATATAATACTAGCATACAGATGCCTCATCCCATACAAAGAAACCGTGCCAAACGTAACTAGCGTTTTTCGTCTGATTAAACTGATATTTTTTTGTACATCGAACGCGTTCGGCTCTGTTTCACAGTGATAGATGGAAGGTGTCAGCAGCGACTTGCAAGTAAAAGGGTTTACTAGGTTCATGTTTTTTTTTAAATATAGTGAAAGTTCGTTTTATAGTATTTTTTTGCACGTTTTTACAGTTTTTTTTGCACCAATATGTGTTACAATGCAAATTTTAGCAATCGAGTGGAATGCCTCTGAAATTAAAAAATGGGCCATCTATTGGCATCAATTTTAAATTATCTGTTCAAATAATCTTAGAAATGCGAATTAAGAGCCCAATATTCCATAATTTTGTACTTAGGAGAGTTGATTAAACAAGAACATAGAATGTTTATGTTCAAATCTAGAAAATGTTAATTTTACACACATTCAATAACAGATAGGTGCATATCGCGCCATCTAGTGAGATTTATCTGAACCAAATTTACTTATCAATGAGTGCCCGTGTCGACGGTAACGCGAAAGTCGGTCCAGAAAGAGGTGGCGAGACGAACTAAACAGCAACTGCAAGGGCTGGTTGAAAGAAAGAAAGAAAGAAAAAGTATTTATTTGTGACCCACACAGGAGACACGAGAAATAAGCTTAAAATTAAACAATAGTAAAAACAAAAACCCCGTGCGAGACCAAAAAGGCTCCTATCTCAGCATGTGGAGCGATATCCAAAAAAGGAAATAACGCTGCGCTGATATTCTGATAGGGCTCACTGTTGATGACATACACACATTGACACACTTACGGAAACGGAAAATACTTAAATAATACAATAAAATAGAATATATAATTAACAAACAAAAAACAGGTTCAAGTTGGCTCAGAAAAAAAATACCTGGAAGAATTTGCCTAGTATTTGGGATAGTGTAGACTAACATAAAAATCGCTTATTTAAAGTGTTTAAGATAGAAAAATACTGTTCAGTTGGTTCAGCACAACATGCATCATGATAAAACTAGAGAAATGTAAAAAGGGAGGGCCTTTTTAAGATTAATCACAGTGAAGTTATAAGAAAACTGTTGAAGATAACAAAGTTTTAGCTTCAGTTTTTTTCCTGTTAATCTGTCAAAATTTTTAATTTTACTTATTATTTAAATTTGTAAGAGATACCCTGAAAATAAAACACTCCATTTTTTGCACAGTGGTGTAAAATTACATAAATAATGGCAAAATTATAGACACAAAGAATGGACTGAGTAACTCACAAAATTGACTGCTCTGCAGAAAGAGTCAAAGTTACTGTGTGGGCAATGCCTTCTTTATGGTCGCAGTATTGAAGTGACACTTCAACATTTTATATGCATAAGCATATGTGTTATAATCAGCCTATATATATGTTCTCATTGAGCTGGACTGTAATCCACAACGCAGTCCAGTGCGGATTGCTAGATGTCACTCGTCGTCGAATTTTTAGTTCTAGGATATGCTGGTTTCAATATAATGGTTTAGTTTATCGTTTTTTGAAGTGGTAATGAAATAAACTGATCGTGACATGGCCCAATACGAATTATAGAGTAAGACAACTGCCAGCAGCAGGACCGCTTTATCTCTCTCAAACTTTTCTGCTCGTATTCTCTTCGCACCTACATAGGAAAAGCTCAGTCCATTCTCTATGTCGTGTCTATGATTAAAACTGACCTGTTCATGTTTGTGGTCCTTCTTCATGGAGCCCCCATGGCCGCCTCCCGTACTCTGCACCGTATTCATGTCTATCACAAACACATAACACTAGGATAAACCTTTGATAAACCCACTACGATCAAAATGGACAGTTTTCACTACTGCAGGCACTGTTTAAGTCATCTGGTTCACAGCACAAAGTATTTATTTAAATTTTTAAAGACCTTTTTCGGTATTGTGAAGGCTTGTTTGCTGTAATAAGGTTTTTTGTATAAGTTTTAGGACTTTTTGTAGAAATTTAAAAAACAGAGGACAAATAATTCGTTCACACTAAAATTTTAATTATACTTTATGGATCGATTTCTCAGTAGAATGATTACTTTTACCTGGGGAATACTGTTTTTTTGTACAGACAAGTAATATTTTAAGACCCCCGACATAAATACCTCTTTGAACTATATAACTGTCCGGTCGCAGGTCTGCTGGAATAAATTTCTATTGAAATAAGCAGTACCTTTGTGCTCTTCTATCTGTATTCTTTCTTTTCTCTGTAAAGTGTTTTGTGTGTACATAAATAAATAATTATAATAAATAATTTATTTAGTAGTAAACTCGTCGATCGTCAATCCATCGAAACACGTAATTATTAAATAACAAGGTATCTTGCGAAAATACCCAGATTCATAGAAAATGCGCAAAACTTGTGAACTGATTTTCTTCAAAAACGGTTCATCCATTTAGGAGCTATGATGCCACAGACAGATACACAAAGGCACAGATACACACGTCAAACTTATAACAACCCCCTTTTTCCGTCGGAGGTTAATAATATTATGTCATCTTCTTGCCCTTGTTTCATGTTACTTGTGGTCGGGGCCACACGTTATCTTCTTCCATAACGTCCCGTCAACCGTCACGCTATCACTCCCTATTCTTTCATATAATTCCTCGCACAATCTAGCCCACTTTACTTTGGTTTTTGTGTAGAATATGTGCATTATTTATTCTTCAGTAAACAAATAACTGTAAATTTTTAAGAAAACTTATCCATTAATATTTTTTAAGAAATTGTTCACATTTTTTAATCTTGATTTGCTGAAATAAGATTGTTGTATATTTTTGTATAATTTTATTGAAATGTTAAGAAGCAGAGAAAAGATAAGACAAACAATAACGTCTGGAATCGGATTAGCTGTAATAAGGAAAAGGAATCTGGTAATGAAAGCAATAACGTTAATAAGTTGTTGACCTACATGTGACTTTCTGTTAAGACTTTTATAATTTAGGAGTGCCGTGAACTTAATTGTATACCGGGGCCCTAATTTCATTTTTGTTTTTTTTTAAAGACTTTCGTTGACTACTATCTCACCTGATGGTAAGCGATGATGTGGTCGACGGGGTAGCACGCTTGCCTTTGTAGAACTAACCTATTCACTCTAGACTTAAAGACCTGTGGTTGTAGCTAACAAGAAACACAGACTCCGGCAGTGAATTCTACTCCTTAACTGTACGCACCATGAAACTATTCTCAAAATGTTCCTGTTTCGTGGGAGCGGTAGGAACTGTGGGGTTCTAGTTGATAGGAGTCTTTAGTCTCCATTGTTCCGTCTCGGAAGGTAGGTATCTATGAGGATTTCTTCACAATAAAAGGTAATGACATTAGGAGTTTTAATGTTAAAAAGTTACAATCCGCGACGACATGGTTGGTGTAGTGTTTGAGCGATCGGTTGCTGCACTCCGTATCGCGGGTTCGATTCCCGCACGGAACAAACATTTGTATAGCCTACAGATAGTTGTGCCAGATCTAGGTATCTTGTAGTGAGTTTAAATGTTTGTATTCGCACCCACGATACATTAAGAAATTCCTAGTGTGGGGCAACACCAGATACCCAGTTTATATAAAAAAAAAAAAATAAGATGTATGCAGGAACTGGTTTACATTTTAAACTGTTAGATTATTCGACAGTTATCAAACATGGTCAACCTGACTGACTGTCAAAATTGTTGTTGGTCTGTTTGCTTTTAGCTGTTTAGGTCTTCCATGCTATCTTAATAAATAAATAATCAGACAAAATAACTGAAAAAGACCTTATTATAAAACTACCATCAACTAAAAAATCAAGGCCTAATTCCTAAGCTTACCAAAACTTTGCCATCCAAAAAAAGCCTCATCAGTATGCAAACTAGCCAGAAACCTATACACTCTTTCCGACTGACCCAATTCTGTGTCTCAATAGAAATATAAACGACGCAGGGGGGTGAAAGGGAGGGCCACCCTTCGTCCCCACCCGGTTTAAGGCCTCATCCGTAAGATTTGCATAAACCAATTTGCGGCCAGTCACGCGAGCATCCAATGGTAGACTGCCGAGCATAGCAGGTCCGGCGTTAAAAATGTGTGACCCTGGCAACTTGCGGCAAGAAGATCATAAGCGCCGTAAAATACCATTGTTAACGCGTCCGAGCCAGTTAAGATACTCGCACCGCAATACGAGGCCGGAGATCGAGACGGGAGACAGTGACCACGACACAAATGTCTCGGTCTTCGCTTTGAGATGAAGATTTTTGGTCTCGGTATCAACTCACAATACGCACGTATTATGAGTTGATACCGAGACCAAAAATCTTGTCAATTCAGTCTGAGTAAGATACTCGTATATTATTAAAAAATATTATTCCAAAACGTCGTCACGATGAGTTATTTTAGAGTTAGTGACGCTGCAGTGGATTTGCTCGGAAGTGTACCCTGAAAAAATATGGCGACAGTTGAGACACTGTTGCGCTACTTGTGAGTTGTTTGTTTGGGTAAACGTATGTGTACTTTGGTCATCCAAAGAATCACGTATTCAGATTGTCATCAATCTAAGACTTGTGATGACAATTTCGATTGAAAATGAGGAGTAGAATGCTAATGATAGGTACTACTCGATCAAAATAACTGTGCATTTGGAGCTGTCCATGTCAATCTGTCGTTTGACTCTAGCTATTGGTGCACGAGGCTTGGGCGGGGCACCCCGCGGGTAGCGGAAGAGATTTTGACATTTCGGGTGTTCAGTTATCTTGCCCGAACTATACAACCTAGTCTATCGCCCCCTACCCGTTTGACGTTAAGTTTCGCCTCAAACGCTGTATGCACCTTGAACACAACTGACATAATATGGGTGAATGTATAGGTAGACCTCTGCTGAAGTCTACGAGGCCTACAGGCGTGATGTAACGTTATGGTGTACGGCATCGCCTAAGTTTATGTGAAGTAAAATGTATTCAAGCACAATAAAACAATCGTAAAGCGAAGTTCAGTACTTTTGTATACTTAATTTGTAGGTATATAAAAATATGTTAAGTATGACTAATAAATTATCGTTGTATTTTAATAGTACCCCCACGGAAACGCCAACATCGGCAGTGTATACACACGTAAAGAACAAATAACACATATATGTTATTTTTGGCTTAAAGTTCCATACGCGACTTATGGTAAGAGTTGTCTAATAAAAGTCGTCACGTTACGAAAAAGTGTTATCGAGATATTGGGTTCCGTCCGGTGTAGTTTAGATATTATCGTCAATCGCTGGCTGCCATACTTGTTCAAATCATGTGTTTGTTTAGTGTATTTTTTGAAGATCATCAGAGTATACTCCTGTAAAATAAATGTAGAATCAACTTGTACTACTTGTAATTTTTAATTCATATATGTATGACGTTCAAAAGTGCCGCTTACTGGCCTAATTAAAATAAATATATTTGACTTTGACTTTAAAATTAATTTTCAATAACTAACAATTTTACAGTTTTAAACATCGTAAGGCAATGTCCTAGAAAAATATCGAAGACATCTGACATCCACCAACCCGCGTCGTGGTTTACGGCCCACCCCCTCTTACAGAGAGGAGGCCTGTGTCTCAGCAGTGGGAACATTAATAGGCTGATGATGATGATGATGTTCTTAGAATTTTACTAAAACTTTTTACTAATGTATTATCAAGTGAATTAAGTTTCCTGTGTTCCTGGCTGAACTCGTCCTTTTTTTCAATTTTTCAAGAGTACGATAGAATTTGAACGCCACGGACCTTAGTAAAAAAAGAAAAAAAACAGCTAAATCCCAACATTTTCCAAACACAGAATCCGCTTACACAAGTTTTTCTAAAGACTAAAAACTGTTTCAAGTAATCCATTTCACCAAATTCCTCTAGCATACCAACCAGTCGCCGCTCGCATTAAAATAAATTCGATTGAAATCGACAAGCAGTCGGGTTCCTTATAAAGTAGTAAAGTGAATGGGTCGGTTGCAGCGTGAATACATAAATAGTCGCAATACGACGCAAGGTAAATGTGACGAAATAAAGCTGGGTTTGTTAGTGCTACGAAGTTGCTACGGCGTAGCAGATGCCTACGTGATGTTTGTTACGGCGTAGCAAAAAGTGATCTGCTACGCGTTGAATGATTTTGCTAACAATTAATTTATGCTCTTAAGGCGCTATATACACCCCAATGCTAATGCAGTACTGGCCGTGCGCCCGCTCGATGCCAAAATATCAAATTTGAACCTCCTTTTGAACAGTTTTGTTTGCAAAATATTATTTGATTTACATATGCTATGTTAGTTATGAACAAATACCAGCCATCAATTTTTCTGTGTAATAATATTTTTAAACATCCAAGTCGTTTTGGAGGAGTTTCCAAAAGTTGCGAAAGTTATCGTGTTGTTAATTAGTTTTTTAAAGCAAAGGTATTAGTTACACGTAAAAACCTTGTGTTCAAAATTATGTACATGAATTAGTAATAAATATTTTATTTTCAATCCTTTTAGCCTAGCCGTTACTAAGGAGTATGGTTTAGAAAGTTGCCGTTTTACGACACTAAAGCGTATGTAGGCCCTTAATAAAAATTAAATGTATAAAATGCCCGAAGCCTCGCGTCGGTGTACCGCTAAGAAATTAATATAAGTAATAATAACCAAATATTTGTAAAACACTTTTTTTTGGAAGAGTAAATGTGGAGTTTCTTGTCCGTTCTTATAACAAGCTACTTTTCTGAATGGACGGAAGAATCGATTATAAATAATTTTAAATTAAAATTTTTGACGTTCAAAAGTTCCGGTTAATGGCCTAATTGAATAAAGTTTTTTTTTTTCATTTAGATGGGGTTTTTATAATTTTTTTTTATATTTTCTTCATGTTTTATAAACTACATATAACATGTCTAGGCGCTTCGATCGACAATCTATCGAAATACGTAATTTTAACACGAATCCCCGATTCAAAGAGCAAAATGCCCATAACTTTAATTAAGAACGCTCTCGCCAAAGACTATGATGAAAGGCTATGATGCCACAGACAGACTCACAGACACATTGATTGACACAACACCCCTCTTTTATCGTTGGGGGTTTAAAATGTTTTAGACTCAGTTGTATTGTAGGCATGAAAAAAAGACGAGTAAATTAATTTTCAACTGAATCGTTAGTCTAGTAGTCTACTGTTACCACGTCTTTATCTATTTTTTTCACATCACATCATCAGCCTATTAATAGTCCCACTGCTGGGACACAGGCCTCCTCTCTGTGAAAGGGAATGGGCCGTAATCCACCACGCGGGCCCAGTACGGATTGGTGGATGTCACATGTTTTCGAATTTTTGGTTCTAAGACATGCCGGTTTCCTCACGATGTTCTCCTTCACCGTTTTGAGAGCAGTGGTGATGAAATAATTTACACAAAGTAAAGCGCCTGCCTGGGCTCGAACCTACGACCTACATTATGTAAGTCGTGGCCGATACCACTGGGCTACCACTGCTCCGTTATACACACATCAACACGGTCTAGGGATATTTTAAAAAAGCGAATTACTATTAATGTGTTAATTATTTATATGACATGTATGTATTTAAAAGATACGTTATTTAATATTCTACCATTTTTTAATAATGGTTAAGGTACTTCGATTAAAATTTCAGGATTTTATGGAAAAAAAATGAAGCATAGACGGAAACCGTATATGAATTAACTTTTAATTTATGAGTAAAAACTGAAAAAAAATGAAAAATCATTTAATTTGTGTTTATAAACTTGAAGTTAGTAGTCTGAGAAAGCGCCCATGATGTTCATAACACATCGGCAATGATTCGGCATGCTCAGAACAAGGTTGTCAATGTCTTGCTGCGGAATATTGTCCCATGTCCTTCTGAGGTGCGCAAAAAGTTGATCTTCTGTAGCCAGATTTTCAGGAATTTCCTTCAGAGCTCTTCTTTGCAGCATATCCCACGCATGCTCAATGGGATTTAGATCTGGCGATTGAGCAGGCCAGTCTAAGGCCCTAACATTGTGTGTATGTAACCAAGCTGCTACCGTTCTCGCCGTGTGTGCCCGGGCATTGTCGTGCATGAGCAGGAAATCTTGCCCCATTTGTGTTCTGTGGGGCAAGATTACGGGCCCCAGCACCTGTTGGACGTATCGTTCTGCCGTCATATTGCCCCGCAGCCAAACGAGATCCGTCCGTCCTCCAAGACGAATTCCTGCCCAAACCATAATTGTTCCTCCTTGGTACGGGTGAACTTCCTGAGGGTTCTGAAGACGGCTCCATCGTCCAGGAACTCGCCAAACACGCGTCCTTTGTGAATCTGGATGGAAGCCGAACCTGGATTCATCCGTGAACAGCACATTGGACCATTTCTCACGGCCCCAGTCCACGTGGTTCCGAACCCATTCTAATCGTCGTCCACGATTGCCTCTCCGTAAAGGTGGGACCCGGAGTGGTCTACGAGAGCGTAGATTGCTTTCATGCAGTCGCCTTCTTACAGTTTGGTCACTCACAAGCACTTGGTCTACCACTCGCAGCCTTTGGACCAATTGAGTCGCCGTTGCATTTGGTTGAGCTCGCGCAGTAATTTGCAAAAATCGGTCTTGTCTGGGGGTAGTGATGCGACTTGGCCCCCGGTGCCTCTCCGCTACTTCACCTGTGGCACGATAGCGTGTCCACAATCTTGAAATTACATTTTGGTGGGTCCCTATGGCCTCAGCAACATTACGCTGAACAGACCCAGCTTCCAGCATTCCCACAGCTCGTAACATCTCCGCCCTCGTCAAATGTTGGCATTGCATGGCTACAATACCTCAATTTTAACTTTATCTTTCGTTTAAAAATTAAAAAAAACTGTAACTAAACGTAATTCGTATTGTTTTCTAAATTTCGCACAAATGAAAATTCCCTCTCACATCAAGACATTTTTATGCCACCGAAACAAAGGAATTTTCAAAAATTTGAATTTGGAATTAGTCTGAGATAAATTTTAAACAAATCGGTGTATAAAAGATTCCAATGCGGCTAGTACTTTTCGAGTTATTTAATTGAGTATGAAATATCCCTAGACCGTGTTGATGTGTTTATATTCATTGATCTATATTCAACCAACTCACGAAACTCCACACTAAAGATCAACACACGAACACAAATTCTCATTTACCGCATGCCCTACAAATAAACTGATAACTATCATAACCCATAACTCTATTGACACTGCATCACATAATCTCTCCCTTAGACGCCTCTTAATACGAGGCTCTTTGCAGATAAATTAAGGCTCTTAGCCACTGTAATACAGCTTCTGAATATGTCATTATGTTGCGAGATGAAGTAATCTGAATAACTTTGTTCATCGAAGGAGTTCGATCGCCTTTTGTTTTTGTTTGTTTTCGAGTATCTTTTGAATAATAATTTAATTATTTTGTGTTCTGTGCTAGGTTTGATGAAGAGTTCGAAGTGGGTTTGTTTGTGTGGTAATATTAAATATTTTGTTTAATTAAATGATGTTTAGCAAACAATGAAGGGGGATTTTTAATATCAACTCGTTGTGTTATTATACTTTTAATTAGTATCAAGTTTTTAAGTATTTCATCGCTCCTTTGAGCACAGAAGTTTTGCATTTTTCAAGGCGAAAATGTAGTCTAACTGCACGTGGCCTGAAGCGATAGTGTGCCTTTCTATCCGTGAAAGAGTTTTTGCAATCGGGTTAACTCTTTTGGACTTAACAATAAAAGAAAGTTACCTCTTTATTTTATTATTTTTTATTGATTATCTTGCGCTTGCACTATCTCACCTGATGATTTGGTGACGGTGATGCACACTTGCCTAAAGTAACCTATTCACTCTTGACTTAAAGACAGACTCGGGAAACATAGACTCCAGCAGAGAATATAATTTAGATTTATATACTTTTTTTTGTAGAACTATGCAACTTTTTCGAAACAAAACTTTAAGTGAAATGTGGTCCAGATACGCCTATATTTCCCTCATAGCCTAATATCTTACAGGCATGACATTTAACAGCTTAAAAGCATGAAAGATAACAACAACAAGAAGTTAAAGTTTGGTTACGAAACTAAATAGGTATAATGCCAAGATACTTTATGAATACTAACAAGCATTAAAGGCCTTCCACCGAGCCTCTTGAAGTTCTGAAATCCGACATTCTTGAACAACTACGGAGGACTATAACTTAATTTGGTAAATTACCTACAGGACTTTAGACTTCGGTTTTCCTAAGTTTTTATGTCGACCTTTGATCTTTATGTAAGCTGTGTAGGTTTCAAAAACAAAAAAAAATTATTAGGTTAGTGTTTGTAAAGTTCTATATTATATTTAAAAAAAAACCTTAAACTGAAATTCAAATCATTTATTTTAATCACACCATTTACATAGCTATATAATACTAGCTGTTCCCCGCGGCTTTGCTCCCGTGGACCACCCCACCGGAACCGTTTTCGGGATTAAAAGATAGCCTTTGTCACTCAGGAAGAATGTAGCTTTCTATTGGTGAAAGAATTTTTAAATCGGTCCAGTAGTTTCGGAGCCTATTCGGTACAAACAAACAAAAAATCTTTTTTTTTAATTATAGTATAGACAGTGGTGTTTCATCCCATACAAATAAACCGTGCCTACTATACTGATTATTCTGATTATTTTTTGTACATCGATCGTGTTCGGTTCCGTTCCGTTCCGTTCCGTTCCGAGGATATAGATGGTGATCTATCTATCGCCGTGGAACGCGGTTCAAAGCGATCGATTTACAAAAAAAAATCGGTATAATTTGATAAAAAACGCTAGTTATGTCGGCACGGTTTCTTTGTATGGGATGGGGCATCTGTATGCTAGTATTATATTATCTGTGGTATAGATTATTTTTGTATCTCGTCAAGTAGTCGATCAGTCATAAACATGAAGCTAGTTGCACATTTGCAAGCGTAGATAGTACTCAATGGAGAAGAAAGTGCAAGTAAAAAATTAGATTTGTATCTACATAAATGTGAATGGCTATTGGAATACCAAAGAAACGAATTGTCCGTGGGAAAGATGTTACTGTTAAAAAAAACTTGACTTTAAAAATCAAAACACCCGACTGCTTTGAAGCAAACTAAAAATACTTAAAATAGAAGAAAATCATGCTGTACTGTCGGAGGATACATAATCGCGAGCTGACTGACCAAAGTCATATATTTGTAACTTTATAGTATTTTTTTGCGTATTACTTTTAAACATATTGTAAGTGTTGCATATTTTTAATTACCGCTTAAAACCCTTAATTTTGATACCCCATACAATGGTATTGAAAGAAAAAAGAAGGGGTTCCCACAATATGGCACCCAAAATCCACCATTATCCTTTTTTATTTTAATGTAGTGCGAGTGTCGCAAGATTAAGACGAATCGATTGATGTAAGAATCATCAAAATTGGCCTACGAGTTTTGTCTCTAGAACGCCTCATAAGAACAAACATACATAGACTTCTAAACACATTACCCTCCTTTGCTTCACGCAGTCGGGTAAAAACGGCGTGACTACTGAGATTAAAACGAACGAAGTATGGAAGACGAAAACATGTTGTGCCGACCCCAAATAAATTGGAATAAAAGCAAGAGAATTATGACGTACATAAAATGGTTTAACTCGTAGATAAATAATAATAGCCGCAAGGGTTTTCAACGTTAAGCAACGGCTTAAGATGGGGGACCATCCTAACACACCAAGATTTCTCTGAGCACGTCGGCTATCCCAGCAGTCATTTGAATATCTTTAACAGCGATACGGATAGTCAGAAACCAGAAGTTTGAAACCATTCTTGCCAATTGGTGTCGTGTTACCCTTTTACAGGATTATAGACGACAGATAGGCAGCCGTTATTATTATTTTTTTCTATAACACAACAAAAACTAATTCTGCAAAATGCCACCTCTACCCCGCAGTTACCTCCAGTAAGCTGTAGTGAGTTTTAAACGAATTTAAAAAGATATACTTTAAACGGAGCCTAGAGGATTTAACGCTAAGTATTGACTGGGAGTCTGGGAGCGTGATGCGCTCTCAGACTCCCAGTCAGTACTTAGCGATAGCAGCAGATTTTTCGAGAAACAGAGAAGAGAGAAAACAGGCGAAAAGTTGGATACCGCTCTAAGAGCTTATGGTCACCCTCCCAGGTGTTTTAATTATTCAAATGAATACATAATATTCTTTCTATCTTAAATTTTATCGTGTCTTTTCAGTTCCACAGCTAAGCATGTTTTTGTTATTCTTATGTAAACAGAAGGCAAAAGAATGTGAAACTATTTTATAGTGAGGTACTTATCGTAAATGATTTTTTTATTCAGTTAAGATTTGCATACCAGCTTCGGTCTATATGAGCACGAGTGTTGCAGAGGGATATCGTGCTACCCAATCACTGGGTAGTGGAGATCAGATAGGCAAAAATACTGGTACTAAGCATTCAGATAAACTTAGAACTTTACAAACATGATTGGGAAAATGCTAAGCAGAATTCAATGGTCAACATATTGACCAAAGCAATCCTCTCTAAGAATACCATTTATAATGTTACCTAAACATTCATGTACATTACCTAACATTGGCTAACCAGTAACATTTCAAACAAAATTCGTGTCATATCAACATGAAAAGCTGGCTGATATTGCTTCCAGCTTTTAAAATCGCTCATCGTTTGTCACTAACAGCTTCAACTGCAACTTGAAACTTTAATACCAGCGCTAAACAACGGTCGCTTGAGTCAGTAATATCGCGGCATTATTGCAGTATTATCCCGATGATGACGTAATAACGTGGTGTTGCCTAGACGTGATGACTACGACGCAGTGTAATATCTAGGTACTCATTACGGATGTGCGTGTGACTTGATGTATAAACGTAAAAAATGAAGCAAAAGGGTTAGGTATGTAAGGATCGTAGCAAGTGATATTTTGGGTTTTGCTCAACGTAATAAGTCGAGAGGATGTATGTATTTGTCCAGGTCCACCACTGACCACCTACAATCCCAGATTATCGAGAAATGTACATTACCGAGTTTAGAAACCCCCTCTATGTATGCTATCAATCGCTTTGGCATTGGCATTTGCCGATTATGCCAACGCGTTTGATTGCATACATCACGTATCCTGTTTAGGGCACTCCTTGGTAAAAACATAGATTCTAATTATATCAATATTCTAAGAAATGTATACCAAAATAAACACCACAGGACTACCCTTTCTCATTGAAAGAGGTATCAAGCAAGGAGATCCGCTGTCTCCCAAGCTGTTCACTGCCATCCTCGAAGAGATCTTTAAAAGCATGTCCCACGCCTGGGTCAATAAAAGCGTAATCGTCGGCGAATAAAGGCTTAATTAACCAGCGTTTTGCCGAAGACATCGTCCTATTTTCATCTTCGGCAGCTGAATTAGATGAAATGCTAAGTGACTTGAATAAGGCAAGCCTCGAGATTGGACTTTGAATAAATATGTCAAAGACAAAACTCATGACTAACAGCGTCTAACGGAAACTTTATATAGAGAGTGTGGAGATTGCAGATGTTCCAGAGTGTGTCTACCTTAGACAAATAGTCTCTTTCCAGGCAACACAGGATAAAGAAATAGCAAGACGCAGTGAAAAAGCCTGGCAGAGCTTGTTTTTTTTTTGTTCTGTGAACGCTCTGATAGAATAGAATAGAATATACTTTATTGTACATCATAAAATTTTAAAAACTTATTTCAACGGGTACAAAGGCGGTCTCTGATGAAAGGAGGGCATGTTCATTCTTCCTTTCCTCACATACGGCGCTCAAACATGTTCTTGAACAGCACAGCAGAGGTTCAAGTTTGTTTGCCAGCGAGCAATAGAGTGCAGCATTCTTGGAGTCAGTTTGAAATACCATATTAGAAATATAATGCTGCGCTCAAAACCCAAATCACCGACATCACCCAAAAAACAGCCAAGCTTAAATGGGACAAGGCCGGCCACGTTTGCCGTATGTCGAACAAAGATGGTGGGACGAGCTTGACACCTACAGGAAAGACTGGTCTACACTTGCCCAAAACCGGGTAAATTGGAAGGAAGAAAGGGAGGCATTTGCCCTGCAGTGGGATAATTCAGGCTAAAAAAAAATATCCAGGTATGTATGATAATGTAATGACACTTTATTGCTGTCGGTATCCATCGCTCAGTAGAGAGATGACTTGGTAATTGTAGAGGAGGTGAAAGAGTTATGGGTGGGTTGGAATTTCATTTTGTTTGGGAAAAAAGAGTAAAGGAACAGCAGTGCACTTGTGTTTGAGCACACATAAGTGCACTATAACATATGTTGCGTACTTCACACTTACGCGAACAAATAAAGTAAGTATTGACATTGATTAAAATACCAATCCATTATTTTCCTTTATTACAGGTGGCGAAGTATTCATGGTTACTTTGTAACAATACAACTAATGCAACCTGCTAACCAGTTTTAGATAATGCAGCTACAGAAAGTGATGGATGGATGCCCTTTTCACAGAACCGTCAGAATGCACGCCACGATTTATTATGACGTCATAACTTGATATGAATTTCAAATCAGATGTAATAATTTGCTGACGTGGCTAGACTTGCATCGAAGTTTAGTGTTGTTGCTGGGTACCAGGTTCGGAACTCGATTCTTAGGTCAGAAAAGTGTCCAAAAATCGTTTAATTGCAGTTGAAAATCTGGGGGGGACCATAACCTCTTAGAGCAAGGTTATTTTGAGATCGCGTAAGTGACAGATGTATACAAGTCATATACATCTGTCCTTTACACACACTCAAAATAACCTTACTCTAAGAGCTTATGGTCACCCCCCTGAAGTGTGTAAGTGCCAAAAATTCAATCTATGTGCCTAAGCTCACAGTAATCAATAGGAACCAAGTGCTTGCTACAATAACACCAGTCTAAAAAAAAAGTATAGGCAAATACTGTCAGTGCCAATAATATATTTGCGCTCCACTTTTTTGTTATATCTGGCATTATTTTAAATAAGTACTTTGAAGATTATATCAGAAATGCGCGGCGTTATTTATTAATTCTTATATAAATATTGTGATTTTTTTTCCGTTTTTTGCGATAATGGTATGGAACCCTTCATGTGCGAGTCCGACTCGCGCTTTTTTTCTTTATTGATAGGCTCGCGCTTGACTACTACCTCCCTGATGGTAAGTGATGATGTGGTCGACGATGTAGCGCGTTTACCTAGAAGAAACCTATTCACTCTTGACTTAAAGACCCCCAGGTTGTAGCTCTCAGGAAATACAGACTTGGCCGGTTTTTTCCTCGTGTGTTCTATGCGAGTCATAACAAAGCATTTTTCTTTCTTTACATATTTAATGGCAAAGATTTGTTAAGTTATTGGGTAATTCAACGATTTCCTATGTAGACATAAAATACTCTTTATTGTTTAGAATATTCCCAACATTACAATAACTCCCTCCGGCCTATCTCTACCAAGTAAATAAAGGAATCTTTTAAAAATCCAATATTGGGAGGTAAATATGACGAAACAGGACACAACCTACTTTATATTCGTCGAAGGAATCCCCTGAAGGATACCACGAGATATTATTTCCCTGAAGCACGTCTTTACAGGGTAAAGGGTAACAGGGGTAAAAGGGTAACGATAAGGTTTAGAGGTACGACTTTGGGTTAACAAAGAGTGATTGACGAACAGAGAAGGCTATTGTGTTTCTTTTGCTCTTTTATGCCGACTGGCTTAGACAATCTTGATTTGATGTAAACTGCTTCGTTAGTCTAGATCTTATAAATGCGACTGCTATTGAGCGAGGAATTCAGGGTTTTGATCTTCAAGTACGAAACTTATCAACAGCCAATCGCATCACTTGAGCTATGTTTCAACTTGTAATTGTGACTCATCGATATACATACTTCGATTTCTTTCAAAAAATTGGTCGTTTTCTGAACTGAATATTTCAAGTTTAGAGCTAAGTACAAGTTTCACCCCTATCCCTATAAGTTTCACGAGCCAAAAACAGAAAATAGCTACTTTTTCAGCGAAAATTTCTAATTTAATTTGAGCAGTTATCAAATTTCTTTATGGTATATTTACTAGATAACTATGTGACGCAAGAAATTGCGGTAAAAGATTTATCATATATCTTGTAGTCTCTCACATATGGCTCTGAGACGTGGTCGCTTACAATGGGCCTTATCAGGAAGCTTACAGTCACTCAAAGGGCAATGGAGAGGGCTATGCTCGGCGTTTCCTTGCGTGATCGAATCAGAAATGTGGAGATCCGCAAGAGAACCAGGGTTACCGACATAGCCCGAAGAATTGCCAAACTTAAGGGGCAGTGGGCAGGGCACATTGCTCGCAGAACGGATGGCCGATGGGGCCGAAAAGTTCTGGAATGGCGACCGCGAACCGGTAGACGATACGTTGGAAGGCCTCCCACTAGGTGGACCGATGACCTGGTTAAGGTTGCGGGAAGGCGCTGGATGCGAGACGCACGGGATCGGTCAATGTGGCGACGCCTGGGGGAGGCCTATGTCCAGCATTGGACATCTTTCGTCTGAAATGTTGATGATGATATCTTGTAGTTATTGAGAAAATTGATCTGAAAACTCAAGCTCTTAAGAACATGTTAAACCTTTCTTAAATCCAAATAATTGACTAGTTAAATGCCAAAATTAACTTTGTAAAATACTCAACTTTAAATTCTTAATTCAGATATCGGCATTTGTCTGGTAGGGGTGACAGAAGATTTAAGCTGTAGGGATTATTAGCAGAAAGCCAAAATCAATTTTTAAACCTAATCTAAATTCTAGATTGCGTTTCAGATACAACAGTATGTAGATCTTCGTTAAAAAGACTTCACAGTATGGAAGAAATAACTAAGATTTAAACAGAAAATGTTTCCACGTGTAAAGAAAATAGACGTATTTATCGTTTTAGTAGCTCTGTGGTAAAGAAGCATGGGATGCTTTTTGTCACCTTTTAGATTGAACGAGGATTCCTTCGGGTTGTGGGATGAATATTATTATAATGACTCACTTATATTTATCTACTTTAACTTTAATATTTTGTTGTTGCGTATTTCTAAGGTCCTCGTTTAACAGTTGTAATTTTTACGTTCGAATATTTTGTTGAGTGAAAACTTGTCACAGTTTTTTGATAGGGATAATCAAACTTGCATTAATATAATTTTAAGGCATTTCTTCTCCTCGAAACAACCTTGAGTAAGCCTTCTTCAATACAATTGATCGTTGTAGTTTGCTATTTCTTATCATTAAGGACATCGTCTTCAGAGTTTTTTTCTTTCTCATGGCAACTGAGTCGAGTAAACTCAACTGGAGTGGAGAAAAAATTAACATAATATTACGCTTGCGATCACTGGACCTGCGAGACAGTACTTTAAATATGAGTGTAAAATATTATTAAGCGACTTCTATTTTCTAAAGCAAAACCCTACAAAGCGAAAAATATCTTGTTTTCCGAAGTCGATGTCGAAAAACGCTTTATAGTGTTTTGCTTTAGAATTCAGTTATTTTTTTTTGTTAAAATGTTTTTTATCCAATCCAAATTGTTGTTACAAGCCGCGGCCACACCAATATCCATAACAGTCAGAATAAAAATTATCTTCTTGAACACAATCTCTTTTGAATGAAATCGTGAAAACAGTTCAATTTTGTTCTCCCCCAAAAACTCCCCCAGGACAAGGCGTGAAATATAGTGTTCGAAGTAAAGAACAACCAGATTTTACGAGCTACCATCTACTATGACGTTTACGTAAAAAAGGTTTTTGAAAGTAAGCATACTTTTTGGTTTCTGCGTCAAATAATTGGAACAGCTGAAACGCTTATGTTATCTCTTGATCAGTCTGCCACAATCATTATTTCAGTGTACATCTTCGTATATATGGTATAGTAATGTTTTGGCTTAATACTCTGCTACATCCAGCCACGGCTTTCTTAATATTTTATTTTTTATTCGTTTATCCTCGCACTGGAACGACAGAACCTACAGCTCGCCACCTGCTACTGTCCTTACATATTCCTTTTGCTTCACACACGTTCATACAAGACATGTAGTCATATACGCACGCTAGTTATGAGTACTGCGCACCTGGCCATTCTGAATAACGTCACCAATAAGATGTATCTGTCTTTAGGGCGTCCCCTCTCGGCGTTTCTATTCACGTCTGCCTTGCAAATACCTTTCGTTAGTCGCGTTTCATTCATCCTCTCAACATGGCCAAACCACCTTAACATACTCTTTTCAATTTTAGCCACTACATCTTCTTTTAAACCACAACGTTGTCTTATTACCTCATTCCTCAATCTGTCATTGAAAGTTACACCACACATACCTACTTCGCAAGGAACGCATATCTACTACATTTATCGCACTGGAACGCCTGGCAGTAATAGTAATTACACCATCCATTGGTGTAATTACTATTACTGCCAGGCGTTAAACTTATCTAAGTACAAGTTCAAGTTTCCTCACGATGTTTTCCTTCACCGTTGTCAGAGATGTCCAAGATAAACTTCGCGGTCCTTCTTGGTGGCTTGTGGCACTATTTACGTTATCCAACGAGATACTTGTGCAGACATAAAGTTCACCATCCACTGCTACGTCGGTTGTGCAATTGTGCACAGAGAGGTTTGCCACGATAACAGCTGCGCGGTTCATTTGTTTGCAGCCATGCATCCGTGCGTAGCGTGGCTGTGGCGAATAACTTTATTAGGAATAGCTACACAATTCCATTTGCACTATTCCTATTTTTACTTCCCTGCTAATTATAAGCGAAAGATTAGATTTTTGTTAATAAATCACGCGGCAGAGGGTAAATGAATTTGGATGAAATTAGGTACAAGAGTAAGCCATGATTTGAATTCGGACATAGGTTATTTTGTACTAGAAAATAAAACAATGTATTCAAAATTTTATAATAAAACTTAAGATCATAGACTAAAGTTTAGAGTTAACATCTACTTAATATGGACTAGTGTATTTGATGTTACTATTGTAACATTTTTTTAGTATAGAACGTGCCTACCATTAGACCAGTTTTCGAAATTCATGCGGTCGAACCGCTAAGAACTAATTTATAAAGTCAGTGGTATAACAAGTTTAGTACCAAAACAGTAAAATTAACCTAAAACAAGACATACAGGTAGTCAAGTTTAATAATCCTGAAAACGAAGCTATTTTCAAGACTTTTATGACTTGCGGTCGGTCACTGGTACATTTAACAACCAGCTAACTAACCATGGAAACTAACAAAGTAATTCGGGTTTAGTCTTAAAATTATTTCTACGGTTACTGCCTTCGACCACACAGTTTTAACAAGACACTTAATTGAGCTCAACTGCGTTGATAGCCTAGTGATCGCAAACGCTACTGCTGAACATGCGGTCCTAGGTTTGATTCCCTAGTCAGGAAAAGTGTTATTGGGTTTTTCAATCTGGAATTTTTCAGTTGCAGCCAGGAGTCTCGGGCCGAGACGTGTGCGCTTACAATGAGCATTATCAGAAAGCTTAAAGTCACCCAAAGGGCAATGGAGAGGGCTATGCTTGGAGTTTCCTTGCGTGATCGCATCAGAAATGAGAATACCCGTAGGTGAACCAAAGTTACCGACGAGTGTACCCCATTGTTGCGAAGCCGACATAGCCCGAAGAATAGCGAAACTTTAGTGGCAGTGGGTACATTGCTCGCAGAACGTATTGCCGTAGAGGCCAAAAAGTTCCCGCATGGCGACCGCAATCTGAAAGACGATGCGTTGGAAGGCCTCCCACTAGGTGGACCGATGACCTGGTTAAGGTTGCGGGAAGGCGCTGGATGCGAGACGCACGGGATCGGTCATTGTGGCGACGTCTGGGGGAGGCCCATGTCCACCAGTGGACGTCTTTTAACTGAAATGATGATGATGAGCCAGGAGTCTGGCTTTGTGGCTGGTTGATGGCAATAGGCTCACCCTCCATTAAATAAGACTTAAATATAACTAGCGCAATGTGGGTATACTTTAGGTGCAGCTCTGCCCAACTCTTCGGTGTATACAGGTGTGATGTTAGAAAAGAGTTAACTTAAAGATCCTTTCATCTTCTTACCACTGTAATTTCATTGATAAAGTAGCGTCATTCTGAAGTCAACTTAATTAGCTTAAAAGTAAAGTTGTAATTTGATTGCATTGTTCTTTGTTTCCTGATAGCTACGAGTACAACCTGGGGGTCTTTAAGTTAAGACTGAATGGGTAGTACTAGTCAAGCGTGCTCCATCATCGACCACAGTCATCATCTCTGACCATCAGTTGAGATAGTGGTCAAACGCGAGCCTATCGAAAAGCCTAACTCAATATTATAAATACGTTTGTTTGTTGGTTACGCTTTCGTTTTAACGGCTGAACGAATTTTAATGAAACTTAGCATATGGATAGACCAGAACCTGGATTATACATGGATATAGGATACTTTTCATCCCGGTATAATGTTTCCTTAATATAATTAAACACATTTCACGCGGGCGTAGCCACGTGTAGAACCTAGTAAAAATAAATTAAAATTATTACGATAAGAAGGTACTCGCTTGACATTAATTTTCATTGAAACTACATAAGACCTCAAGAGATTAAGAAAGATCCCAATTTAATCCCAATTATTTCTCACTTCTTCCCTACTTCTATACTGTACAAAACCCTTAATAAATAACTTTTCATACATTATCTCCGACAGTTCCCGGCAGCTATTGCGGATAAACCATTGTTCTCGCTAATTAACGGTGGCCAGTGTGGAGTTAAAGCTCTGTGGGGAACTGAGATGTAAAAGAACGCAAACATCATTTGTTGCGTTTTTTTTTTTTTTTTTAAACGTTGCCCCACACTAGGAATTTCTTCCTGTATCGTGGGTGCGTTTACAAACATATAAACTCACATACACAACACCCAGAGCCGGAACAACTATCTGTAGGTCATACAAATTTTTGTTCCGTGCGGGAATCGAACCCGCGTCACGCAGCGCAGCAGTCAATCGCTCAACCACTGCGCCAACCGTGCGCCCAGATTACCTTTGAAATTCTCTAAACTATGATTAAAATAGATCTAAATGTTTGTCCATAGGAGGTAATCTCCTGAAATATTGATCCGATCACAAACATTCTATAAATGATAGAAATCGGTTCGGCATCGGTGGCTTTTTGTCCCAGAATGCATGGTTCCTAATTAAAGGCCACGGCAGCAAATGTGTGAGTAATATGTACCAACTGTAAATCTACCATTTACTGTACGTATATGTCGTTAGTTGACCTAGAGCTGTGTGTGCCCTGGCAGTTGAGAGTGTGTCATGCTCTCTCTAATGTATCTCTGATGATGGCACATGTGATCATTCGGTTCCCTTCACGATGGTTGAGCTGAGTGGTGCCAATCCATGCATCATGTTCGTAAATGGGCGCCTTCAGTTGAGATTGGTCTTAACTTAGCTGCCTCGGCCTGCTTTTCATTACGTACTTATTTTATTTTTGAATTGTTTATTTTACTCTAGACGCTTTTACGTGCACGCCTTTTTACATCGTTCTCACATAATTATGCACTTTTTCTTTTTTTTTTTTATAAATTGT
The DNA here is from genome assembly GCA_948252205.1 of Orthosia incerta. Taxonomy (NCBI): domain Eukaryota; kingdom Metazoa; phylum Arthropoda; class Insecta; order Lepidoptera; family Noctuidae; genus Orthosia; species Orthosia incerta. The sequence continues at coordinate 29,588,186 of OX411758.1, forward strand.
AATTATTAATTGTAAGTAAAACTGATGGAAAAGAGAGTCCCAGGAGTTTCTTGCACGTTCTTCTCTATGGAGACTTACTGACGCTTCCGAATGTGCAACTAGATTCATATTTTGTTTCACAATTCAAAAGTACCTACTTATATAAAAAATATTTTGATTTTGGAGCATAGTAGCGGTAAAAAGCAAGTCGTGTGTATGACCGAAACTTTTATAACCAATCTCACCAATGTAAATAGGAATACTAAATGACTGGGTTGTGAAGGGCATCCAGTTAGAAACGAACATGGTTTGAAAAGGCATAATAAATTTGGCTGACTTTTTAATTGGCACTTTGTCAACCCGCCTTGGGCAAGCGTGGCTATCACTAATCATGTCTTATCGGTATGAGAAGAAGCTATGGCTAACAGTAGGATAGTTACAGGTTGATATAATTTTATTCTACGAGTAATACTTCAACCAATCCATATTAATATTCTAAATGCGAAAGTAACTCTGTCTGCCAGTTAGTTTCGTATTTACACCGGATCCCCAGAACCAATGTTAATTAATTCTAGTACAGAGATTTATAAATAAAACTTGGAAAATGACTTAAAATATTTGACCTCCCAGTAATGCGTTCCCATGGGATACCTTCAAAATTTCACGCGAGTAGAGCCACTGGCAGAAGCTAGTACCCTCAAAAAGAACACATAACATACCATCACGCCAATATTCCTCGCAGGGTAAGGCAGAAGCACCTATAGAACACCAAAATTTTGTCCGTTATGTTTAAGTCAAAGGCGAGCTCTACCCTCCATAAATAACAAGCTTTAAAAATAAAATTACCCTATCTTCTAGCGAAAGCATAAACCAAGCTTTGAACAAAGAGGTATTCTGTTATAAGAGGCCACTGGACACCGCTGTTACGACATAGTTGGGTCCCTAGGGATCCAGAATAAAATATTATAACGGGCTGAAATGCCGTACCTCGTGGGTGGAAGGGATAATGAAGCTGTGGTCACAAAAGATGGCGGCTTTTATCTGTGATTTGTCTTTTTGGGACGATTTTTGAACCCTAGTTTAACGTCAAGTTTGGCACATAACAAAGAAAGCGTCTAAAAAGCGATTGGAAAACAGTCAAAAATGTATAGGTATGTCGAGCGCTATCGAAATGTCAATCAATCCTTTTCATTTTGGCATTTCGACCATCGCCTCCGCTGATAGAATTACACTTTGACTGGCAAAAGTAGAAGTACAAATATTCCACTTCAAACGCTTATCCCAGAAATTCGGGGGCTTTTTACCCGACTGCCGAATGAGGGTAACGTGTTTACCTATGTATGTATGTAAGTATGTATGTATCTATGTTTGTTCCTATGTGGCGTTCCAGAGACCAAACGCGTTAGCCGATTTTGACCATTCTCACGTCAATCGATTCGTCTTATCCTCGCGAGTGGCACTGGCTACATTAAAATTGGAAAACAGAAAAATTATTTTTTTCTTCCAAGATCATCGTGTGGGATATCAAAATAAAGGATTATAAGAGGTAGTATCAAAATTATGTAATAGTTATATGTTTAAATGTACCTACTTCGCAAAAAAAAATGTTAACTAAAAAGTTATAAATTTAAAATGTTAGTTAAATAAACGTAAACAAGAAGAAAATCATGCTGTGCAGTCGGAGGATACATCTGGTTTTGATCAGCCAGCTCGCGAATATGTATCCTCCTACTGCACAGCATGATTTTCTTCTTGTTTACGTCTTTTTTTAAACAGCTTCATAGTGTCTTATCAACACAACAAACATGTGTTACAATTACAAAAAAATAAAACCGGCCAAGTGCATGTCGGACTTCACACATTTAGGGTTCCGTAGCTACCAAATGTAGAATATATTGGTATCTGTAAATAAAATATACATATACGTAATAATAAACATTATCACCAAATATTAAGTGCATATACAGGGTGTTTGGAAGGGAGCTGTACATACGCCTAGGGTAGAAACTAGGGATAGTCTGCTACCTACCCCCGCCCATTATATTGACCTTGGCCTCAAGGTTTTTTTTTAATTTATTTTTATTTTTTATTTGACTTTTTTGTGATTTTTTGACTAAAACTACCTGTAGCTCAAAATCTATCCATGGGACCGGTCGGCTAATGGTCTTGTTTTAATCGTTAGAGTCTTAGGGTCCTGCAAAAAATTATTTTACACCAGAAAATTGTGGAGAAGAAAAGTTATGGGGCCTGAAGTACCATAGAATTAATTAATAACTTTAAAACTAAAAGTGATAATTACACTTTTAGCATATCGTTAGAAAGGGCATGGACTGAGGATGTTTTAAAAAAATCAGAAGAACTCCAACCCTGTTAGTTTTTTTTTAAACCCCATAGAAAGTTGCCCTTAAAATTATTTCTTTACCTTACTACGGTACTTCAGGCCCCATAACTTTTCTTCTCCACAATTTTCTGGTGTAAAATAATTTTTTGCAGGACCCTAAGACTCTAACGATTAAAACAAGACCATTAGCCGACCGGTCCCATGGATAGATTTTGAGCTACAGGTAGTTTTAGTCAAAAAATCATAAAAAAGTCAAATAAAAAATAATAATAAATTAAAAAAAAACCTTGAGGCCAAGGTCAATATAATGGGCGGGGGTAGGTAGCAGACTATCCCTAGTTTCTACCCTAGGCGTATGTACAGCTCCCTTCCAAACACCCTGTATATCAATGGGAAGTCACTATACAGACAGATAGAACAGTGTTGTCAACAACTATAATAAATTACCACCACAAACCAGTGTTACAAAAAAAAAGAAAAATTGCTTAAACATGGATAATAAAAACATAGACTTGTTACTAGCAAAATTAGACGAAAAACTGAACCAGCAAACTTTATTAATAACTACCGCTGTAACAAAAAATGTGATGATTGCATTAGAAGAAAAAATTGCACCAATTATTGAAGAAAATAAATCTATGAAAATTAAAATTGACAAACTAGAGCATAAAATAAGCACCTTGGAGAAAGAGAAACGCAAGTTTAATATTATATTTTTTGGTACCGTGGAAAAAAATAAAAGTGAAGTGGAACTTGTAGATTACATAAAAGAAATAATCAAAAAATCAGGCACCCACATAGATAGCCAAGAAATAAGCAATATTTACCGTATAGGTTCCAACACATCTAAAAGCCGTCCAGTGGTCATCACACTAACTACAATTTGGAAAAAACGACTAATTTTCAAAAACAAAAAATGTCTACCGCCTGGCATTTATATCAAAGGGTAGTCCTTTCCCAAAGATATACTTGAAATACGAAAACAACTACAGCCAAAATTAGAAGAAGAAAAACAAAAAGGGAATATTGCATTCATAAAGTACGATAAACTGATAGTCAAAAGTCCAAATGATCAAAACCGCGAAAAAAGAAAAAGAGAACAGAGCGAATCTCCGAATAAAACAACACAAAAGAAGATAAACAATACTAACGAAACTATAGATAAATCAATCAACAAAACAATTACAACTACAAAACAAGTACTTAAGCCAAATATATTAAACTACGTAACACGTGAAAGATCAACTTCCACAACAGAAACACCAAAAAACAATTAAGCGCCCCCGACAACCGAAATAACTATAATAACAATAAACTGCACCAAACTAAATCAAATCGCACCCCAAGCCGGTTGGTCACCGTGGGGGCAAGAGACCAAAACCCTCCTATTCAAACGCTCCACATCTGTACATTATATACTAGATCACTCCTATCAACTGAAAGACTATTGGAATTAAAAGAAGCATTATCAAAAATTAAATATGATATTGTTGGACTGGCAGAGATCAGAAGAACAGGGTATGCTATATTAGAAGAAACAGATCATATTTTTTGCTATTATGGTGAAACCAGAGGTGTTGGATTTCTTATAAAAAAATACTTGAAAGAAAACATAGAGAGTTTTATCGGGGTAACAGAAAGAATATGTATACTAAACCTGAAATTCAATAGTACGGTACTCTCTATTGTCCAAGCATATGCACCGACTTGCAATGCCAGTTCCCAAGATATAGACAGCTTCTACGATAAGTTGCTGGAGATTAAAGAAAACTACAGTAAAAATCTTGTACTAATGGGTGATTTTAATGCTCGTATTGGCCAGCCTCTGCATAGTGAAAAGCACATAGTCGGACCATACTGCTATGGTAAAAGGGACAAACGAGGTGAAAGACTATTACAGTTTGCTCTTGAAAACAATCTTACAATAATCAACAGCATATTTAAAAAGAAAATAAATAACTTGTGGACTTGGTTATCGCCAAAGAGAAACAAAAGTCAAATAGATTACGTATTAACAAACATTAAAAAACACTTTTCAAATATAGAGGTTATCAAGCGGTTCGCCTTCTCTAGCGACCACAGACTTATTAGAAGTACCATACACCTAAAGGAAATCAGAAAAAGCAGAATTGCATTTAACAACAAAACAACAAAAATCTGTAACGAAAACCAAGCCAGATACATAGAAACTCTTGAAGAAAACATAAAAACATCAAAGCTGTCCGAAAGAGATGACATTGAATGTTACTACTCTAAATTGAAAACAATGATCATAAAAAGCCTTAAGTCAACAGAATCACTAAAAAACAGGAAAAAATATTCCATCTCAAACACCATTAAAACCATGATACTAAGAAGAAGTGAACTACAACATAAGAAGCCTCTTATCTTAGAAGAAAAGCAGGAACTGAAAAACTTATATAAAAATATCAACAGAAAAATAAAAAAAGAATACAATGAACATAGATTGCAAATCATAAAGAAACACCTAAACACTGCAAGAAGTCTGAAAAAAGGTTTCAAAGAAATTAACACTACAAAAAAGTGGATCCCGTGCCTGAACAAAAACTCTAGTAAAACATACTCAAGATCACAAATAACGAATATAGCAACAGATTTCTACCGATCCCTGTACATGCAGAATCCACATCAGCCAACTCAAAATGCTTCCAATTTCACTGGCCCACACCAAGACTCTGTACTGCTAGAAAGATTTACGGAACGGGAAGTACTCTCAAAAATCGAAAATCTTAAGACAGACAAAAGCAATGGCCCAGACGGCATATCAAACGAAGCCTTAAGGACTGCTAAATATCTACTAGTTACTTATATAACTAATCTCTACAACAAAGTACTGGACAACAAAAGAATACCAAAAGATTGGGCACAGTCTGATATCATACTGCTATATAAAAAAGGCGACCCAGCTGATATTAGCAATTACCGCCCCATCAGCCTACAACCAACCATATACAAACTATTTGCATCGTGTCTAGAAAACCGCCTGGAAAAGTATACTGAGAAGTACCAGCCAGTAGAACAAGCAGGATTCAGGAAAGGTTTCTCAACGATCGATCACATACACGCGCTAGAACTAGTTATTGATAAATATGAAGAACAGCAATCTCCACTGTATCTGGCCTTCATTGATTACGCCAAAGCATTTGACTCGATCTCACATGAAAGTATATGGAGAGCCTTAGAGGACTGTAACGTACCAACTGAAACAATAGAGCTCATAAAAGATATCTACGAGAAAAGTGTAAGTAGAGTCAAATTGGATAAAAAAGGTCCAGAAATAAAAATACGCAGAGGTGTGAGACAGGGTGACCCATTATTACCCAGATTGTTCATTGCTGTTCTTCAATACATCATGAAAAACCTAAACTGGACCGATAAAGGTATTTTTATAAATGGGAACTACCTAAGCAACCTAAGATTTGCTGATGACATCGTACTGTTTTCGGAAACACCAACACAACTACAAATTATGATAAACGACCTCAACAACGTCAGTCGTCGCATTGGCTTGGAACTAAACACCTCTAAAACCAAGGTTATGGCAAACAGAACAGAACGACCAATTAAAGTTGGGGAGGGACTACTAGAGTATGTGCAGGAATATATTTATCTAGGCAAACAAATCTCCTTCAAAAAATCTAGACATATAGATGAATTAAACAGACGTGTAAACATGACTTGGAACAAATTTTGGAGCTACAAAGAACTATTAAAGTCAAACCTACATACCAGTCTAAAGTCGATTGTTTTGGATTCATGCCTACTGCCCTGCCTATCATACGCCTGCCAAACATGGATCTATAATGGAAGAATTGAAAGAAAAATTCAAACCTGCCAGAGAGCAATGGAGCGGAGTATTCTAAACGTAAACCGCATGGATAAACAAAAGAGTTCAGATATAAGAAAACGGACCAACGTAACAGATGCTGTAACTCACTGCAAAAAGTTAAAATGGAAATGGTCAGGCCACGTTGCACGTATGAATAATGACAGATGGACCAACAAATTAGTACACTGGGCTGGCCCCGTCGGCAAAAGAAAACGAGGTAGACCCCCTGAAAGATGGCTTGATGAAATTAAAGAGACAGCAGGTGAAGACTGGGACTCAAAAGCCAAGGACAGAAAACTGTGGAGTGAAATGGAGGAGGCCTTTACTCGAAAAGAGGTCCTTAATTAGAATAAAAAGTAATATAATCTAACCTAATATGCTTTAACTATATTTAAAATTGAACTATTAATGTGAAACTATAATTAATTAAATTGAAATTGTATTTAATTGATGTTATAATGAATAATTAATATGTTATATGATATAAGGATAAATAAATGGCTATAATAATAATAATAATATCGTTTTGATCGTTTTGTCTGTGCAATTATGGACGAAGTTATCATGACGAATAACTACCGGAGATTTATCGTGAAGGATGGCACGGTTGACATCTGTCGGGCATGTCACCGCCCGGGTGAATCGATCCGCCACATTATCTCTGGTTGTTCTCGACTTGCTAACGAAGAGTACTTGCATAGGCACAACCTTGTAGCCAGGATTATCCATCAGCAACTTGCTCTGAAATACACTCTTGTGGAATCGGAGGTGCCGTACTACAGGTATGTGCCCGACCCAGTTCTCGAGAATGGCAATATCACATTGTACTGGGATCGGTCCATCATCACTGACAGGACTATTATCGCTAATAAGCCGGATATAGTGGTGGTGGACCGAATCGAGAGGCGTGCAATGATTGTTGACATAACTGTTCCGCATGACGGGAACCTCGTGAAAGCCGAGAAAGATAAGCAAATCAAGTATCTTGACTTGGCTCGCGAGGTTGTCGACATGTGGGATGTGGACACAGCGATCATTGTACCGATAGTCGTGTCAGCCAATGGCTTAATAGCCACGAGCCTCGACCAACACCTTAGGAGGCTCTCGTTAGGCGGCTGGATCAAGGGCCTGATCCAGAAAGCAGTATTGCTGGACACGGCTCGCATTGTTAGGAGGTTCCTCTCTCTGGAGCCCTGACCGCCGGTAGCTTGGACCCTGTTCCCGATACCGGTGGGCCTCTATTTTTTATATTTTTAAATGTTTTTCTATTTTTGTGTTTTGTAAAAATATTTAAAAATGTAATTGATAAGAAAAAAGTTGAATAAAGGAGATAATAATAATAATATCAATGGGAAGTTAAAAAAAAATCGGCTCAAAATTTTGTGTCAGACGACGAACAGACGGACACGTGACGTGAGTAACAGCAATAGGGCTCCGTTGGGACCTTTCGGGAACGAAACCAATCTGCCTAGCCTTTTCCCAACTATATTGGGGTTGGCTTCCAGTCTTACCGGATTCAGCTGAGTACCAGCCACTTTAATACATAACTTAATTTCATCGAAGGTTTAGGCAGAGGTGCACCTTTACTGTAGTACATAATATTAGAGGTCGAGCCTATTGTGATCAACCGGGCACAAGTCCAAACTCCGGGCGTTACTAAGTAATTGCAGATGGAAAAACCCAATAACACTGAACCAAACCACTTTAAAAATTGTTGCAAACATCAAAATATTTGAAAATAACGTGCTCAAGTAACGAAGACTGCCAGTGTTCTACATAATTGCGTTATATTTCAATGTCTGATCTTTTACAAGATTTTATGGAACGGAAAAAGAGATTTAGCGTGCTGGTAAATCTCTTTACATGGAGATAAGGGTACTGAATGACTCCTTGTCCCTGCCGTTAATAACACGATACACGGGAAAGGCAAAGTATAACCTACTTATGTATCTATGCTTAATAAATTATGTCTTTCGCATTAAGTGTTTTTCTTTTTTCTTAAACAAGAGCTCAGAAATACCTATTAACATAACTTTACTTTGTGTACATTTATTTCATCACCATTGCTCTAAAACGGTGAAGGAAAACATCGTGAGGAAACCGCGTTGGCGTAGGTAATCTAAGTATTAAGAGTTTGAGTGCGGATATGGGAGTCCCACTATTAATATATCTCTATCCATATGTATCAACGATGAACTGTTTTTAGGTTTTTCGTACATAAAACTTGAGAATTATTCTTTCTGGATACTCGGGGCACCACGCGTCGCGAGCAGCGAGGCGTCTCGCGGTGCGTTGCTTCTTCGAAAAAGCCAACGCTTCTTCATCATAACAACTATTGTATTTTACCCATATTTGCAAAATAAAATTCTATTCTATTCTATTCTTCGTAAACACTCTCATAAGATCGCCATATGTTTGAATTGGCTCGATCGCTTAATCGCGAGACTAAGCGGACGTGTTTGTTTATTTGTACTTGCTAAAATGAAATATCTATTAACAATTGCAAAATAATAATATAAATCAATTTTTGCGGCGTCAGTTAAAAACAAAGTTAAGTGTGTCACGTGTGACTAGTTGGTTTCTTCCGACTTTGTGTGCAAGATGAACTGAATAGTTTTCTATTTTTTATCTACATTATACAAAGTGTTACGGGTAGTACTATGTCTACCCCAGGATCGAGCCCGTTTGGTCGTAGCCAACTACTAAGACCAAGTCCTCCGCCGGCGCCTATCCAAGAAGTGCCCCCGAGAAATCCAAATCCTCCTGCACCTGCAGAGAATGAGTTGCCGAGTGAAGTCATCAGCACGTCAGAGATCCAAAAATGGTTAGTATCAATAGACAGCATTCTAAACGAAGTGTGCACTATTGTCACTGATGGAAAAATGAACTCGGACCAGAAACTCCGTGTTTCAACTCTTTGCCGAAAGGTCTCAAGTGGGACTTCTCAGATGGCTGTCCTTTTCCAATCGCTAAAGCAGAAGATGATCCAGAGCCACACTACCGTCCAGCACCTACAACTTCAGCAGAACATGGTGAACTCTCTGGATCAGTTCAAAGAAGTTCTTGAATCCAAGATAAACCCCTCATCTTCTTATGCTAGTATGGTGAAGAAAGGCTCCGACAACTTCGTCCGTCCTGCTAACCTAAGCTCTATCGCCATATATCCCAGCGATAAAACTAAAACCAGTGACGACACCAAGTCACTCGTTCAAAAGTTGATTTCTCCCGAACAACTTAAGATCCAAGTCCGGGGCCTGAAAAAAGTAAAAAATGGAGGCGTACTGATTAGCACGGAAAACAAAGGCGACATAGAAAAACTAAAAAAATCGGAGAATATTATTACTTCTGACCTTATAATAGAAGAACCATCTAAACGACGCCCTAGGGTAGCAGTTATTGGTGTTCCCGTCGCCCTTACTGAGAAGGAAGTATTTGACTGTATTTTTGAGCAAAATCTGTCAGACAAATTGCCGAATACTACTCGAGAGACCTTCCTTAAGAACATCAAATTGAGCCATAAATCGGGTAAAAAGGGCCTTCCAACCTGCAATTACATCTTGGAACTATCCGCTAGCATAAGAAAAGTGCTAATAAATCAAAGCCGAATATTTATTAACTGGACTTCATGCCCTGTGCGAGATTTCACAATTGTCACAAGATGCTTCAATTGCCAGCAGTTTGGCCACGCAGCCAAGTTTTGCCGTGAAAGTAGTCCTACGTGCGGCCACTGTGGAGAAACTGGACACTCCTTGAAGGAATGCAGCAGCAAATCTTCACCCCCTCAATGTGCGACGTGCAAACGGTTTAAGAGGAAATGCGACCATCCAACCGGTGATGTAAGTTGTCCAGCACGTAAATATGCAGAGACCAATTACATAAACTCAATAGACTATGAGGGCGCCTAAGAGCGCTACAGAATATTCTATTTAGTAGGCACTCACCACCTTTGATTGCATTTCTTCCTAGTTTGTAATTATCATGAGCAATCAGCTCATCTGTGATCTAGATAGTTTTACTGTGTCTGAATCTAAAACCTGTAATATTGAGGACTGTAAACACCTTCTTCCCTCTGGTGACAAAACTCTTACCTTGCTTACACAAAATATTCGCAGCATTAACCGAAACATGAACGGTTTTGAAGTGTTGTTACAAAGTCTTGACATAAACTGTGATATTATCGTCCTGACGGAATGTTGGTTGTCCAAACAAACAGTCGACTTACCATCTCTGGACGGTTTTTATTCATACAAAACAGACAGGAACACAAATCAAAACGACGGAGTAGTAGTTTATATTAAAAATAATTTGCGAACTATCAAAGAAGAACCCCCCTCCCAAGATAGTAATAGCTTAATAATTAAGATTATTCCTGATACAGTAGTCATGGCTATATATAGGCCCCCTTCTCATAATATCGAAGGATTTCTGGTCTCACTTGACACAAACTTAAAAAACTTAAGTTCTTTCAAAAATATTATACTTATGGGCGATATAAATATTAACATTGCTTCCGAGAAACTCGACACCCATACACATAATTATCTGAATATTTGCTCATCTCATGGACTTTTACCAGCTCACTATCACCCTACACATCAGAGCGGCTCTTGCTTGGACCATATCATTCTAAAATCAAAAAATCCATCCAAAACATTGGTAACTAACTCCTCGCTTACCGATCATCAAGCTGTTTTACTAACAATCCAAACAAGATCACCTAGAAAAAACTGCGAACGTAGCTACACTAAAGTCAATATGACAAACCTTAAAAGTGACATAATCGGTATTAATTTTGACCCAGTTTATGAATCTGTTGATGCAAATTTTTCATTAAAATATTTCATAAATTCACTACAGAATGCAATTAGCAAAAACACTTCCACTAAGACAATCCCTAGAAAGTATAGTTGTATTAAACCATGGATCACACCCGGTCTCGTTCGTTGTATAAGAAACAGAGACAAACTTCACTTAAAATCAAAACTCTCACCCGATGACGAAATACTTTCTGTTACTTATAAACGATATCGAAATTTCTGTAATAATCTTTTGAAAAAACTAAAAATCCAATACGATAAAAATGAATTACAGAAAGCAGGGAAAAATAGTAAACTTGTGTGGAAATATATAAAAACCAATATTTTTAGATCAAAAAATCCCGAACCTCCGCTTGATTTACTAACTACAGAGGTTAACCCATCCAAAGCAACGAATAAAGTAAACACCTTTTTTGTGAACGTTGGTAAGAACTTGGCAGAAAAATCCTTAAATAGTAGTCGTCTTCCCCCTCAAAATCCAGCTAGAACACCTACATTAAATTCTTTTGTTTTATTAGATACTGACGTCAACGAAGTAGTAAGAATAATAGAAGGGTTGAAGGATGTTTGTGCTACTGGGTGGGATGATATACCCAATAATATTCTTAAAAGGTTTAAACACCTCCTCGCCCCTCCGTTAACCCACATTTTTCAGTTATGTTTATCCAAAGGAATATTTCCTAAATTGCTAAAAAAATCTGTGGTCACACCTATTTTTAAATCAGGAGATAAAAACAGTGTGAACAATTACAGACCCATTTCAGTGTTAACAGGCCTTTCAAAAATCTTAGAAAAAATTATCAACAGTAGATTGCTAAAATACTTGGAAGATAACAAACTACTTTCAGATAATCAATTTGGGTTTAGGCCCAAAAGATCAACTAGCCAAGCAGTAAACAAATTGACTAATTATATTAGTACAAACCTGGATAACGGAATGCATACGGCTGGGATCTTTCTAGACCTTGCCAAGGCCTTCGACACAATTTCTTGTGATACACTTTTGCAGAAGCTTGAATCGCTTGGGATAAGAGGAACGCAACTTCTACTGCTTTCTGATTATCTCAGCGATAGGCAGCAGCGTGTCAAAATTGGTCCGTATACAAGTTCTGATCTTACTAATAGTGGTTTTGGAATTCCACAAGGTAGTATTTTAGGTCCCACATTATTTTTAGTCTACATAAATGACCTATGTAGCCTGCCACTGCAGAATGGTGTCATAATTTCTTATGCTGATGACACCGCTCTGTTGTTCGCAGCTAAGTCAAGAGCTGAGGTTTATGAACATGCTCAGAATGGCGTTAACATGGTGTCTAATTGGCTCAAGGCTAATCTTCTAACACTGAATTCAGATAAAACCAAATACATTTTATTTACAATGAGAAATACTAACATACCGCTTACTAACCTAAACATTTACGCGCATACCTGTAACACGTACGCTGACACTGCATGTTCTTGCCCTACTTTAGCTAAAGCTGATAATTTTAAATATCTAGGTGTCACTATTGACTCCAATTTAAATTTCCGTAAACATATCGAGTTACTATGTACTAGAGTGCGCAAATTAATATATGTTTTTAAGAATTTACGTAATATAGCTGACTTTAAATTAATTAAACAGATTTATTTAGCGTTGTGTCAATGCATTCTTACCTATTGTATAACTTCTTGGGGTGGCGCGGCTAATTCAATTTTACTTCCCCTAGAACGTGCTCAAAGAGCAATTCTAAAGGTTGCTACCTTTCGCCCATTTCGATTTCCGACACAGCTGCTCTACACAGCATGTGATGTTCTTACAGTACGGCAATTATTTATCTTCCACACAATACTGCAACAGCACATTGCACTACCCTATGATCCAGTTCCATCCGACAAGAGACGGAAGGATCTGGTATGCTCAATGCCACAAACCAGACATGCGTTTATAAATCGGTTTTATGTGTTTTTAGGACCTTTTCTGTATAATAGACTCAACAGGTTACTCAATGTTTATAGCTTAACATATAAAAAATGCTGTTTTACCTTAAAAGATTATTTAGGGACACTCAATTACAGTGACACAGAAAAACTTCTAGAAATTGTTGTTTGATTAGGGTATACCCTCATATCTACTTGTACATACTTTAATTACTTAATTTTGTTTTTATTTATGTATCTTTTTTGTTTTTTGTACCAAATTATATATTTTCATGTTTGTTAATAGACTAATTTTATTTAATATTTTAACTGACTCAATTATTAGTTTTTGTAAAGTGATGGCCTGAAACACAGGTTTGAAAGAACCTAAATCGGGCCGGTCCCTACCAAAAATAGAAATTCTTGTCTAAAATCTTGGAGTTGTAATAAAATATTTTAGTTATAATTTACATATAAGCACTATTTATACCATTGTTTTAGAAATAATACTACTGCACCTAATGTACATTCTTGTCAACGTACTTACTTTTAATAAATTATACTTATACTTATACTTATATACTAATTTAGTGCGGTACACGCCAACCAACACGACGCACGATGCCTCGCTTTTCCAGATACGACGCCTAACGCTTCAAGTCCACAATAAACCCGTCAGCACATTGAAAGCCTAGATTCTTAATAAGAACATAATGTCTAGCTGTCATCGTTTGTAACAGCACATGTCACAAAAGTTATAGGCTTGCTGGTTCGTTGTCCTAGTTCACTCATGTTATGAATGAAGTTGTAGTGGTCTGACAAACAGACAGACATACATAAAGACCCTTAGTAGCAAGTATTACGATGGACAGCCGAGATGGGTCGTGGGTGGGTTCGAACCCATACAGGCGCTATAGTCTGTGTAAATTATTTCGCCACAATTTCTTTCAAAACGGTGAAGGAAAATATCGTGAGGAATCAGGTAATTTCTAGAACTAGAAATTCGAAGATACATCTGGTATCTACTGATTGACTCTGGGCTCACGTGGTGGGTTACCCCATGCCTCTCACGGAAAGGTGGCTTGTGTCTTAGCAGTGGAAACGTTATATAATGATGTGTATAACAATGGACTATAATCTAAGTTAAGGAGGAAATTATGTATGTTTAAGCTTTGTCAATGACGAATCGGTCGATGATAAGCTTGTATGAATGCTTTAAAAAATAAAAGCCAATTTTTAGCTGAGTTTCAAGAATTGGGGCGTCAAAGAAGATACTTTTTCCCAGCAACGAATCTTGTAAGATCTTGGACTTCCAGACACATACATGAAATTGGTATCGTACGTAGATTATAAAAAAATATTTTCGGCGAAGGGTAGGTTACGACAAAAAGTAATTAAAAAATCTTTTACCAGAGACCTACTTAAAGATTTCTTCAACAATCCTTTTTATTCCTAAACTTATCCGATTCACAACAAAAAAAGTTTATTTTATTTGAAAAAGTGACGTCAAATAAGCTCATTGTCTACCAGTAATCCGTAAAGCCTGTCACCACTGGAGCGGAAAGATTTCTCCTTCTTTATTGAGATTCCGTTCATGATGAACGTCACCAAATTATCGCTAGTGCGACGGAAATAAAATTGGTCTTTTGGTACAGCCAGCGCGCGTACCTAGTAGCAATTCTGAGTTGGGCTTAGTCAAATACATTGAGGAAGTTCATACTCGTAGTTGAATGGGAAGTTAATTTTTTTTTTACCAAAAACTTTTCGCACAATTTGTTTTTCTTTTTATTTATGGGGCCTTTAAAAACAATTAATAATATTTTTTTACTTTTTGTATGGCTTTGGATCAACAAGATGCTTATACTGATAATTTTAAGACTAGCTCCAACGGACAGACAGAAACGTGAGTGAGAGCAATAGGGCTCCGTTTGGACTCTTCGGATACGCAACCCTAAAATTAAGCTGCACTCAGCGCAACTATGGATGACGTTATTCTATTAGCCAAATTGTTAAACTCTCTGCCTGTGTCTGCGTTTTCTGGCACTACCACCTGTAATCCACCAGCCTCTAAAGCAAAAGAGTGAGCAAGAATCTTCTGGGTACGCTCTTTCCAACATTGATATATGCGAACATGCAACAAAGAAAGCTACCTATCGTTCGGAATAATCGAGGTCAAGAACAGTCCCACTAACCGATACAGCAATAAAAAAATGCCTTTGGCAGAGCGTTCTATGATAGTTTTCGTATTCCATCTGTCTGTATACCACTAGGTGCGATTGACAGTACGAATTGAGAGAAAATTGATTGGGTTAAATTTGTCGTGCGATTTCATTCAGGTTCTTTTTTTTTAACCGACTTACCAAAAAGGAGGAGGTTCTATGTTCGACTTTATGTATGTTTTATTTTTTTTGTATGTTCACCGATATCTCCGTCAATTGTGGACCGATTTTGAAAATTCTTTTTTTGTTTGAAAGGACATATTCCGAAATTGGTCCCATTTTAATTTGGTGAAGATCTGATGAAGAACTTCGGAGATATACAACAGAACTCTTCAATAAATAACGGCAAATCTCTCGGGGTTGCTGCAATCGCATGTCTGTTTATTGTTTAAACCATTTCATAACATAACATCACGCCAGTACGCTCAAAAGTGATACGCAGAACTCTCATTTCACCGATAATGTTTTGAGTTTCATGTTATTCGGGTAATCTATTCTGGCGTTATAGGTACTTACTAAACAACTTGCCTATAGGTACAACTAAAAAGGATAAAATAAAAAAACTTTTTTGCAAAAAAATACTACCGACTTCCAAATAAAAAACTACAAAGTGAAAAATAACTTTATTTTTGGAAGTCGGTGTCTATATCCCAAAGAATTGGTACCTACGAAAGACACCGACTTCCAAAAATAAAGTTATTTTTCACTTTGTAGTTTTTTATTTGGAAGTCGGTAGTATTTTTTTGCAAAAAAGTTTTTTTTTAGGTTTTAGGTTTTTAGGTGTTTTTTTCATTGGTTGTTTTTTTGGGTAGTTTTGTGAAGGTCGCCTTGTTTATAGAATTATCTTTGCTGTGTCGTGGGTTGTTATTATTGCTGGAATTCAGTCCTAATATTTAAAAAGCCTTTTAATAATAAAAATAGCATGGTAGAAGATTATTTTGAGCTTTTCATTATCATTATCATAATCGCCTTATAGTCTTTTCACTGCTGGGACACAGGCATTCTCTTTATGAGAGAGGTAATAGGCCTTAATCCACCACGCGGGCCCAGTGCGGGTTGGTGGATGTCACATGTCTTCGAATTTTCGGTTCTAGGACAGGCCGGTTTCCTCACGATGTTTTCCTTCACCGTTTTGATAGCAGTGGTGATGAAATAATTCACAAAGTAAAGCGCCTGCCAGGGTTCGAACTCACGACCTACGACACGTAATTCGGGGTCGTTACCACTGGGCCACCACTGCATTTTCAGTTTTTGCTCATCACAAAGTGATATTATAAATAGGTTAAGGTCCTTCTTAAAATATAAGTGTATGGTTTTTTTTTTTTGAGACTTTTAATTGATGCCGGATTTTATAAATGCATACTATTCTATACCTATTCTATACCTATTCTATACCTATTCTATATACTATTCTATACCTCTCTGATAAGCTAAAGAAGAAATTACTAGTTTAAAAATGATGTATCTATTCTATCTATTGTTTTGACAATTCAGAATAAAATTTTCACACCTTTTGCCGTATTTTCCCCTAGAAATGCCAATACGACAAGTAAGAAAGAAAAGACTCAGGGAGGCCCATATCCAGCCGTAGACATGTTTCGATAAAAAAGTTGATTACGATAAGGACTTGCCTAATTATTATCAAAACAGAA
The DNA here is from genome assembly GCA_948252205.1 of Orthosia incerta. Lineage (NCBI taxonomy): Eukaryota > Metazoa > Arthropoda > Insecta > Lepidoptera > Noctuidae > Orthosia > Orthosia incerta. Next base: position 29,604,943 of record OX411758.1, read on the forward strand.
CGTTTTATTGAACACAAGTAAAAATTAAAAATATCCAAAACCCCCGGGAATATTTTTTTATTTCATACTTTTAAAACTACATAATTTATCTAGTAGTAGACACGCATCGATCAACAATCTATCGAACACGTTATAATGACACGATATCTTGCGAAAATACTCCGTTTCAAATAGAAAACAGCCCATAACTTTTGAACGGCTAAACCGATTTTCACCAAACATAGCTAAGAACACTTTCAACAAAGTCACCTTTCAAACAAAAACACAACAATATAACATCACACTATTTGTCAGTTTGTCAGTTATGTTTAGTTTTTTTTTTGTTATGTCGTATTAGGGCGAACCTAGTGGCATCAAACGGGCACAGATCCAGACTGCTACTGAGAACCAATCGAACCCAGAACCTCGTGTTCGGCAGTAGTGCTTCCAACCACTAGACCAGCAAGATAGTCTAACTTATTTCCAATTAATTTATCAAAGTAGTTTACTAATATAATAAATGACATCGCGACTATTTTTGGGACAGCCATAATTAGTTCCCCTGGAGAATGAGAAGTGTAATTAATCACATACGACTATGTTTCGTGTCGTTTCGTGTATGTTTCGGGTCGTGTCGGGCCGATTCGGGTGAGTTTTCCTTGTAATGTAATAACTTTGATTCCCATTTATGAAAAGGTTTTCATGAAAATATTTGAGTCTTGAGGGAATCACGTGTATTCATTGATTACGACTCACTTAAAGGCATAAAACTTATTTTCTGCTTTAATTTCGTAAATTGGTAAGACTAGGGATTTAATTAATAATAATAATTTATTTTTAAGTTACATAAACCATGGGGTAAGTACTTTAAGTAATTTAATCACTCTTGCTGAGGGTATCATGCTATTTAGTTATAAGGAGGTCTGATAGGTTGTCGCTTCAAGTTAATTTATGGTAGACAGACGAATCCGGGTAGCAGGAACCATAATCTAACATAACGGAAGTTTTTGCGTAAGTACCCAAAAATCAATTTGAATTTACTATTTTACTTACTTTAGTAATTTAACCAACCTATTCCTTAATAGATAATAATTTAAAAGAATAATTATATATATATTTAAGGCGCAGATACCCTTGAGTAGCTGATTTTAAAATGAGAATCACGTCTAAACGGCTTGTCGTATTTTTTTGGAAAACATATCGCACCTTCGGTAGAACAAGGGCATAATTGCAGTTTTTGCTATGTTTTTTTTCAATTAATTTTAATTGAAAAGAGAGCAGTAAAAAGGCACCAATAAGACAGTCACTATTTTCGCCTAGCGGATTTTTAAAGGAATTAAATGACTGTCTTTGTTCCTCCAGTTCAAATAGCATTTTTAAGGCATTTCTGTATACTTAACTTTGACAATTGTGCCCTTGTTCTACCGAAGGTGCGATATATTATATGTTACATCAGACCATTTAATTAATAATTTGATCTGAGAATTTTTTTAGTTTTTTAACACGCTTTTATTAGCTTGGTATGTATGTATCTATGTATCAATGTAACGGAATCTTTGAACGTGATTTTCACCCACTTCAAAACGTTGGATTGATTTGAAACTTTGCACACTTATCAAGGACCGATGACAATGCAATAATTTAAACAGTTTGTCCCATTATCCTTACCATTAAAGCGTGTTTTTTAGTTTTTAGAACTACAATTTATTTCGTATGACATAGTGTAATTAATTTGTAAAGTTATGTCTAAAACGGACCAAAACACGACAATCACACCAAAATCACTGGGCGTATTTTAATAAAATCGACACCATCTCAAAGAAAATTTAATTATCTACATTTTGATCTGAGGCTTTTTTTTTAAAGTCAATAAGGAAAGTACAAAAACCACCAAATTTTGGGTCGCGCGGGTGTGAAACGAGTGCGCGTTTTGTTCCCTCAAGGTCGTTGGCGTTAGTCGTCGTCTTAAATTACAACGTAAAAGTGTATGCATCTTTCAGTCTTTTTACTATCTTAGTAGCTGTTCCCCGCGGCCCGTGGATTTTTAATCCCAAAAACGTTTTTGAGATAAAAAAATAGCCTTTGTCACTCAAGAATAATGTAGCTTTCTACTGGTGAAAGAATTTTCAAAATTGGTTCAGTAGTTCCGGAGCCTATTCGAAACAAACAAAAAAATCTTTCCTCTTTATAATATTAGTATAGACTTATATTTCAAGTGTGAATATTTGGATGGATGTTTGTTTGTAACTCCATCACGTGAGAATGGCTGAACGGATCTAGATGTAATTTGGCAAAGAGATAGATTATAGTTTGGAATAACGCATAGGCTACTTTTCATACCGATATAATGTTCTCTTGGGATAAGAAAACACTTTTCACGCGGGCGAAGCCCAGCGGCTAATATAGTATATAACGCCACGATTCTTATGACTTCGAGGGTCTTTTCCAGAGCACAAATTTTCACGTTATCCCAGTATTTAATGAACTCCTTAATTATTTTAATTAATGTAATTAACATTACGGCTGCATCCCAAGGAGTCGTTTGCGGACTTTTACTCCTATAATATTTTAGTTCTGACTTCTTATGGCTCCCGCAGACAGGTACGATGCTACTATGAGACAAACATTTGACGACTTCTTTTCATAGCTAAATTGATCTTTAAGGAAATTGTCAGGCTAGTTGTGTAAACGTAAATAAAACAAAAGAATCACGTAAGGATCGTAGCAGGTGGCGTTCTGTAGTTTCTGCCTACCTGCTTTGGAAACAGGCATGAGTTTATGTATTATAGACAATAGTTTTAAAGACAAGTAATGCAAAAGAAACTGTTCTGGCTTTCTTCACCTTGGAGTAATAGAGTCATAATCATTAGATACACTTAAAAGTAGATTGGATATCACAGTACGGCTTCTATGACGTCATCATCGGTGAAATGCTCTTCAGTTTATGCTGTGATAGTTTAAGTTTAGGAGTACATTTACCTTATCTTAATTAAACGTTCAGTCAAAAAATTTACGTAGATAATATTTGAATAAGGTCCATATTCTATTGCAGTTTTAAAGAACTTCATTCTACTTGTTTATTATTCAAGTTGTAGGTCATGGGTTCGAACCCCGGCAGGCGCTTTACTTTGTGTATATTATTTCGTCACCACTGTTCTCAAAACGGTGATGGAAAATATCGTGAGGACTGGAATACGGAGGCATGTCCTAAAATCAAAAAATCGAAGACACGTGACATCCACCAATCCGCACTGGGCCCGCGTGGTGGATTACGGCCCATTCCCTCTCACAGAGAGGAGGCTGCGTCATCATAACAACGGAAGAAAACCCTTGATTAGTTTCAATTATAACTGTCATTTAGATGATTCGAGGGAGAGGTTAGTTGAAATATAGGGATAAGATTCTTTTTACCCGACCGATGGAGGGTAATGTGTTTATCAGTCTATTTATGTATGTTTGTTCCTATGTGGCGTTCTAAAAACCGAACGCGTTGGCCGATTTTGATGATTCTTATGCCAATCGATTTGTCTTAACCCTGCAAGCGTCACTTATAATTGGAAAATAGGAAAATGGCGGATTTTGGGCGCCATATTGTGGGGGCCTAAATTTTTTTTTGTTCCATACCCATCGTGTGGGGTATCAAAATAAAGGATTTTATGAGTTAATTTCATAAATATGAAACACTTATACGTTTAAATGTACCTAATTCGAAAAAAAGTAAGTAAAAAGCTACAAATAAAAAAAGTATACGCAAAATACGCGCTTGGTCGTGAGTTGCGGAAAACAGCCCGTTTTAACCTAACCTAATTTAAAAAATCAAAAAACTCGACTACTTGAAAAGCAAACAAAAAAGACGTAAACAAGAAATCATGCTATGCAGTTGGAGGATACATCTGGTTTTGGTCAGCCAGCTCGCGAATATGACTCTTTTTGCATAATAATCTACTCCGAAGGATTTATTTCGAATTAAAAGTGGTTTGGAAATAATATCAAAACGAACTCTTTTGCAAATTTCTATTTTTAGAATGCCTCGTTGGTGTCGTGGTCGCAGACGCAATAGCTGAAACGAAGTCCTGGGTTCGATTTCCAGGTCAGGAAAAATGTCAATAAGTCTTTCCATCTAAGATATCTCAGTAACATCCCGAAGTTAGGATCTGTGGCCGGTTGAGGCAATAGCCTCGCCCCTTATTACATGCCACTACAGATAACTGGTGAAATGTGGCTGAACTATAAAGTACAACTCTGTCTAAACCTTCGGGGGATACAAACTTGATGAAACTGTTCTCAGTAGACAGTACTAAGAAATCATTCTTTTGAAATAAAAGCTGGTTGGAAATAATGAGGCGTCGGATCTACTAAAGTAACTCTTTGTTGGAAAAATCCCTAAAAATATACCGATTTATTTATTGATTTTCTCTTATATACATATAATAAATCTGTAGAAAAGTCGTTCTTGTACATTGAAAATATTTCCAAAAGAAATAGCCAGGGTGTTAAAAGAGAACCAACAGAACACATTGCCAGCATTTTTGGCATTTTGTCTGTTTGTCTGTTTATTTGTGCACGCATCACGTGAAATGTACGAAACCAATGTCAATAACTTTTATTCATAAAAATTGTGCGTTTCATCGCAATCGGTTCACTCTATCAAAAGTTAGATGAATTTAAAGTGTTCAAGAAGTAAAATTATCAAAACACACGCAATTCAGATACTCGGACAGTTGAACTCGATATTCAATAGATGGCGTTGTGCATTTGAAGTCATTTTCTGAATGGCGGTGTTAAGATTCTCCGAGAAAGAATGATGACTATAGAAACAAAAATGGTAGGTAGCTTAATAGGTTAGCCAGGAAGGTAAGTAGGGTAGGGTTGGCAGACAGATGACGGGAGTGATGCCGTGGGCACAGCTGGTATATAATACCTTATTAAACAAGTAAAATTTAAAATAATTAAAAATTCCTGACACATTTTTATTTCATGGTTAATATCCTTATTAAATTACATAATTTATCTAGTAGTAGACGCGCTTTGATTGACAGTCTATCGAACACGTAAATATGATACGATATCTTGCAAAAATATCCCAATTCAAACGCCCATAACTTTTGAACCGAACTAAATCATAACTGGTTCATCCATTTAGGAGCTATGATGCCACATACAGACACACAGCAACACACGTCAAACTTTTATACCCCTCTTTGTTCTTAAAAATAAACCGATATCATATTCTAAACTAGGATTGGGTACCAACCATTCTTTTAAATAGAGTATTGCGTTCCATTTCACGTAGTTGTACTTAATAATCTACAACTCTAAAAGTACTATTTTTGCTTAAGCTATGTATTTATAATTCTAAAGTGTTAATGAAAATAAACGGTAGTGTATAAGTTATTGTAATGAATGCAGTATCATTAGTTATTGTAATACATACTGTTATATTTATTTAATGTGAAACCGAGTGGGTTGGTGTTTTATGTTATTTACTTTTGTAAACATTTTAAAAGTTTATTTTCTTCTGAAACCATATTTTTAAAGGTGTGGATATGTTTAGTACCTCACATTAAAATGTTTTGATACCATTTCCGACTACGATTTATAATGGGCAGCGTTTTTATACTTCACAGTAAAATTTAGGATGCATACTTAAGTCTATTCTAAAAACAATTAACGTTAAAAAAAGTCATTTCTTCACGTGATAGACATCCTAAAGCTAGATTTTATAAAACACTTCAAATAATGTACCGAAAGGTATGGAAGCATAGGGTTTGTGTAGTATTAGGTAATCACCAGTGAATGTTGCTTGTTTACTTAAGAAGAGCTTGGATTAAGTTCTCTTTTATTTGTATCTGTGTGTGCCAAATAAACTATTTTTCTTTCTTTATTTCTTTAAGCTACATAACAAAGGATGGGGTAGTGGACTTTCTACAATTTATCTTCAGAAAACGTACAACTGAATTCCAAATAAAAACACTAGTATCTGTAAAAATAACTTTAATTTCTTAATTTTTGGCATTACCTACCTGTTTTTTTTTTGCCTATACTGTTTGTTTGTACCGAATAGGCTCCGAAACTAAGGGACCGATTTGAAAAATTCTTTCACCAATAGAAAGCTACATTATTCCTGAGTGACATAGGCTATTTATCCCGAAAATTGGTCCTGTGGGGTGGTCCACGGGAGCGAAGCGGCGGGCAACAGCTAGTTAACTATAATTATGCTCGCGTTCGACCAGAATCTACATATGGTATGATCCATTAGAAAATCATTCTGACGATTTGTGAAACTACTTCTTTTATTAAAGTCGGTTAAAACGAGCTTGGGACATGTCTCTATACTACTGCAAAGGAAAAGGAAATGGAACGGTCGTTGCATTGAACAACACTTGTTAGTCGCGTGTTGACGTTTAGAGGCTGGTAACTAAAGTCAAGGTTTTATTGCAATGTTTTTTTTTTCAGTTTCGTTTTCATTACCAGATTTCTTTCTTATATAAAGCCACATCATACCTACATATTTAAAATATGTTATTTAAATAATTACTATAATATGTTTTATTTTAAAATTAAAGCTGACTTAGAATCTGTACTCAGGTTTGAATATAACTTTGCTGTTTTATATTCAAAATATTTACATAAACTTTAGTTTCTATTTTTTTCTTAGTTATCACATCGACATAAGTCATCACGAAAACTACTAAAATTATTTTCAGTCCATATAAATGGTTCATGAAAAATATTCAATAAAGAATAAAATAAAATAAAATCTAACAAAAACTCTTCTGTTATGTTTTTGCCCTAAGACAACAATGATTCCCGGAGATAAAAAAATACCTTATGTTATTGTTATAACCTTCACGACTGATATTCTTTACGTAACACAAAGAATACGCAAGTTATCACAGCACACACAATGTTATTAGGCCACTGTTTTTTCAAAAATTGTTATTTTATCACACAAAAACACTGTTATATTACAACAATAACATTTATCCCGAACGATATTTATTTAACGATTAAAACTTGATAATATTTAAATTGGAACGCGATTTATTTTTAAAAATTCAACAACGATTTATTATTTAAAATTACACAAAATCGAATTACAAACACTAGATCACTTATTTTAGGATAAAACACGAATTACGATAAGACAATGAGAGCGAGGAAATTGAAACTCTATTTACTTTAGGGAAAGGTTTAAAATCGAGTGTAGGTACAATCCACCTGTAGATTTAGTTGTAGTAATTTTTATAATGTTTTTTTTTATTGTTGTTTTTTTAAGACCGACTTTAAGGTGGTGGTTATGATAGATGGACATTAGTTTTTTAGGGTGAGGATAGATTAGTTTAGAGTGAAGACGTAGCCGGGTGCGTCTGGCTTGTGCCGCGTCGGGTTGTGTACTGAGGGTTCGCCCGGCAACGGCGAACTGCGGAGGATCGTATGCGGATCCGGCCCGTTGCGGTGCCGGCGTCCTTCTTCGAAGGATGCGTAAGGAATATTTGTGTTCGTCAGGGCGGTGTTTTTATTTGGCGAAAAGCACCTATCTATATGCTTCTTAACATTTTCAGATTGCTATTGTGTTCGGAACGGATTTACTGGTATCGTTTTGGTGTTTGATTAGGTAAATCATTTTAGTTTTTATTGATAGGCTCGCTCTTGACCACTATCTCACCGGATGGTAAGCGATCTTGTAGTCGAAGGTGAAGCACGCTTGTCTAGAAGTAACCTATTCAATCTTGACTTAAAGACCCCCAATATCTTTGTGTTAGGCTTACCTTGATTAGAAATCCTTTTAACCTTTTCGAAGCTTATGTATCCATAGTTACAGAAAATGTTACTCAACCAATCACAAGCATCAATGTCAGTCCTTCATTTCTGGATAGCATTTGCTTCCATAAGTGTATTAGATCAAGTTTCAGTGTAATTAGTCAGAGCTGAAATACTTTTGTTTCTAAAATGAGGAAAATATCTAGAAGGAGACGATATTTTTAGCTTTCCGAATAGCATCTCAAGAGACCAAATATAATTTACGAGCCACGCATATTAGCTTAATTTATTAATAGAGACCAATTTCATACCAGTCTTCGAAGTAATAAAATTCTCACTTCGACAAATATCTTGATATCGCATTTGCTAAAATTTATTAGGCACGAAGATAACTGTAAAATATTCGCGCAATTTACTTTAATAGCTCTACAATGTAGATGTATGAGGTTTTAAATATATTGCCTAATTTTAAATAGAAAATTACTTTATTAAAGAAAATATCATAACGCCGTATTCCCTGCAGGGTTGGGCAGAGGTGCACCAGCACCTACAGTACATCTACTTTTTGCTAGTTATGTTTTTCAGTCCCATGTAGGTAATAGCAGGCGAGCCTTTTGCCATAAACATAAATACAACACAAACATATAACATAAACGCCGAGCTGCTGTAGATAAATTCCAGATGGAAAAACACAATAAGACATTGCCCGACTCAGGAATCGAACCCAAGACCTCTGCTCAGAAGTAGCGCTTGAGATCACTAGACCAACGAGACAATCATAAAGAAGAAAATCTAAAACTATTATTGTTTTATGGTAAGTCAAGATTGAATAGTTAGTTCTAGGCAAGCGTGCTTCATCCTCGACCACATCATCGCTTACTATCAGGTGAGATAGTGGTCAAGCATGAGCCTATTAATCAATCTGCCTAGTCATTGCCCAACTACGTTGAGCCAGCTTCCATTTTAACCAGATGCAGCTGGCAGAGCGACTGCCTGTCTGGTCACCACAACCCAGTAACTGGATTCCCTGGTTTCTGACTACACGTAACAACTTTTTTTTTTGGACATTCTCACCGCACTATTCCCAAACCACTGCAACTCCTGAAAGCCAGAATTAACAGTGCGACCACCAGAAAAGCACCGAGGTGAAGCTCCACGAAGTCCCGGAGAATGAATTTAACTGTCTTGGATCCCGCAACGAAATTAATCAGTAAAGAATAACGGAGGAGTAGGAAAATATACAAATTTCCACTTCCCTCCATATCAAGCAGGAGACAGAACAATCAAGGCCAAAAGGCACAAAGGGTCGTTTACAACTGGGATAAGCCCAGTTGCCTAGCACCACGGATAAAAATTAGCATTAATTTATTAATGGGTCCTAAAATTGTGACCCGTAATGACTTAAACAAAAGTAAGCCGAGATCAACAACTTAACGTGCTTTCCGATGCATGGAGGAATATCGCTATGTAAAGATGATCACCCATCTATGACCCACCTCGGCTAGCGTAAGTTAAGCAAAACTTAGAAGATCGATCAAATAGAAGAAAAAATACTCAAATCTTTTTCTTAAAAATGGTGCTATCGTCACCTAATCTCCATTATTAATTAAGAGATTATCTTATCATTAGCTTAATGAATTCCCTTAGGACCTAAATTAATTTTGGACCAACATCACTTATAACGCTTCAAAGTAATTTGCCTCGATCAAATATATTCACTTATTTACTAAATTAGAAGCTCGACTTCCTTATTGCAAAGTCTGAATGGAGCTTAAAATAAGGCATCATCAGCATTTCAATGTTCCCACTGCTGGGACACAGGCCTCCTCTCTGCGAGAGGGAGTGTGCCGTACCACGTGGGTCCAGTGCGGGTTGGTGAATGTTAAAATAAATGCGATCTAATTACTGTCACTTTATGGGTTTATTAAGATAAATATCAACCTATTGTCTTTTAGGATGATATAGTATAAATTAAAATGATTAATATGGTAATTAATTATTTACAAGTATTTATTAAACATGGTATTTTCGTGGGTTCGTCCCTCGAAAATACCATGTTTAATAAATACTTGTGAAACATGGTTTTTTCGTGCAACTAATAGTTTTGCTTAAAAAAATTATTAACAACACGATATTTTTTCACTCCTTTGGATACTCCTCCAAAACGACTTGGCTATTTATAAATATTTATACACAGCAATAATGATGGCTAAAATTTCTTCATAACTTAAATAGCATAATATGTAAATCAAAGAATATTTTGCAAACAAAACTTTACAAACGAAGGTTCAATATTGATATTCTCCTACTGCGTTAACATTGAGAAATATATACGGCTTAATTGCGTAATTTTATTGAATGATCAAAGCACGCGCGTTTAAATATCCGTATACTAGACAGCCTAAAAAAACAGCGCAATGCGTCTGTTGCGTTGTCAGAATATAAGCGTGCAAGCATTCTTTGAACTTTCAGGGTTCAGGTTGTTTTGCCGCTAAAGGCTTATCTCTTACCAATATTATTCACGTCAAAACTACATTAATTTTCTTACTACATTACCAGTCAGGAGGTTCAACAAGTAGGAATCGTATGCAATCAAAATCCTTACCTGAAAACAAAACAAAACACAATGGTTAATAATAATTCTGAAACACCTCATAGTAGGTAAATCTGTTTCATTCCATTTCTCAAAAAAACGCTTATTTATTCCATTTTCAAAGTTTTAAACCGCTTTCATTTATTTTAGGCCCTTTCATTTGAAAATTTCAAGAAACAAAATAAAATGTATCCTCTTTTCTCTTATTATTGAGGTACAGTACTTGACCCGAAGGCCCGAATCAACGACTGTATCGAAAGAATCCTTTACTGAAATACTCTTAAACCAACGAACCGTCTCCTTGGGTTATTGTGACTGGAGTATTCTTGTATTCCGTACAATTTTCGGGTTACAAAATAGATAGCTGTACAGAAGGTCGGCTCCATACGCACGCACACGTAGTTATGCTTCACGTACAGCGAGTGCAAGCACACTCGCGACCGGCGTTAGTTTGAGATCGCCGGCACCGTACGTACGCGTCTATGTGTGCGTGTTTCTGTTCTCGCTCGTTGTATGGAGTCGATCTACTGTGTTTATATATTTGGTGGTAATAGAGTCCTGAGGGAAATCGTACCGCTTTCAATGTATCAGATAAATAGGGAGAATTCGACATTATGTAAACAAGCTATAATATATTTCGGAAAACTTCATAAAATATCGGGAAGCCTTTATGATAAGGTTTTCATTTTGTCTCTACGCTTGTCTCTGCTACGGTATCTTTTTATTTGGTTATGTTTAAGTACCTATTATGCAAACAAAATAAGCCTGTAGATGGTGAAAGAAGAAAACCTTAAGATCACAGCTACTTGCCAACACATTATAAAACATTGTTGACTACATCAATCGCTTTTCATCAGAGAACTTTAATGTAATGAAATAATAAAACTTAACTTAAATCTAGAAAAGAAAGTAAGAAAATACGTTTATTTGCGCCAGGCATGTCACACACCATAAAAAAAAAAAACAAAAGGAAAAACTTAAATAGAAATACAAAGTATGCGTCACAACCACGCAAAAGGGTCATCCCTCAGTATAACTCTGTATTGGTCCTGCAAATTATTTTCATTTAATTAATTAACAAATGTACAAAAACCTGTAATACCTGTGCGAAAAAAAATACTTAATTCTCGCCGTTCTTCCTACAACGTCATCGAATATTCGTCACGTGTCGAAGTATTGACGACGGCACATTAATGACGACAGGATTATCCGTCAGGCGACCTCTCTGACGTCGCTGAGTCAACGGCTGGCTTCCTCCTTCACAAAGCAAGGTCAAGGGTGGGCGAATGATAACTGACAAGTGGCCCGCTCCTAAACTGATATTTTGCCACCATAAAAAATCGCTTTACACGGGTAAAGTTTTTACTTCAATAATTCAGATTTCGTGGCAATATAATGTGAAAAATCAAAAAATCAAAATCTCAATTTTTTATTTTACATAGGCCTACATGGGCACTTATAAAACGTCGACAAAAGGTGCACGGTTCAGGTTGGTCGTTTTCTATGCAGAAGAATAGGCAAGAAACTCTGTGATTACTCTTTTAAAAAAATGGTTTGGTTTTACAATATTTATCATGTTACAGCATTAGTGCGTACATATGAGGGGACAACGTAGGGCCGACAATAAGTCTTAAGAAAGTCGTAAAAAATATGTGTAGAGGAACACCCTACTGCATTTAAGTATCTACGTGTCGAACTCTATTACTGACTGAGAGACTGACTATTACTATTGTACTATATCTTAACTAATATAAACTACTAGCTTCTGCCCGCGGCTTCATCATCATCATTTCAGTCGAAAGACGTCCACTGCTGGACATAGGCCTCCCCCAAGCGTCGCCACACTGATCGGTCCTGTGCGTTTCGCATCCACCGGACGCCCGCAGCCTTGACCAGGTCGTCGCTCCACCTAGAAGTTCTAAAAAATAAATGCTCCTATCGCCACCAAACTTTACAGTATTATCCGCTGGATCGATCTAAATATTGTCTAAAAATTTCATTAAAATCAGTCCAGCCGTTTCGGAGTATATGAGGATCATATATACATACTTTCTCTTTTATATAGATAGAAGATAGATAAAGTAAAATCACGAATTTTATGAGTTCGTTATTACGGGTAGGGTGATCTCAGTAACTTTTCCGACGTTAGTCCAATAAACCTATTTGAACAAATCTTTCACCATTTGAAAGGTACATTATTCCAGATGGTGTGGAAAACTAAACAGACAAAAATTCCAAAAATGCTGGAAATGGGTTCTGTCGGTTAAACTCCTTTAAAACCCTGGCATATTTATTTTTGAAAATATTTTCGATGCACAAAAACGACTTGTCTACAGATTTATTACATTTATCTATCTAATCTAATACCTTTATACGAGCAATTCTTGTATATATGTATAATTATATATAATCAGAAACTCGGAAACGGCTCCAACGATTATCATGAAATTTTGTATGTAGAGGGTTTGCGGGGCGATAAATCGATCTAGCTAGGTTTCATTTTTAGAAAACGTCGTTTTGTAATTTTCACCCGAGCAGAGCTCGGTCAAGCTCTGCTCGGGTGAAAATTACAAAACGACGTTTACCCAGGTACTTAATGATAATTGGGAATAAACAAGACAGATAATATAATGTATGACGTCTATACTTGTTCGGGCGAAGTCCAAACACAGAATTTGGTTAGGTATTTTTATATTTGCTTAGGTTTAGGTATAGGTTTACAAAGTTTAGCTAGGTACATTGGTCGTTCACACTGGCGGTCGGTGGCCGATTACCGGCGCGCGCGCCGGTCTGCTGTGGCGACGGCGATCCCCTCTCGGTGTGGTGGCACCCCCGCGCCCGGAACCGGTTTGCGGCGCAAACATCCTCCAGGGCGTTGAAGGAATCTTCAAAATCCCCTTCCTCTTCTTCAGTTGTCTTGGCGACGAAGACGTTCGCCACTCTGGCAATGCCGTCTCGTCCTGGATAAAGTTTCAGGAAACTCTCCCCATTCTCCATTGCAGCGGCATGAGGTTGTTCTCCATCACGACGACCAGGTCGTCTACTTGCCCCTGCAAGCGGGCAGTTTGCGTCGCTGTTGGAGCTCAGCCATGTACTCCCGGCGCCTAGTTTGATCGATGCGTTGGTGTCTGTGTGGATTCTTGGTATTAATAGTCGGTGATGGAAGCGATATTAATGGTCGACCAATCGGGAAGTGCCCTGGAGTGAGAGGGTTTAAGTTCATGGGATGGGATGAAAGTGGGATAAGTGGACGAGAATTGAGGATAGCTTCTATTTGTGAGAAAAGTGCAGTTAACTCCTCAAAGGTCAGATAGGCATTACCAGCTGCGCGTTTTTAAAAGGTTCTTTGAGGAACGGACTTTGCTCTCCCAAATACCTCTGAAGTGCCTATGCACCCTGCATAGGCGGAATTGAAATGAATTGAATGCCTTCATTCGCTGCGAAGTCTGACACTGACTGAAGACTGGATCGTGACTAACATTTTGCCCAACTTATTGTTTGCGCCATCTAGGTTTTTGCCATTGTCGCAATAGATTATGTTAGGTTTGCCTCGACGTTAAGTGAACCTGCTTAGAAACATAATTAATGCCGCAGTTGAAAGTCGCTGACTACTTCCAACATACAAGGCTTTGACGGCTAGACAAACAAAATGCATAAATAGGCTTTAGTAACACGGTTTACATTGTTTGAGGTAGGCTATGTCATTCGAGTGATTATAGTCTATTTATTAGAAGTCTCATCAACTGTCAAATGAACTTCAATTTTAGCTTTAGGTAAGTCATGAGATCTGAGCTGAGGTTGGGTAGGACAATCCGAAGTGCCTTTCTTTGAGAAGAAAGGACCCTCCCAACACAACAAGAACGAACGCAGATGTGTGGCTCAACTGCCCTTGAACCTGAATTGGCTTTCTTCAAATTAGTAATTGGTCCATTGACAGCCCCGAGTAAGCATGTTTATTTAATTTTTTATTAACCGTACCAAAAATTACATTTTTAAATATTATTAGAAAGAACATAGCATACAAAAACTTAATCTGATATAATAATTATTTATTAGGAACTATTAACGACCCCTAAAAGTGCCGCCCGGGGCGGGCCGCCCCCACAACCCCCCCTGCGCTACGCCACTGGATTGAAGATGTAAACATTTTTTTTTTATAGTTTATTTTTTGAGGGTAACTCTTCTACCTCCCAGACTTTTGTATATAATTATGGATGTCTTGAAGTGACGTTTGGATTTCTTGTATAGAATTATGGATGTCTTGAAGTGACTATTGGGTTTGCATAAAATTGCATTGGGTGTTGTTGTTGGGACTATGGCCTGTTGGACCAGCTACTAGCCATCCAAAGGCGCTTTCTAGCAAGATAGGGTTATTTGGACCTAGTGCAATTCTATTAGATGAAACAATGTCGAAAAAATGATCAGCGCCGAGCAAAATGTCTATCTCCGAAGGTTGGTAAAACGTTGGATCAGCTAAAGTTACATTATCGGGTAGGCCTAATTTCTTAACATCAACTTCAACATTTGGTAAGTTGCCAGTCACCTTCGGAATAACAAAACAATTGACATTTTTTGTGAATGAGCTAGTGCGTGATTTAATGTTCACCTGACACCGCTCTGTTATAGGACAAGCAACTCCGTTAATGCCTGATACGTTTAATGTATCTATACTTTCAGTTGAAAGTCCTAATTTCTCTTTTAGGTTCCTCGTGATGAATGAAGACTGGCTGCCAGTATCTAGCAAAGCGCGAGCAAGGTAAGTAGTTTTATTTTGTTTATTAATGGCTTCTATTTTTGCAGTACACAGGAGGACTTGTCCGGAGGAGACCGCAGCTAAGCTAACAGGTAGACTAGAAGACTCGCAATAGTCGGTAAGTACTTTATTTGTGTCACCTTTGTGTAATAATGTGTTATGTTTTTTCTTACAGGAACGACAAGACCCCTTTAAACTACACTGGCCGTTGGTATGTCCACTTCGCAAACAATTTGTACACAACTTGTGTTTTGAGACCTCGCCTAACCTATCCTCAACACTCAAAGCTCTAAACTTGTTGCATTGGTGCACGAGATGAGGCTGATCACAAACGGGACAGGTTCTGTAATGCTGCGAGTCCTTGTCATTTGTGAAGGTAGCAAAAGATTTAGTGGTCCTGCTTTCTTTGTTATTATTATTACCTTGGGTAGACTTGTTTTCTAAATTGCGACAGCTAGCAGTTTCTAAAACATTAGCCCTATTTTCTACAAAACTTCTAAAATCATCTAAAGTGGGTAGGTTAGACAATCTGCCTTTGTATTCTTCCCACTTGCTGCTAGTCCTAGGATCTAGCTTCGCTGACGCCAAGAATATCACCAGCGGGTCCCAATTCGCGGTAGAAACGTCCAACGTATTTAAGGCATTTAAGTTTTTAGACACCTGATCAATTAAATACCGCAAAGCCTTGAAAGATTCTTTTTGTATAATATTACCGTTAACTAATGAATTCAAGTGATTATTGATCAGAATATTTTTATTGTTGTATCGATTGCACAATGTGTCCCAAGCAAGCTCATAATTCCTCGCGACAAACTCCAACGATCTAATTACGACACTGGCACCCGATTGTAAAGAATTTCGTAAATAGTGAAATTTATTGATGGGCGCAATCGAGTCGTTGTCATGGATAAGGGTTTTAAAAGTTTCCCTAAATTCAAGCCATTTTGCATAACTACCATCAAAAGTGGGTAGATTAATAATTGGAAGTCGAATTGAATCATTATTATGACCATGACAACAGCCCGTGGTTGCTCCATTAGACGCGTGACTTTCTTTATTTTTGGATGAAAACAAATCGACCAAATCTTGAGCAAAAGCTATTTGTGTAAAAAACTCAGTTTCGGTAATATCTCGTTCTGAAATCTGTTCAACCAAATTATCAGAATATTCTTCAATGTCTGCTTGTACGCAATCAAAGTTAGACATTAATTCTTTTAATTGATTTAACCTTAAAGAAATTTCTTTTATCTCCAAGTTCGATACCCTAGTAATGTCAGAACTTTTATATTTTTCCATAAAATTTTTCAAAACTGTTAGCCGACTTCGAAACCCCGCACGCTTTTTAATTAATGATTTTAAATAATCTTTTACATCGGGTTTACCGGTCGAATCTATTTTTAATAGTGGAAGCGGACTTTTAATTTTCGTGGTCGATTCCCTTTCAGCCATTTTAATAAATGAGTGGGGCAAAATAAAGAATAAACACAAATAAATTAACAAACAATCCAACCGACAGTAGCTCAAACCACACAGCCGCTGCCGAGCCCGTCAACCGGGAGCAGCGCACGAGAAAACCGGCGCGGCGCGGTGGTTGAGTACAGGCCCAGGCGCCGAGCGCGCCAACACACCGGCAGCGCTGGGGGGACACACGCGCGAGAGCGCGGAGGCGTCACCGACACAGCGCGGGCACCGCTCGACACCCGCTCGAGCACGAACGTAGGGTCGGTAGAAGTTCGTAGAATTTTCTAAAACTGCATAAGAAATAAGTTGGTTATTTACAAATTTTAATATTTTAAACGGGGTAGGTGATTTTATTTACTTTTAGCAAAAGAAATTTACTTTTAAATAAAGTAATTTTACGAATTGGGTTTATTATCAACACAATTATTGACTGACAAATGTATAGCGAAAGAAATAGTCGCCAAACAATATACAATAGGATAAATAAAAGCTAGATGCAAACTAGGTAAGCTAGGTTCTGCAAAGGCGTTGAAAAGTACCTTGGTAATGTAATTTGGTAGGTACTTTCAACAAAATTGTTTTTGCAAAATAGGCTGCAAATAAATGGAAAATAGAGTGTGAACGTGAATCGGCCGGCCTGTATTGATAATTAATAATTTTCAACTAGAATATATTACTATAGCTGTCTATTAAGCGTGAATTACCGTTTACATAACGAGTACAATAGGAAGATACGCGAAAAGCTAGATACCTTCTGGCACTTTGATCGGTTAGCATTCACTTAGCACAGCAAATAGAAGTTGGAAAATAGTAAGTAGGTATATGGAAATATTGGAAGGAATAAAGGAACGGGCTTACTCCCTTTTGGTGTTGACCTCTGATGCTCTGCACGCCCTCGAAGTCCTGTCACGGTCGCCACTTATGTTCGGGCGAAGTCCAAACACAGAATTTGGTTAGGTATTTTTATATTTGCTTAGGTTTAGGTATAGGTTTACAAAGTTTAGCTAGGTACATTGGTCGTTCACACTGGCGGTCGGTGGCCGATTACCGGCGCGCGCGCCGGTCTGCTGTGGCGACGGCGATCCCCTCTCGGTGTGGTGGCACCCCCGCGCCCGGAACCGGTTTGCGGCGCAAACAATACTATATAATATTATCTAATCTATGCATATAAATAATATAATATTATAAAGAGGAAAGATTTGATTGTTAATTAGTTTGTTTGTAAAGGATAAATTCAAAAACCACATAACCGATTTTGAAATTTAGCTTTCACCAGTAGAAAGCTAAATTATTCCTGAGTGACATAGCCTATATTTTTTACCCCGGAAAGGGATCTTGTGGGGTGGCCCACGGGAACAAAGCCGCGGGGAAACGTTAACATCTTATAGGTACAAAATTTCGTAATACTTTAGTTATAATAGACAAGGTGACCACGTAACATCAGTTGACCTATATTTATACCCGTACTAATTCACCCAAGAAAGCCCAATTTGTAGACTGTCAAAAAGCGAATACGTTTTCTTTTATTGCTATCCCACCATTACAGAAACCATGATAACTCACATAAGCAGGTAAATTGAAAAACTTGGTCGGCAAGCAAATCTGCGGGGCAAAAATAAATGGGTCATCATTCATGGGCATTTGTAAGTGTACCTATGTATATGTAGTCAATATAAGTAGGTAAAGCTTTTACGCAGCCTTGTATCATTCGCTAAGCGTTTAGAAAGAGAGGCCACAGAGGATGCGGGTATGGTGAAGAGCGGTTTTTGTGAAACCATTTTTGTTTGAACAGTGGTCGTGTTTGGCCATGTTTGTTTGAGGAGCTCGTGGCTAAATAATAACAGCCGCACCGGTCGATCATCAAGGTTAAGCAACGCTTGACGAGGTCGGTCAGTGGATGGGTGACCATTCCAACATACCGAGTTTCCTCCGTGCCTCGGAAAGCACGTTAAGCCGTTGGTCCCGGCTGTCATTTGAAGATCTTTGTCAGTCGTTACGGGTAGTCAGAAGCTTGAGATCTGACACCAGTCTTGCCAAGGGGTACCGTCTTACCCAGTTATTGGGTTGTGGAGGTCAGATAGGCAGTCGCTCCATGTAAAACACTGGCACTTAGCTGAATCCGGTAAGACTGGCAGCCGACCCCAATATAGTTGGGAAAAGGCTAGGCAGAAGAGAAGAGTGGTCGTGTTTGGCCACACTACGAGGGGTAGTTTCAACTCTTGCAGATTTTTTTTTTCAGATCTTATAGGTAGTTTTAACGTGCTTTGTGCACGCCTGTTTTAATATTTATGGAGATTCACCAGTGATATGAAAAAAACATAGAGTGTGCAACTCTACAAAAACAACGATGAAAATTAAGAACTTGCATTTTCCAGACGGCATTGTTTCCAGCGCTACAACTGCTGTACCTGAGGTCCTGGATTCTATTCCCGATTAAGGGAAAGTGTTATTAGGATGTTTCACTTGTTGGATTTGTGCACGGTATATGGTTATGGGCTGGCTGTTTATCACCATCATTTCAGCCAAAAGACGTCCATTGCTGGATATAGGCCAACGTTGCTACACTGGTCGTTCCTGTGCGTCTCGCATCACCGGACTCCCGCAGCCTTGACCAGGTCGTCGCTCCACCTAGTGGGACCAAAGCAAACATCTTCCGGTTCACGGTCGCCACTTCAGAACTTTTCGGCTCCAACGGCCATCCGTTATGCAAGCAATATGCCCACTGCCACTTAAGTTGTCAATTCTTCGGGCTTTTTCGGTAACCTTGGTCAGTGGGTCATCTTAGGGACAGAGTTGTGACCTTGGTTCCACCTCCATAGACCTTAAACATAACTGGCAAATTGTCCCTTTTACCTTACCCGGGGAATGATGTGTTCATTTTCTACAGAAGTTTGGCAGCAAGACGTGATCAAACATTAGTACTTTTATATTTTTACACTTTTTTCTCAGTCAAATCAACATGAAAAATCTATAATCACCAGAGCACACCTCGAAAGTAACGAACCAAGAAATAAGTTTAGATATACCACCGTCTTTTGTTTCATATTCTTTTGTAAAGAAATCCCTGATTGTCTAAGAAACTATCACTTCTGTACGTGCCCCTCGCTGAAACAAAGATTGAAACTGCTTTCGAATTCCAGTCAGACTTGAGGCCAACTTTATATAAAGATAAGAAAGGTTTTTGGTTATAGTTTAAAATATACAGTAAAGGTGGTATATTGAATCTTAAAGTTTTTTGAACCAGGTGTTGTAAGATTATGTCTAAATTCTTTAAAGCGGTATACAGAGGTTTGTAATCCACATTCTCCCCCATATGATGAAATATTTCTGTATTCTGAAAAACATTACCATTAAAGTCGCCTCAATCTGTCAAAATTCTCAAAAATGTATAATTTGTTAAATCGGTTTGGACAATTTTATTATTAAAATTTGGCAGATTTAGACAATGCCCACAATACGGCACAAATCTACAGATATATTATTGAGATAATTTAGGCAAAATGCAGTTGGAAAATGTTAGTTTTAGTTCATAAAATAACAAAAGAAGTTATAAAATTAAATTCATAGTTTTCAGTTTTTTTAATCTGTTTTATAACACCATAAAATGTGAAATAGTAGCCGTCATGAACATCATCCGGCAGCACTAACTTAAAACTGTCAACTGATCGGCATACCGGCCTATCGGCGTATTTGTTTACATAGCCAACTGACGTCATGATCACAGAACAATATGGTCCACTGCGTCCAGCGATTTCGTCAAAGTACACGCGAAATTTTAAGATAATTGCCATGAACAATAAATTGTTAATGTCAATTATCGATTGAGTAAAATTTTTGTTTTTTTAGTGATATATTAGCACCATAGAAATTAATAACCCTGATATTTTAAGAGTTTTTTTTTTGAGAAATAAATGTCTTAATCCGTATACCGTAACAAATGCCTGCTGTTCGCTATTCTCATGGCCCGACTCCTAAAGGTCATGGCCCCACGATGGTGTCTGCACAAATATCAATGGAAGAAACCCTGGTATTTGGTCCCACCGGCCACTAAGACAATACTTAGCACAAATAAATACAAGGTGAATTTATTGTCAACATCAATTTTCTTTTTAGGTATTAAGCAAATAATGTTTCAACTTGATAAGTGTTTGCAAACCTGACCTCAATAGAACATTTGTATCGAATTTGACTTTTACTTGTAGCTTACATAAGAAAGTGAGCTTTCACGCATTCGCTCGTGATTCTTATAACTATATATATGACCGTAATATTGCAAAAACCGTTACTTTATAATAAATCGCGTGCAATGGTAAACTTTATTTTTAAAAGGCACGGATTCATTGTAAACTATCAAATTTGGAATTTTGGATTAATGTTTTACAATATAACGAGATATTGTGCTCTGGCAAGATTTATTACAATCTTACGGTGTTTGTCTTAATAATCCGGTAATATATATATCGCTAAAATTAGGTTATGAGGGATAGCTTAATTTATCCCACTGCAGGGCAACGGCCTCTTCACATACAGAGTAGGCACGAACATTAATCATCTCCCTTGCACAAGGTGGGTTGGTGGTTAAGACTTAACTAAAACCAGGACTCGCTACTTACCAGACTCAATACCGGACCATTCTACACAGTAGTTTTTTATGTTGATGTCTATTGACAGTATTTGGCCTTTGGCGTCGAAATAATCGATGAAATCTTCGATTCGACAACTGTCTGGGTCGAATTTTCCTACGTCAAAGTTTTTGAGTATCGATATTTTGTTTGATGTTTCCGATTGCGACGGTGTTCCATCCCTTGTTGCTGATGGTGTTCCATCATGTAGTTGTACAAGTAACTGCAGTATTTGCGTGATTTGTTGTTGTTGTTCTCGTTGCACGCGTATTAAATTGTTAAATTGCTCTTGGTCCATCCTCGTCGCCAATTGATATAACGCGATAAGATAAATAAGAATTCACTGTAGAACATTTTAGGACTTGTATTCGCAAGAGAAAAACAATTTGACATGACGTGACAATTAATGACATGCTTAATTTTTTTTTTTTTTTTTTTTCCCTCCATAAGATAAGATAAGATAAAATCAGGTTCCGTTTCCTTCTATCAATGATATCAGTGATGTCTAAGATAAAGATCAATGTGATGTTCTTCTTCTGTGATGTCTAAGATAAAGAGCAAAATTGATAAAGTCACATTGGTCCTATGCAACACTAATTATCTAGCATAGTTTGTTCTCTGTTCATTGGCCATCCTTTTCAGCTTAGCCACACCTAGAAAAAAATGCACACAAACACAATCAAATCAAAGAATAATCACTAAGAAGGAGAAAAAGCGAGCACGAAGAAGGCATCATTTTAAATTATTAATGCATTCACGACATTCGAGTGTCACTGGTAATGACCACGTTTAGTATTGAAAGGTATTAAGCAGGTATTGAGGACGAGTTCCGACGGCTGACTGCCTAGAGGGGAGAAGGCGGGTGGACGGACCATTCCGTATTCATAAACGTACATCTTAGGAATGAACACATTTTTGTAGAAGCTCAAGCTTAGCTTTTCTGAGAAAGCTGTGATGTTATTTTAGCAGTTGCAAAATAAAAATCGGTATTAGCGTTTAAAACATCAACGTGAACGAAAAATTATAAAGAATCAGCATCGCTTTTGCATTCAAAGAGGTCATGCTGCCAGCGTTCTGGGCAGACTGGGCACTTTTCAGATTGACAACGATGTGGACGATATTTTTGATGCCCAATGAGTTTTTCTCCTCTTCCTCTTTTTATATGCGTGTGTATATTATTATTATTATTATCACTTTATGGGAGTTATTGATTAATCCATTATATTTTAGTTAAATTTTGTTGTAAATAAAAGACTTATTTATACAAAAAAATATAGAGAGATCTAGGTTTACCTACTTAACAGTAATTAAGCACTATCATTGCTGTTTTTTTAAATTGTTAATCCTAATCTATCTATATATACATATAAATATATATATATATGAGAAAGTATGTACGGCTGGACCGATTTTAATAAAATTTTCAGACAATCTTTAGACTGACCCAGCGGATAATCCTGTAAAGTTTGGTGGCGCTCGGAGCATTTTTTATTTGAACGATGAATATCTGTTCCTGTAAACCATTATTTTATTAAGCCCTTAAATAAATAAACACAGTCGTAAATAAATACGAAGTATTCCTCGTATTTATTCGCGACTCTGTTTAAAATTAATGTCTCAAGGAGTACAAAGACAGTCCTTTTATTTATATACACAAGATGGGTACAAAAGTATCTGCCGTAATCCTGGCGTAAACATTAAGACAAATTAAAAAGATAATGTTGAAACGAATGCGCACATACAAACGTTAGGAAGTAAACACTACCCTTAATGAGTTTTGTAAGTATCATAATGTCCATTGTGACTAACACTCATTTCCTCCACTGTACAGTCAAGCAACGTAAATCAAACAAAAGGAGTAATTAAGGATCGTAGCAGGTGGCGTTTTGTAGTTTCTGCCTACCACCGAATAAAGTCCTAAGTTTATGTATTTATCGAAACAGTTCACTGCTGCATTGGTCAAGTGGAGGAAAACATGACTAGGTACTCGAGCTTGGGACCTGGCCTCATTTCCCTATTTGGGTAAATTTATTGGGTTTCGGCGAATCTCAGTATATTATGTGCCCAGATTGCCTTTATACGACTTGACGTCACGATTTGAACACATACAACAGTCCGACAGCAACCTTCGGACAGTTGCCCGGACCAGACACTAAACTCGTCTGGTCGGAGGATCGGGAGGATCCTCCCTTTCCAATGGAGGGTTACGGGACTTTCCACCCATTCTGCATACCTCCAAAAACCAATAACACTTTTGTATATAAGAAAATGTGATGCTGGTTATTAAAACCCACAGGCTACATCAGAACAATACGTTGTAATTGTGAGTGATGACGTAGCAACTATGACGTCAGCACACTTTAAAACGAGCCACCAAAAACACCGACACTATACATCAATTAAAACAGTCTTAAAATCAGTAAATAAAAAATGATATTTTTTATACAAGTTAGTCAGTGTTGCCACTGAAAAATATCTCATTGGGCAAATTATTATTAAAAACTACCTTTTTCACGTGGTTTAGCTGTCATGGCTTTTTACACAGGTACAGTGCATTGTTCGGGATCAAAAGTAGCCTATGACACTCAGGGACACTGTAATGTTCTCAATCTTTATCAATCTATCTCTATCTCTCTACTATCAAACTAAAACACAATAATAAATTTATTTCATTTTAACGGTAATTCCATTTAATGGTAATTTGATTTTTTAAGCTAAAGATGAAGCTGGTTGCATATTAGCAAGCGTAACAGAGTACTTTCAGGGTATACCACCATCAAAGAAAAGACAATTACTTAATATTTGTTTACTTAGCGAAAACCACACATGTTCCACAAAGGGAATTGAAAAAGCCACACGTTGCAGTGAAAATATTGCCAGTTTAGAAGCTTCTTATGAAAAGAAACAAAAGAGGGCACTACTACAATGGCCGGCTTTCAAACTTTTCTTCTCAAACTTGTATACTCAAGCCATTAGCCTATTGCGTCCAACTTTCTCACTTCCCCAAAAATACAAATAATGAGTTTGCAACTTTTACATCAGTGTTGGTGGCCTAGTGGTTACGGCCCCGATTAAGCGGTTAAGGTCACAGGCTTGAAACTCGGCAGGCGCTAAACTTTTAGTTAATTGATTTAGTCACTACTGTTCATCAAACTGTAAAGGAAAAAATAGTCAGGAAATTGATATATCCTAGAACTAAACATTAAAAACATGACATATCAACAAATCCGCACTGGACCTACGTGGTAGATTACAGCTCCAATCCTTCTCGCAGAAAGAAGTTTTGTGTGTCCCAGCAGTGGGAGTATTAAAGGTTGATTATGCAAAACTTCTACATCTGGTACCCATTACCGATGACGTCATGACGCCACAATGGCGTTACATCATGACAATGACGTCATAGTGCTTTGCTTGTCCATTAGCCGGCTGCAAATGGGTCGTGTGTTTTTGGCGATGCGACGACGTGTCATCAATCGTAGTGGCGTAGCGTATGTTTGTTTTTCTGTTTTGTGGGAAGTGTGAAAAGTGAAGCGAATTGCGATTGGTCGAAAATGTGAGTGGAAAAAAGTTTAGTGAAAATATGATGTGAAAGTTATAAGCGGATTTTTTTTTTTAAATGTTGAGTTATTGCTGTTATCCGTTTTATAGTTTGTCAATAACAACGAGTTTTGCTTTATTCACCAACTAACTTCTGCCAGCGGTTTCGCCTGCGTAAAAATATCCCAAGGAAAATCAGGCAACTGTAAAAATCGATAGTCTATTTATTTCTAAGTTATTGTAGTTTCCTTTCTAACCCATTTTATAACCACAATCCTTTTTGTTTTATACCCTTCTTGATTTTACAGACCCACGATCCTATCCTTCATTTTCTAAACTTAACTTTAAAGGATTTCTGGTAGATATTAATATCAGTTATAAGGCCACGCTTATACCCATAGAATTAGCACTATTGAAAATAACTGTTTCAATGTTTGTGTATAAATAATGCGAGTTTCAAAATATATTTGTTTACAAGGCAGATGTGACTGGAAACGCTGGGAGAGGAAGATACGAATACGAGGCTTTTGGCTAATTTGAACCTTTAGTGAATGCCACTCTTTATTTTGTAATGTGCGTTTAGTTTGTGCAGAATAAACTTTTTTTTTTTTTACTTCTTTTAGGACGCCCTGGTAGACATTACGTATATCTTAATGCAGATCTTCTTCTGAAAGACCAAGTGTGCAGTATTTATAAACAGCGTGTTAAGCAAAAGGAGTGTTTTAAGGATCATTGCAGAGCGGTGCCGACGGTGTTCTGTAGTTTCTGCCTAACTGCCTTCCCAAGGAAAAAATGCGGGAGTTTAGGTATATAATAATAGTTATATAAACATATATTTTATCTAAAAAGGATTCTATTCTTACAAGCTTTTATTCTTTTTCAAAATTATTTTGTTTACCCGCTAAGCTCACTGCCCCAATTTGCAAAAACAATGTTCGCCTTGCCTACGCAGTATTCTTGGAAACACCCCTTTGTCTAAGACAACATTATACTAAGCAAACATGCTTTGTCTGTCTTGTTGGCCGATTTGTTGGACGACAAGTTGGCTATCTACAATGTGGCTGACATAATTATTCAGATGGTTTAAAGATCACTAGTTTTTGCAAGCAGCTTCGCCCGCGTCGGAAAATACCCCTAAGTAACTTATCACCGAAATAAAAAGTATCTTATAATTATTCTGGTGGACCGATGACCTGGTTAAGGTTGCGGGAAGGCGCTGGATACGAGACGCACGGGAACGGTCAATGTGGCGACGCCTGGGGGAGGCCTATGTACAGAAATGATGATAATGATGAATTATTCTTGCCCAAGGTTCAATCGGCGAATAATTGGATCACCGATTTAGGTGTGAAAACTTTACAAACATAAAGGTAGACAGAGATACTTAAACATCATCATTTCAGCTGAAAGACGTACACTGCTGGGCATAGGTCTACCCCAAGAGTCACCACACTGATCGGTCCTGTACGTTTCGCAGCCACCAAACTCCTCCAGGTCGTCGCTCCACCTAGAGGGAGGCCTTCCAACGCTACGTCTTCCGGTACGCGCTCGCCACTCCAGAACTTAACCTAAGTATGTTATAACAAATAGACGCGCTAAACCAAGTGTAGTTGTGAAGAAAGAGTAAATAACAGGTATACTTTTACTTTCCCAAAGTACGAAACGTCACTATTTTAACACGCTTTTATTAGCTTGGTATGTATGTATCTATGTATCAATGTAACGGAATCTTTGAACGTAATTTTCACCCACTTCAAAACGTTGGATTGATTTGAAACTTTGCACACTTATCAAGGACCGATGACAATGCAATAATTTAAACAGTTTGTCCCATTATCCTTACCAATAAAGCGTGTTTTTTAGTTTTTAGAACTACAATTTATTTAACACGCTTTTATAATTTGGTATGTATGTATCTATGTATCAATGTAACGGAATCTTTGAACGTGATTTTCACCCACTTCAAAACGTTGGATTGATTTGAAACTTTGCACACTTATCAAGGACCGATGACAATGCAATAATTTAAAGTTTGTCCCATTATCCTTACCAATAAAGCGTGTTTTTTAGTTTTTAGAACTACAATTTAATAGCGTAAGAAATTCAGAAATAACTCTCATGAATCATCTCAAATATAGGCCTAATAGAAATGCTATAATCATAGTCAAACAATCAAGTCTTCCTTCTCCAAATACAAACAGATAGGAACGAATGCCATCAATAATGGAGAGCTAAAAACCAGATACAAAATGAAAAAGAAAAATGCCGTACTACCAATACTTTTCCTTTGTCCCACTCCCCATCATGTGCGATTGTAACGTTCACGTAAAAGGGGAAAGCCCATACTTTCACGGGCAAATCTTCAAAAGGAAATTCATGCATGCCTTTGCCAATAAGTACCTTTCATGATGCAATGAAAAAGGGATGTTAATTACTCGACTCCGACGGTCTTTACGAATATTGAAAATTTTTGACGATCTTTTCATGAAATATGATTTATTTATAATTTACGAAAATATTTTATTAAGTTACTGTTATTTTTAAAAGGGAATCGTTTGTCCGGGTATGGTCCTATGAAGAGGAGTATGTTCTTCTTTGGTATGGGCACGTCAAGAGACGCAGTGTGGACCACAGAACAGAGAAGACAGTAGGCGTTTTTTTTGTTCTGTGGTGTGGACCATGTGGTACTAATTGTTTTGCACCTTTCCGATCAAAAGAGAGGAAGAATCCGCCCGCTATTGACCTGGTGGTCAAACACGAAAAAAGACCTCAAGAGAGTCCTATTGTATGTGTAATAATAGGACACAGAGAAGGAAGAAGAAGATGGTCAAGTGAAAAGGAGGGATGAAACGCATGTTACTAAAAGAGTTATGAATACAAATGTCATGGTGGCAATGGCGTGGAAGCTGGGTATTGGACTTGAGTGGTCCAAAACCCAGTGTGTCAAATATTGAAATATTTGTAAAATATATCGTATTGAGCCAATAACACTATCAAAAAGCACCAGAAAATCTTAAAAACTGCGCAACAGCCAATGTGCCAATTTGAATCGTCAATCTATTTTAGACACATAGCCGCAAGCATCAATCAATTTATAACAACAGTAAATAAAAAATCTTGAATTTATTGTAAACCATGGTTTTTAGCCTCAGGGACTCGAGCTCAATCAATCTCTTTTTAAAAGCACGGTGATTGATTGAACTGTGAAAATATATGGAAGCTCTTGTATATTTTATGTATTTTCCCCACATTTTTTTACTCTCTCAATGAAAACCAAAATTGATTGCCTTATTTCATTCTAATTGGTAACGATTAAATAAGAATGAAATAATTATACAGTGCTAACGCACTTTGTTGGTTTTTAACCGACTTTCGAAAAAGGAGGAGGTTCTATGTTCGACTTCTTGTATGTTTTTTTTTATGTATGTTCACCGATATCTCCGTCAATTCTGGACCGATTTTGAAAATTATTTTTTTGTTTGAAAGAGTATGTTCCGAAATTGGTCCCATTTTAATTTGGTGAAGGTCTGATAAAGAACTTCGAAGATATACAACAGAACTCTTCAATAAATGAAGGCAAATCTCTCGGGACTGCTGCAATCGCATGTCTGTTTATTGTTTATACCATTTCATAACATAAAATCACGCCAGTATGCTCTTAAGGGGATAGCAGATCTCTCATTTGATCGGTTTTGTTCAAGTTTCATGAAATTC
Source organism: Orthosia incerta (assembly GCA_948252205.1). Classification (NCBI taxonomy): domain Eukaryota; kingdom Metazoa; phylum Arthropoda; class Insecta; order Lepidoptera; family Noctuidae; genus Orthosia; species Orthosia incerta. The sequence goes on from OX411758.1 coordinate 29,633,366, forward strand.
GGGTAATCTATTCTGGCGTTATAGGAAACTTACTAAAAAACTTGCCTATTAGGTAGGTACAACTAAAAAGTGAAAAATAAAAAAACTTTTTTACAAAAAAATACTACCGACTTCCAAATAAGAAAACTACAAAATGAAAAATAACTATATTTTTGGAAGTCGGTGTCCATAACGCAAAAAAATGGTATCTACGAAAGACACCGACTTCCAAAAATAAAGTTATTTTTCACTTTGTAGTTTTTAACCGACTTTCGAAAAAGGAGGAGGTTCTATGTTCGACTTCTTGTATGTTTTTTTTTTTTTTTTTTTTTTTTTTTTTTTTATGTATGTTCACCGATATCTCCGTCAATTGTGGACCGATTTTGAAAATTCTTTTTGTGTTTGAAAGAGTATGTTCCGAAATTGGTCCCATTTTATTTTGGTGAAGATCTGATGAAGGACTTCGAAGATATACAACAGAACTCTTCAATAAATAACGGCAAATCTCTCGGGACTGCTGCAATCGCATGTCTGTTTATTGTTTATACCATTTCATAACATAACATCACGCGATTACGCTCTGAAGGGGTAAACAGATCTCTCATTTGATCGGTTTTGTTCAAGTTTCATGATATTCGGGTAACCGATTCTAGCGTTATAGAAAACTTACTAAACAACTTGCCTATTAGGTAGAAACTAAAAAGTGAAAAATAAAAAAACTTTTTACAAAAAAATACTACCGACTTCCAAATAAGAAAACTACAAAGTGAAAAATAACTTTATTTTTGGAAGTCGGTGTCCATAACGCAAAAAAAAAGGTACCTACGAAAGACACCGACTTCCAAAAATAAAGTTATTTTTCACTTTGTAGTTTTCTTATTTGGAAGTCGGTAGTATTTTTTTGTAAAAAGTTTTTTTATCTTATTTGGAAGTCGGTAGTATTTTTTTGTAAAAAAGTTTTTTTCTATTACAAATTCCATTATGTTTTTCTTATATGCCCCACCGACTTGATTGCAACCGACTTGTTCACTTTTAAGACTTTTCAAAAGCAGTGGTGGCCCAGTGGTAATGACCGCGACTTACGTGTCGCAGGTCGTGAGTTCGAACCCAGGCAGGCGCTTAAAATTGTGTATTTCGTCACCAATGCTCTAAAAATGGTGAAGGAAAACATCGTGAGGAAACCAGCATATCCTAGAACCAAAAATTCGAAGACGTGTGACATCTACCAACCCACACTGGACCAACGTGGTGGATTACGGCCCATCCCCTCTCACAGAGAGGAGGCCTGTTTCCTAGCAGTGGAAACATTTAAAGGATGATGATGATGATGATGAAGCCGTTTTAAACCCAGTCTTCTTTTTCTTATTTTCGTTTCGATGGTGCAATTAATCAAACAATTTGTGCCCCGTGGCATTTGCATTTAGCTACGTTTAATGCAGCGTCACAGGCATTGTACAGTTCATATATTATATGGTGCAAGTTGGTTCACGGTTGGTGCAGTGGTTGCGCGATTGACTGCTGCGCTACGTAACGCGGGTACGATTCCCTCACGGAACAAATATTTGTACGCGGCGTACAGATAGTTGTTTCGGCTCTGGGTGATTCTGTATGTGAGTTTATATTTTTATAAATGTACCCACGATACAGGAGAAATTCCTAGTGTCGGGAAAAGATTTATAAAAAAATAAAAAAAAGAGAATGGACAGTTACGACACTCCTGCAAGTGGCTACACACAGTCTGTACTGGAGCAGTGCACCGCCAAACTCAGTTACTTCAGTCCAAATACTCGTAGGAACTCGTTACATATTCATTTCATTAGTAGAACGTTTGACTAGATGTGCTTCACTAGAAATAAAGGATAAGAAAGGATGCTCTTCCTTACAATAGCTTTTAACTACAGCCTGCAATAAAACATTTTGCACAATCCATTTTTCATTCAAAGCAATATAAAGGTTTCTAAACAGAATCAGTTTACTTCATGAATTAAGAAGCAGGCGACCCTTATATGAGTTAATAAGACACTGCCAACTCTGGATTTCTGCTATACTAGACGCATCACAAGTGGGTTGCCAATAACTGTAAAACAGGTCTTTGTTTCTTGATAGTTACGACCATCATCGACATCACGAGTCATGAATAATTCCTCTATCGCTAACTCAACAACACGGCACATTATTTCATAATTTCAACGCTCCAGTGTAACAAATGAGTGAGCTAGAGTCCTACCGAATAAGCGACTACGACTTCGGCTTCAGCCATCTTCGGCCGAAAATATCACCTTCGGCCAAACATTTGGCTTCAGCCAAAATTTCGGCTTATTTTGGCCGAATCCGAAGGTTTCTAGCAAGTGCCAAAATTGAACGAACCGAAAGCGCGAGAGAGCGATGGAAGAGGCAACGGGTGGGAGTCAGGGGTTATACTCCGTTGCGCTGGCCAGTTACCATCTCCAGAAAATAGCCGTATTAACAACAATTTTTTTTTTGTATATATTCTGTGGGCTTGTATCTCACCTGATGGTAAGCGATGATGAGGTCGAAGGTGAAACACGCTTGCCTAGAAATAACCTATTCACTCTTGACTTAAATACCCCTAAATTGTAGCTGTCGGGAAACACAGACTCCGGCAGGGAATTCCACTCCTTAGCTATACGCATACTAAAGCTCCTTAGCTACGCATAATAAAGTGTACCCAAAACGTTTTGTGGGAGTTTGGGTGGGCTGTCCAAAATTAAGAGTCGATGTCAACGTAACGCCAAGAAGTGAGCTTCGAAGATGGTCCGTTATTGGCATTGTCACATCTCGAAAAGTTGGAGCTGGTTGAAATTGTCTCGTTTTAGCGGCAAAAAGACATGCCTGGGTTTTAGCAGCATTAAACCTGACTCGATAGGCATCACCCCATTCAAAGATTGCATGCAAGGATAGGTTCAAACGCTCCACCATGACCTCACGGAGATACTGGATCTGCGGCCCGGTAGCCCGTGCGTTGGACAAGAAACTCTCAGCAACAGTGCTGTCGTCTGCATACCCAAAGGTAGCGGTTTTAGCAGATCATTAATGTGCAGCAAGAATAATGTTGCTGAGAGTGCTGACTCCTGAGAAGTCCCGGCATTAATATCCAATTGGTCCGATGAGCAGCCATCGATAACCACTCGGAAGGACCGATCTCTCAGGAAGTCTGCAATCCAATCACATATACCACCGGGCAGACCGAACGAAGGAAGCTTTCCAAAAAAGGCTTCGAGATGTCGAGGGAGACGGCAAGCGCTTCCCCGTGGCTCTCGATGGCCTCACTCCTCTTGTGAATGGCATACGCTAGAAGATTCCCAGTAGACCGATTTCGGCGGCAGCCGTTTTGGTTAGTTTCTAGTTATGCCAGGAGCTTCGTGTTAAGTATGTACACGCTCCTATTTGAACTGAATTTCTTAGGGTAGGTGTAAGAGTGCCAATACACCTGCACTTTGGAGCACTTGATGAACGCCACTAATGCCGCTATAAAGGTGGCCACCTTCTGGGCCCAAACTATTCAACTAAGGGTTAAATCACCATCGACTCGAAAAGAAGAAGCCGAAGATTTTGGCAATAGCAGATTAATAGGCTTCAGCTTCAGTTTCGGCCAGAAATCGGCCTTTGGTCAGACACTAGGGCAAGCATATAATCCCAACGGTCCCATATAATTGGCTGCTACTCGGTCGGTATAAACTCGAGCAGCAAATAAAGCAAATAACATTAACATTTTAAATTCAGCTTATTGCGTTACAAGGTAATTTGTTAAGCAAAATAGACAGATCTCATAATTTAACATATTCATTGCTGTTGTTAAAAAATATGAAAAGTAAGTCTGTGTGAACATACGTTAAAGGTTCTGTAGGATAAAAGATTATAGCAAATTAAGGGAAGCTGATCTCAGCTTTTTTTGATATACCGATTATTGCAACCAAGCTTGTTTTTAGTCAGAGTGAACAGACTGCTTGGGCTGACTGGTAACAAACTCAAGTAAACCCTACTCATCGCTTACCATCAGGCAGAAATTTATAAAAATGTTATAAATGTAGAAGATGTATGTGTCCGTTTTCCGTTTTAACAGGAAACAAATTTGATGAATTTCTCATAGTAACATTTTCATTAATATCTCAGTTACATCTTAGACTCTTAAAGCTTCTAGCAAGTCGTACTAAATTCAGACTAGAAAATAAAAGTTGATATTTTAATATAATATTTCTATATGCCCACGAAACCCTAATACAGTGTTTAAAATTCTCATAAAACATGGAGAGCACGACAAGAGGTAGATGTGACTTAAAGGTTAAGTACGCACTTGTAATGCTTACAATTTATGATCGAATAAATTTTCTTTTAAAAAGTATTTAAATTAGTATCTCTGGAATTATACCCTTAAGAATAGTGTGAGGGGAAGCAAGTAAAAGATTGGAGGCATATTTTGTTAATTATAACGTTTATAACGTATCTAGACTTTTTAGTTTGTTGCGTAAGTCAAATTGTAATTATTTATTTGGACTTCATGCATCATCACATCACATCATCAGCCTATTAATGTTCCCACTGCTGGCACACAGGCCTCCTCTCTGTGAGAGGGAATGGGCCATTATCCACGGGCCCAGTGCGGGTTGGTGGATGTCACATGTCTTCTAATTTTTGGTCGGACATGCCGGTTTCCTCACCATGTTTTCCTTCACCGTTTTGAGAGCAGTGGTGACGAAATTATTTACACAAAGTAAAGCGCCTGACTGGGCTCGAAACCACGACCTACAACTTGTAAGTCGCGGCCGATACCACTGGGCCACCACTGCTCTCCCCAAACTTCCCTGGACTTCATGCACAAAGGTTTAATTACGGACTTAATGGCTTAGGCATTACCTGCCAGTCGATCAAGTATATGATTAATCGAGGGTTATTCCGTTGTCATCGCGACTGAGTCGAGTCGAGGTCCATTAAACTAGCTTGGAATATGGGCCTAGAGATTTAGAAAGCCAGCATATGTAACGCAAACAGATTTTTAAATAGTGATTATTTTATTTAAAGATCTGAAGATTAGATACAAAAGTGACATATACACACATTCGTTACATATATATTTCAAGAAATTGTTGTATCTTCAGATTTTTATTCCACATAATTAAAAAATCTTGTAATTTTAGAATGTATATAAAAAAAACATAAATTTTTCTAGACAGAAGGACTGTATTTAAACTGCACTCCGACTGCAAATTTGCAGTTTGAATGCAGTTAGTATGACTGCAATAAATCTGCAAACCAACCGTGCAGTCCGATTGCAGTTTGAATGCAGTTAGTACGACTACAATAAAACTGCAAATCAACCGTGCAGTCCGATTGCAGTTTGAATGCAGTTAGTACGACTGCAATAAAACTGCAAACCAACCGTGCAGTCCGATTGCAGTTTGAATGCAGTTAGTACGACTGCAATAAAACTGCAAACCAACCGTGCAGTCCGATTGCAGTCAACTACAAATTTGCAAGCCTTACAAAACAAATTACTCAGTAACTTGAAACCTAATAAAACAAGGATAAAGGTCTCAACAATAAAAAACAAATAACGATACAAAAGTTAAACGAATTTAACAAATAAATTACAAAAACAACATTGCTTTTTGTAAATATGTTCCTCCATTTGCCCCCAGCTATGCGACAGAGACAAATTGTGTGGAGGGACTCTCTCAAATCTTTTATATCTACAATATTTTGTTATTTATTTTGATGTCATTTGTAATTTGCTTTTAACGTAATTCCACCGGACTACTTTGCTAGCGGTCGTGCACAACCACCTGCACCGTACAGGATTCAAACAAAGCCAATAACAGAGCATTAAAGTAGGCACATTGCTCGCAGAACGGATGGCCAATTGGGCAGTAAAAATCTAGAGTGGCGAACGCGAACCGGAAGGCCTTCCAATAGAAAGACCGATGACTTGGTGAAGGGTGCGGGGATCCACTGGATGCGAGACGCACGAGACCGGTCAATATGGCGACGCTTGGGGTAGGTCTATGTCTAGCAGTGGATGTTTTTCGATCGATATGTTGCCAAAGACGTCCAAAAAAATAATGAATTTAAAACAATCAAAACAAAAATAAGAACGTTATTTCAGTAAAGACTTGCAAATAAATCTCTCTACGTTCACAAAATGTCCAACTATGAAAAAAAGTTATTTATTTTGCATGAGTATGTAAACGGCGGCGCGTTTAAATACTCATGTAAAATAAAGAACTTTCCCGATACGATTGCAACCTTAGATCATAATCTGTCTAGCATTTATTTATTTATCACAAAAAAAAATTTTACAACTATGTTGGGATCGGCTTCAAATCTAACCGCATGCAGCTGAGTACCAGTAATTTTCATGGAGCGACTGCCTATCTGTCTAGTGCCCTCCAAAACCTGACATTCCTTGGTAAGACTGAATCTCAGACTTTTGGGCTGCTGACGAACTGTAACTACTGATAAAGATCTAAGAGTGACCACTGCGACCAAAGGTTAAACGTGTTTTCCGTTGGGTGGTCTGGATATGTAATGGATGGTCCCATCCGTGACCAACCTCGACAAGCGATGCTTAACCTTAAAGATTGAACCATGCGGAAATTATTATTTAGTAACACACACAGATACAAAGTTGAAATGCCAAAAGTGCCTACAGCAATAGCTGTGAGGTGGCACAGAATATCCAGATATGATGATAACTACAAATTATAGGGTTCCGTAGACAACAAGGAACCCTTATAGTTTTGCCACGTCCGTCTGTCCGTCCGTCCGTCCGCAGCTTAGTTCAGAGACTCTTAGTACTAGAAAACTATAATCTGGCATAGATATATTTATTAATCAATAAATTAATCTGGTAATAAACGCATCTAAAACTAAAATTGTTCACATACATTCATCACACAATAAATGCTCCACTATACCTACAGTTATAGCACACGAACACACTTGCTTACATAGCTCGCCTAAGACTTGCAAATGCCCGTTATTAGAAGTAGTTGATAAACACATGTATATCGGTCTAGTGGTTGATAGCCGATTCTGTTGGCGACCTCACAAAGACTACGTATGAAACAAACTGAGGTCTATCCTAGGTAAACTTTGCATACTAAAATATAAACTGCCCTATAAAACACTAAGAATGTTATACATGGCCCTAGCAGACTCGGTTATCAACTACGGACTCAGCAGCTATGGGAGAACTTATCATACATACTTGACAGATATCTATAAGCTACAACGAAGAATATTAAAAGTAATTACGCCTAAACATATAAACAAGAAGCACGAAAATAGCGACGAAGATCTTTTAAAATACTGTAATGTTATAAATGTGTTCAAAAAAGTGGAATTTTTCACTCTTACTGTAGTGTATAGACCCGAGCCGCTAACTGAAAAACAAGATCTGACTTTCTTCAAAATATAAAACAAACATAAATACAGCTTACCAAAATACAATAATGTGTACGGGATGAGGGTTGCAGAATACTTGGTAACTCTTTTTCTTAATTAGCTTCCAGAAGACTTGCAAACTTTATACAAAAAGGATTCGAAAGGTTGTAAGTACAAACTAAAACGTTTCCTAACATAGTAAAATTCCCCAATTAATTTATCTTTCAACAAAATCTATTAATGATTATTATGAAAGCATTTCATATGTAATTAAATAATTAACATATGTAATATTGTATTTACCCAGCATTGCAATTTATAATTAAATTTAAAATAAACGGCTCGCCATCACACAGTTAAGCCCTGTGAGGTTATTGTTGTGTGGCTAAAACCAAATGTAAAATAGGTTAAGTATTTTAGCAATAAAATAAATGAATGAATGAATCACACCGACAAAGTGGTAAAATAAAACAATGAAGGATAATTTTATAGTACCTCCTGTACACATAAAGTGGGGATGTTTTATTTTTCTCGACTATTGCTAAAAGAGTAACAAACATCCATACATCCATCCATCCTTAAAACTTTCACGTTTTTATTAGTAGTAAGAATCAAATCTTTTAGATATTCGAAAACTGAGATTTTTGACATAGGAAAATCGTAATGAACCTATAAACTTGTAACAGAAATACCATATATATAATAATAAATAATTTTATCTCCATAATTCGTTCTTCTCGCATATTTTCTGACATTCGCGCAGGCGAAACCGCTGGCAGAAGCTAGTTTCTTATAAGTATACTTTCTTGTATTTGTAATAATTTTTAAACGTCACAAACATTCCTTCTTACTTCGTCTTTGAGCTCAAAGAAGCTTTTCAGTTAACCCTGCAAATGCTGGTCGCGCTCGTGACAGCTTTCAGAAAAGAGATAGCTACATAGCAGTTCAAACGGGTTACTGCTTTGAGTATAAAATGCTCTTTAGTAAAACAACTGCAGTCTGTGTTTGGAGGTAAAATTATCAATCGCAGCCCAACAAGCAAAATGTGGTTTTATAATTATCACAAGACCAGACTATAAGAGATTTATAAGCGTACAAAAGTCCGGAAAAGGGCCTACTTTATAAGTCTATTAGCACTTTTAAGATATTTATAATGGTCCGTTGAAATGCCAATTACGCTAATAGTAATCCTATATTATAATCACTTTAATACAAATTCTCCTGCCAAATATACTTTAAGCTTCTAAGAACCTCTCAGTACATATACTCGTGGTATTGGCTCTCATAGGAATCATAAGATTATAAAGACTGCGGGTAATGTTCTCTTATAAGTGCTTTAAGTCTAAGTAACCGGAAGGATTACTGTTAAGTGCAATTACTTTTGGTGTATGATTTTATAAGTCTGAGCCTATAGACGCCAAAAACATGATCTTATAAACGGTTACAAGGTAAAGTTATAGTAGTAAATGTACTTAAGTTAAAACAGCATTTATTTTTGCTGTTAAAAGCGCAGTAGCAAATATTGATGCCATAATCGGTGTTTTTTAAGACAAAATAGACTTGGGAAGACGACTTGTACTTATGCTGAAAAGTATTTTATAATTTATCAGTCGCGAATTACCTTGAGAATGGATAAAGACCCTATTTCACAAATTCTTCCAAATTCATATCCTTATTTCCACATTTCAATGCCGATTTAAAAGCTTTGAATATTAAACACTAGAATTTCATCAGAGGAAAATCGCCTCTTAAAAACTTGAAATCGTAAATCTCTCCCGTCTCTTTCACATATTTTCATTGGCATGAAACGGGCGATAATTTAATTCGTATTCAGATCTTTTATTAATTTTATTTAGCATTTTTAAAATATAAAACGTAGCTATCTACTTAACGTAAAATATTTAAGTCAAACTTATGAATGTTAATGCATGTAAAAATATGCTGATGTTGACTTATTACCCCTGCTTTGTATAAGAACAACAATTAAACAGTAATTAATTCAATAAGCCTGTAATTATATAGGAAGTTATTACACAGGGCAAAAACCATTTACATACAGTGAAAGGTTTTTTATTTTTTCAAACCACCGCATAATGTCAAAAGTCAAAGTTAAATAATAACCCTTATACCGTCCGCAAATGCAGTTTTATATGGAGAAGAATGAACAAGAAACTCCACGCTTACTCTCGCTCTATTCCAAAAACAGTATTTTTCTCACAATATTTGATATCTATCTATATTGCCTATCCATTAATTCATTAATAATACGTGAGGATGACGCGACTAGAATAATACTACTAAACAACGGATAAACAAAAACAGAGAAATTTATTCATTTGGTAAATAGGAACATGGTACTCACATACTTACAAATATTGCATACCGATTTGTGCATTCCGACGGTTTTGACCTAGAGACCTAAGCTTGATAGAATATCAAGTTGTCTAATACACCTGGTTCTACGATCCATTCATGTCATCATGTGAGAGCTATTAATAACAATTATGAAGGTTTTCTTAATTAATAATCCTCATCTACAAAAAGCTAATTAACCGTTACTTTCACTCAACTAGCTCAGCAAATTACCGAATATAATAGCTGGGAACAGAAATAAACAAAAACAACTCGTGTAAGCACAAACATGGAGTACGCGCCATACCAAATTAGATACAGTTACTTAATTAGAATTGCTACGATGTGTTTGTGTATGTAAATAGGTTGTTGTTATGTGTGTGTTTATTTTTGTATATAGAAAATTGCTGTTGGGTAGTGGTTTCAGCTGTTTAAATTTGAGGTTCCTGAGAAAGAGGCGACTTCGTAGAGCTATCGCGAAATGACGGTAGCCTTGAAAATTGTGATGAGGACTTACCCTCGAGGTATTATGGACAACCGTCGTTTACGGACTCACATACTGATGGGATAGTCATTTTCATTGTCGAAATGCCAAGATGTATGAATTATAAAACTCGTTTGTCAACCCGTCGCGTCGTCGGGTACATTTTGGACTTTTTAACAATCGTTGTTGCACTTTGTCAATACCTCTTATACAAATAAAAATAATTATTCCTTCACAAGTATGTACAAACATCTGGTAATTGAAGTGCTCTTTTAGGAAAAAATAGCCTATAGTAGAGCACTTACCTACCTTAGGACTTACGAACCTAACATTATTACAACAAGTACCTAACAGCATACAATTTTGAGTATAAAAGAATTAAAATCAGAATAAAAAATAATAAATAAAATAATTGCAAAAATTAAATCAAATCAAAAGAATAAAAATTAAGATTTCAATCAAAATGAACTTGAAATAAAATCGAGATTTAAATCAATTATAAATTAAAATAAAATCACAATCAAAATTAAAATAAAATCGTAATCATAATTGAAATAAAATCGCAATCCAAATCAAAATATAGATTAAAATAAAATAATAATGAAAAGTAAAATCAAAATAAAATAAAAAATGAATTAAAATAACAATCAGAATTAGACTAGAAATAATTAAAATCTTACATATTTGTTTTTAACTAGCATAAGAATAGAGTGTGTTTTGTTTATGTGTGTGAGTGCGCATGAAGTGTGTGTGTGCGAGTGTGTGTTAAGTGTATGTGTGTGTGCGTGTGGAGTAGGGGTGACAGAATTATGATGCTTCCTGCCAGAGGGCTTCGATGTCCTCGTAGGGGAGTGGTTCAATCCATTTAGTAAGGAGTTTTTTGCATTCATAATAATGTTTAGGGTACAAATGTAGCTATTTGTTTACTTTGTTGTACAAGTGGAATGTTTTGTGGAATATTTGCTAAAAGGTATTTCCTTCTCTTTCTTAGTATACTAGCATCATAGGGCAGTGTCTTGTGTTTTTTTAAGATGGCTTGTACAACGTATAGCTTTCTTACTGAGAGCAAGTTACTTAACTGGTAAAGCATATGAGTGGGATACCTAGCCCTCTTAAAATGCATTATTTTATGAGAGCTCGTTGAGCTCTCTCCACCTTCAAAAAAGCAGTTTTCCTCCCCAGATAGGTATACAATACACCAAGACAAACCAAATCACCAAAGGGATATAGATATCTCTTAGCAGGTTTCTAGGTGGATCACCATTAGCCCCGGATGGAACAACATGCCTAAAATATTTGAATATACAGCTCAACTTTCTGACCCTACCAACAATCTGTTCAAGTTGGGGATGCCAGTATAGTCTCTGGTCAAGAACGACACCTAAATACTTGGTCTGTGTGACCTTGTTTATGGTTGGAAACATACAATTTTGATTTTGATGGTCGCCACATACGTGAACCCTAATAGCGAAGTCCCCGTCAGGCTGTCCACGATTGCTAATGCATAATGTGCTTCACACATATAATTATTAGAGGTGTTCAGGGTGAGAAATTATTGTTCAGCCATTCAGCAATCCGTGCCATGCCTTTTGAAGCATCCCACCTAACATCGCTCCAGGACTTTCCTGAGAACACAATTGCTGTGTCATCGGCGTACGAAAATACATGTCATGTGCGTCAATTATTTTCATTTTACACAGATCGCTTATGTATAGAGGCTGGGACCCAATACGCAACCCTGTGGCACGCCGTATGAGACCTCTACGTCGTCGCTGATACTGATCCAGTCTAACCCTCTGTTTACTATTTGAAAGATAATCTTTCAGAAGATTGAGTTGAGTACCCCTCATTCCAATTTCGTGAAAAATCGAGCTTGTTAACAAGGATTGGGACAGAGACGGTGTTGAATGCCTTTTGAAGGTCTTGAAAGATGGTGAGGCATTTGTATCCATTATTAAGATGTTGAGTTATAAATGAGCTAAGAGCAGTAACTGCATCTTCTGTTGATATTTTATGCCTGAAGCCAAATTGTGTCGTGGATAGAATTTGAAAAGTATTTAAATATTTAAGAAGTCTAAAATTTATAATTCTTTCTAAAATTTTGGTTATAGCAGGCAAAACAGATATAGGCATATAGTTGTTGACGTCGTCTCTGTCCCCACCATTGTAAACTGGAGTAATAATATAATGCTTGTGGGGGTCTGGGAAAAGCCATCCCTAAAGCATAGATTAGCAAGGTGGGTAACAATGGGGACACATTCCTACCTTATAGATTTTAATAATCTTTTGCACCCAGCAGCACTATCTGACTTCAAGCTCATCAATGTTCCTTCCACCTCATTGGGGTCAGTGTCTAAAAGTATAAAGGAATTGAGTTGTGTTGTCAGTGAATGAGATGACTCATTACAATAGTTATTAGTACTACTTGATGGGCTGGTTGTTTACCGATATTTACAAAGTAATTATTAACATAGTTTGCCGATTCTATGGGTTTATTAGTTAATAGTTCAGTGTTTTTGCTTTTAGATTTGTTGGTGTAAGTTATAAAGTTAATATTTTCCCAGAGTAGCTTGCTGTTTGAAATTGAATTTGCCATATCATTTTCGTATTTTAAATCCTTGTCGTTTTAGTTTTTTATGAGGTTTTTGCAGTAATTTCTGTATCGGCTGTACGATATTTTAAGTACTTCATTGTACGCATAACGCTTAATAATAACGTTTTTTTGAAATTTATTGCGTCTTTTTGTGCAGCGCTATATGCCTGGAGTAATCCTAGGTTTAATAATAAGTTTACTGTTAGGTTAATATAATCTGTTAGCTTATTGATGAGTAGGTCAGTCAGTAATTAAGCGTCGTTATAAAGTAATAATTCTGCCAAATTTTGTTGCTGTACATGTTTTAGAGCTTCTTCCAATTTTATGCTTGTTTTATATTGATTTTTAATTTGTGTATCATTTTGCTTACGCAATGACAGAAGTATAGTGAAGTGATCAGTGATAGTAGTGTGTCACACCGCGATAAAAGCGGCAATCTTCTTTTTATTAATATGTAACATGAAATGGTCCAGGCAGTTCGTCCCCCTGGTGGGAAATATATGTCCTGGAAGTACATCATGCAAAGATAGCATATTTAGATAGTTTACCTTGTTATTAGAGTTTTGTGATGCCTCCATGACATTTTGTCTAATATTGATATTTATATCTCCTTTTTTTTTTTTTTTTTGGGTGGGAAATCATCCAATGACTTCGCCCGCTCTGGGTGAAGCGGAAGGGCGTGTCAGACTTTTACTGACTAAAATCCACCCGTGTTCCTTCAGTTGCTTGAGCCAGGGCCGCGGTAACTCTTTTTCCGCGACCCAGACAGGCATCGGACCTATCGGACCCCGTCAATTTTTGCTGACATCTCTTTGAGGCGCGCGTGGAACACTACCTGCCGTCGACTCGGGCCTGGTCCTTATCGAACAGCGAGCTACCCATTACTCGCCGTCCGCAAGCCCGCGCCTACGGTGGCCGGGAATCGGCTTGCGACTCCCGACGCCCAGGGCGTCTCCTGCGGTGGCTAGGGGCGTGAGGGCGTCTCCGTTGCATCTCCCTCACGCGTTCCGCCTCCTCCTTCGTGAGTATTACTGCTTTGCAGAAGGTGGTGACAGCTTCCCATGCCCTCTCGCTCCGTAGCATGGCCTGAACCAGGGCCGGACGCGAGAGGTCGCCACCGCTGATCGATTCCACGAGGACATGGCGGTGCTCCGCCCAAGCGGGGCAGACCTCCACCGTATGCTCCACTGTGTCCTCCGGGCGATCCACACAATGGTGACACCCGGGCGTTTCCTCCCGCCTTATCCTGAACAGGAACCTCCCGAAACAGCCATGTCCGGTGAGGACCTGCGTCAGGCGGAAGGTGAGGACGCCGTGGCGCCTCTCAAGCCACTCCTCAAAGAGGGGCCTTATCGCCGCAATTGTGGCGTGCCCAGCACTGGGTTGCGACAGTCGCTCGCTCCATGACGCCATGAGATCCTGCCGGAGCTCTGTCCGAATGTGCGCGAGGATATTTATATCTCCTGCGATAACTATGTTTTTGTTTGTGATGTAAAAGTGTCCAGGTGGGTGTTAAGGGAATCAATAAACCTCACAATTTTAGTGTTTGCGGGAAAGCGGTATATCCCCAAAATATGGTAATTAATGATATCCAGCTGTAAGCAAGACGCTTCCGATAACTTGATTTCATTAACTTTCGGTTTTAAAGTATTCTTGATATAGACGCTACTAAAGCTACTATTACTACCATTGTAAGAACTTTTGTAACCATATTTATCTGCAAATAAATCTTTGACTTTGACGATTACCCCATCATTCTGGTTTAATTGACGAGTATTTGCATTACATTGATAATTGTTGAGCTGAGGGATAGGTTTGCTAGGGTTTATCCAGCATTCCGTTAGAATAATAATATCAGTGTCAAACTTAAAAGTAGACAATAGAACTACTAGATCATCAAAATTATGGTAAACCCTCCTTATATTCTGCGAGATAATAGTCAGGTCATTTTTGTCAACTGGAAAGTTCTTTGGTAATTCTGCGGGATCGCATTCGAAAGTACGTGCAATTTCAATGTTGTCAATTTCGATTAGGGTTTGTACAGTGTCAGCCATTTTCAATTAGAGGTGAAATGAACGTCAAAAACATGATACATGAAAATATATAAATTAATATCAACCGTATGTGTTAATGATGATTATGAAGCATTTGAAGTACAGCTGTCAAAATACAGAAGGGTTAATACAGTATATCTGTATCCCTAGCACTCGAGGTAAGTATTGCCAACAATTGTAAATAAAAATAAAATACTACGAGTAATTTTTCCAGTACTAATTGGTGTACTTGCTCTTCGCTTCTTATGGCAATAGGCGGCGATAGATCGTCTTTATTTACATACACCTTCCCATAGGCTGTCCAGCAGAACTTATAGGCTCCAGATTTGGTTAAATCTCGGACAAAGAAGGTATTTTTTTATTTTATTTGTGATGGGTTTGCTCTAGGTCATAGGTAACAGAGACAGAGTCGATGATGGAGTGAGCTTACCCAGAAGAAGCCTGTTCACCCTAACTTTGAAGAGATTCGGGTTGAATGCGTTCGGAAACACAGACGCAGGCAGTGAGTTCCATTCATTCGCTGTGCGCATTATGAAGGATGTTTTCAAGCGCTTGGTGCGAATTGGTGGAATGGCAACAAGGTAAGGATGATAACTTGCAGTGCGTCTAGATGTCCGATGGTAGAAGGGGGCTGGTGGAATGAGGTCGTGGAATTCTTGAGCACACTCACCGAAGTACAGTCTGTAGAAGACCGACAAGCAGGCAACTTTGCGGCGATGAGCCAAGCTGTGTAGCTTGGCATCCGCCAGCTCAACGTCGCCAATGAGCCTCTTGGCTCTGCGTTCCACTGAGGCAAGCGCGGCAAGCTGATACATAGCTGAGCCATCCCAAAGGTGGCTGCAATACTCCATGCAGGATCGGACTTGCGCTTTGTATAGGGTTAAAAGCTGTCCAGGCGTAAAGTATCGCTTCACTCTATTTAGGATACCCAGTTTTTTGGCCGCAATTTGGGCTTTGTACTCAATGGAGGCGCCGAAGTTGAGACTGGATGTCAACTCCATGCCTAGGAGCTCGAGCCGATCAGTCACAGGAACAGACGCACCCCGAAAAGTAGGAGTTTGATCGAAAAAACTCCTTTTAGCGGTAAAAAGACACGCCTGTGTTTTGGTGGCGTTAAAGGAGACCAGGTTGTCATCACCCCACTGGGAGACAAGGCTTAAGGTCAAATCTGTCCGCTCCACCATAGCCTCTCTCAAGGAAAGAACTTCATCCACGCTGGTTTTCGCGCTGGACAAGTATCTCTCTGAAACCGTACTGTCATCTGCGTACCCAACAATACCAGGCTGAAGTAGGTCATTGATGTGCAGCAGGAAAAGAGTTGCAGAGAGAACAGACCCCTGAGGAACTCCGGCATCAATAGCCATGAAGTCAGAGGAGCAGCCGTCAATTACTACTCGGATCGACCGTTCACTGACGAAGTCTGATATCCAGCTACGAAAACCAGCGGGGATGCCATAAGCAGGAAGCTTACTGAGTAGACTCGCGTGCCGTGTAGACAGGACTGAAGTGTAGACGGGAAGCCTTGGGGGTCAGGTGTTCTGACAAAAATATTGGAGTGTCATCATGAGTTTAAAGCCAAGATGTTTGCAACATAGTTTTGCCTTATGTTTAAAGTTAAACGCCTTTCCCATTTTCATTATCAGCCTTTAAGAGTGTGGAAGCTGTTTCAACAATAATTTTGTCGAGTTTTTTATTTCCTTGTGTTTGCCTCTTACTCTGTAAATATCTTTGACATCGTATTTGCCTATATAAAAGTCTAAACTTTTTGAAAGACACATTGCCATATATATAAGGTCTTCTTTAGACTCGTTATTCTTATGCGGAACATTTTTAATAACAAAGTTGGTTTTTCAGGCGCCCAATTGAGTTTCTTCAATTTATTTTCCAATAAACTGATGTACTTTCTGTCAAACATACAAATTTTCTTTTGTAGGTTCTCATTCTGTGTAGTCACATAGGCGATTGAGTTTTCAATATTGGTATTTGATTTTTGAATTTCATTCAAAGTTAGTAAAATCTGTTGTATCTCATTAGTCTGCTTTGCTAAGTAAGTAGACATTATTTCTTCCATCCCCTTCCTAAATTCTTTACTAAATTCATCTAACTTCTCATCTAGCAAGATATCATCTCGGCTTCTTTTGCACCGTTGATACACATAATTAGGCGGCGTCTTATGACCAGCCGCCAAAAAATTAAACTCTGTGTCAGATACCGATTTATTTATAGGCGAGGTCATTATAAAGGTTTGGCAACAGATTCTGTCAATTACCAGGAGCGCATAAAACAACAAGAATTCTATAAAAACCCTGCTTTGCCTGCGCTAATGACTTAGATGTGGCTTTTTAGGTGTCAATTGGCTCATGCACTGACGGGTGGAATTCCCTCATTAGTTAATGAGCTCATAAGCTAATGAGTCAGTTAGCTCCCGTTCTTCAATCGCTTGCTGTCGTGGTTGTGGTCTCTGCGTCACCACGGCAGAAGGAGGTGCGCACGCGCAGTAATAAGTACAGGTTGGTTCCTTACGTGTTTTGGGATGGAGTCTGTGCAGCGGCGTGTCAGTTCAGGTACCAGGCGCGCGCGATGATTACATTATGATTGCATCGCTTTCTAAGAAAACCAAAGATTTAGACACGTGCAACGCACTGGTATGTAAAACAATCAGCTTTTTCTTAGTGAAAAACCGGACAATCACCACCCTCTAACTTAATATGAGCAGGAATTGTAAAAGATGGGTCTTTTCCGTGTCTATTATATTTTTAATTAATATTTCGTTTATTTAGTAGTAATAGTTAGTGGTATAATGTTTTAATTATTTCTTTTATAAAAACTTAATAGTCCGCCTTAATAATCCGCAAAATGGGGTGCATGAAAGGAGCCTCCCCGAGCGACGTACCATCCGATCTTTCCGTTACGTCCGGCGCACCCTGGGCAATCGACTTCTGTCGATTGGCTAATCCTTTCACCACGATGGCAAACTTAGACTCTAATCGGCCCTTTTCGGGGCCAAGCAGTCCACTGACAAAACCAGCCTTGTGTGTAGTCTCGATCAACATCGAAGGGTTCTCTGAGGATAAAGCAGAAATTCTTTCTGAACTAGCTCGCAAGACACGCTGTGACATCCTATGTGTCCAAGAGACCCACCGGGACTCCACGCAGGGCAGGCCTCACATTCCTGGACTGTCACTTATCGCCGAGATCTGTCACCCGAAGCACGGTAACGCAGTGTTTGCTGCTCCCGGCGTAAGTGTCATCACTACAACATGCTCTAGTGAAAACCACAACAAATTATCACCCTAGATCTTGGTAACTGCACGATAACATCTTTGTATAAACCCCCTGGCACCCCGTTCCAATTCGAAACACCTGATTTTGATTCTCAGCGTACGAACATAGTGGTTGGCGACTTCAACAGCCATAGCACCAGCTGGGGCTATAGCTCAACAAACCCAGACGGCCAAACTGTCGAAGCATGGGCCGAAGCCCACGATTTGGCATTAATCCATGACACAAAACAACCAGCCTCATTCAATAGTGGACGATGGAAGCGTGGATACAATCCGGACCTTATATTTGTTAGCTCAAGTATCAGCACCCGGAGCAAAAAGACCATATGCCCTCCAATCCCCCGAACACAACATAGACCGATCATGTGCTATGTCCAGTCCGTCGTTCATCCGGTGAACATGCCATTTAAGCGCCGTTTCAACTATTTAAAAGCTGACTGGGAACAATTTTCAAAGTCTGTAGATGACGAACTAATTAACATCCCGCCCACCCCACAGAATTACGACAGATTCGTGAGTGTAGTTTCGGCAACATCCCGGAGATGTATCCCCCGGGGATGCCGTACTTCGTACATTCCAGGCATCTCCCGGGAATCCAGTGAGCTCCTAAAAGTGTACGAGCAACTCTACGACAACGACCCTTTCTCGGAAGAGACCGTTGAAGGCGAAAAACTGTTGGCACAGATAAGCGAGCGACGCCAGAAAAAATGGATGGACACCGTCAGCGGTATCGACATGACCCATAACAGTAAAAAAGCCTGGAACACTATTCGCAAGCTCACAAGCGAACCCCCACCAGCTCATACACCTAGCACGGTTACGGCTAACCAAGTGGCTCATCAACTGCTTCTTAACGGAAAACCACCAAAACGCCTAGGCAGGACTCCGAAAAACAGTAACTTCTGTTCCACCACCTCCGACATATGCAACCCATTCCAACTAACGGACATCATCTCAGCCATACAACGGCTGAGCTGGGGTAAGGCCTCCGGAGTGGATGACATATCGGTGGAACAAATCAAATACCTCGGCCCCGTATCCGTGTCGTGGTTGCTACAATGTTTTAACCACTGTTTGGAGTTTGGAAATATACCTCGCCTTTGGAGGAAATCAAAGGTCATCGCTATACCCAAACCAGGAAAACCTCATGACGACCCAAAAAACTTCCGCCCTATATCCCTCCTCTGCCACACGTACAAACTATTTGAACGGCTACTTTTGGCTCGCCTCACAGACCTTGTCGATTCAAAACTTATACCAGAGCAAGCTGGATTTAGACCTGGAAAGTCTTGCTGTGGCCAGGTCCTTAACCTTACACAACATATTGAGGATGGGTTTGAAACAGGGAAAGTGACGGGTGCAGTATTTGTGGATTTGTCGGCAGCTTACGATACCGTTAACATTAAACGCTTGTTGTGGAAGGTTACCAATCTAACAGAGGACCCAAAGTTGACTCGTATTCTCGGAGAACTCCTTAGTAACCGACGATTCCAAGTGCACCTTCTTGATGATAGGAGCAGGTGGCGATCCCAAAAGAATGGCCTGCCTCAAGGTAGCGTTCTGGCGCCACTGCTGTTCAACATCTACACAGATGACCAACCGGTGAGCCCTAACACTACCCGTTATTTTTACGCCGACGATCTGGCTTTGACTTGCCAAGCGGTTGATTTTGAGGAGATTGAGGCCAATCTTTCTGCCGCCCTCTGTGATCTCAGCCGTTACTATGCTGACAACGCGCTGAAGCCAAATCCCTCAAAAACACAGTCGTGCGTCTTTCATCTCCGTAATAGACAGGCGGGGCGAACCCTTAACATGTCATGGCAAGGGGTACCAGTCACCCACAGTTCATATCCAAAATATCTCGGCATTACTCTGGATAGGTCCCTCAATTACAAAAAGAACTGCGAGAATGTCAAACGGAAAGTGCACAGTAGAAACAACTTGATGCGCCGCCTAACGACCACCGGTTGGGGGGCGTCTCCTCATGTTCTGCGAACTACCGGTATAGCGCTCTGTTTCGCCGCTGGTGAATATGCTAGTCCAGTATGGAGCCGCTCTGCGCACTCCAAATTAGTGGATGCAGCCCTAAATGAGACATGCCGGATTGCCACTGGCTGCCTTAAACCGACTCCTGTGCGAATGCTGTACCCACTGATCGGTATTGCGCCCCCGGAAATTCGTAGAACTATAGCGGCCCGCACAGAGAGGGCAAAACTAGAAAACGACCCACGTCACCCAATGCACGGGTGCGGCTCGGTGCCTCAAAGGCTGAAAAGCCGAAAAAGCTTCCTTAGCTGTGTGAGCCCATCTGATGGTGACGCCGCCTCGGAGAGATGCGATCTTTGGCGGGATAAGCTCAAGTCTCCTGACTACTTCATTGAGCCATCGGAGAATCTCCCGCCTGGGCAAGCGTTGCCATGGCTGACCTGGAAAACTCTTAATAGACTCCGCACGCAGGTCGGCCGCACCAAAGACAACCTTCACAGGTGGGGATTCTCGGATGGCTCCAACCTTCAGTGTTTGTGCGGTGTCTCCCCGCAGACCATGGTCCACCTTTCGTCATGCGCGGTCTGCCCTGCCACCTGTGCATATGAAGACCTTAAGGCTGCGTCACCGGTTGGTATTGCCGTGGCAGAATTCTGGGCCAAACATAATATTTAGGGATTATTTTTGCCATCGACACGCTAAGAAGAAGAATAGTCCGCCGGTGTTGGAAACAGGGCCCTAGCTACTGGTGCTAAGGGCTCCATAAATAGGTACCTCCTTAAAATGCGTGCCGAGTTGAAAATAACTGCCTTCTATATTGGTACTTTTGTTTAGTCTTCTGTGTGTGTTTCTTTTGCTTCCATTAATTTTACAATTAGGTTTGCCCAGTTTCTTAGAAACATTCGAAAACTAATATAATAATTGTAAAAACTTAGCGAACTTTTTCTCTAACTAATGTGCTACAGAAATTACATTAGACATTTCAGGACCTACACGTACGGCCTTTTACTTTGAAGAATTTTCAGCAAGAAAATGAAAACTAAATTAATTTATTTTCTTTCAACTGTACGCCGCGCCGTCTCAAACATCAACAATCTTTACTGACAAAGCAAACTTGTCTGGGAAAGAAATTTAATTACATTGTTCGTTTGGATTTTTATAAATTTAACACAGTATCATGACGCCTGTATTATTTGAAGGGTGGGAAAGACAACTACGAGTATAATAGGTCATAATTTCAGCAGTTATATATAAGTCCGATTTTATAGGGGTGGAGAAATGCTCATGCATACTGCGTTAGATAGGGCAGTCATGTGGGACTCCAACCCACTAAAACTGCACGGTATCCTCCTGTGCCACTTATGTCGGGGACATGGGCACGCGTTAGCACTCGTCCGTAAACCCGCCGCGGCTGGCCGTCACTGGACCCTACTCTGGGGAGTACCACCCATCACTGGACACCCTACATTGCAGGTCGTGACCATCCCAGGGACCAAACCAGCACATGGGCGCCAGACGACCCCGTGTAAGGCACCATTGGTCCAGCTGTGACGGGTTAGGCCAGTGGCCCCGCCACTTACCAGTTGTCGGCCGCAGGGGATAGGGAACTCACTCTCGACAATGCGGGTACCCACCGGGGAGGCCTTTGCCTCGGAATTGCACGAAAAACTTAACTCGGGGTTAGTTACATAATACGAGATTAAATTGACGTTGTACGACATATTTCAATATACTCGTGTTAGCAACTTACTCTGAGTTTACTCAACTAACTCTAAGGTTTTCGGCCAAGTTTGCCTAGTTGGTACAAAATAACAATGGGCTTAAAATTTTACCCATAGCATTTATCTTTAAAAAAAATACGCTGTATTTTAAAAATGCATGTCCCTCGGTCTGTCTATCTAAAAGTCCAATTTCGTAATTGAATCCACGAAAATAAAACAAAGGAATGCTCTGTCAGTCCATTCTCGTGCACAAAAAGGAACATTGTTGTAAGTCGTTAGTGGCGGAATGGCAACGTTGCATTAGGTTTATTAAAACTGACACCAGCCAATTAGGTTAGCCATCGCATGCGATGTTGCCGTTCCGATACAGAGATTTTTGCAAATGTCGTTTGTTTACAGCGACAGTTTGAAAAAGGAAGGTTTTTCAATGAAAAGCTAGTGGAAAATTATCCATCAAACAAAGTTATCCATACAATATTGTAGATACGAACGGACTATTACTGACTTAGGCACTTACCTTACCGTACAGATTCGGTACAGAAACGAAAACGCACCAGTGAGGGAGGAGAACCTTGGTCTAGTGGTCGCAAGTGCTGAGCATGAGTTTTCCGAGTTCGATGCCCAGGTCTTGCAACATAATACTGGGTTTTTCTTTCTGGAATTTCTCGGTAGCAGACCAGAGTCTGCAGGTGTCATTTCTGCCTAAACCTTCAGAAAATAAAGGCGTGATATGTAGTTTTAGTATAGATTTACCTAATATCATGGTAAAACCAGTAGTTGAACGTAAACCCTTTATAAACAAAAGGAATTTTCCTTGACACGATTTTTTCCGTGTTTCTAAAGAAACTCAAGAAAGATCTATAGGCATACCCATAAAAAAGGAAGTTTTCACTTGCGTTCTTATCTAAAAGGAAAGGAGAAGAATAATGAGGTGCAATACGTGACAAATTGTGCGACGAGAGGCACATGGCAGGTGGGGAGCAGATGAACCAGTTTGTCGAACAATCGACCGGTCTAGAATTATGTACAAAAACTATGAGTAGGTACTCCTTACGTGTTTTCGAGTTAGAGTTCACTTTGCTTGTGATGTTTCATTTAGTTTGCACCATTGCTACTTTTGTAACGGTGAACGAAAACATTGTGAGGTGACCGCGGCATGCCCTAGAATAAAAAAAAAACATACACACACACATGGTGATATTTTGGGCGCACGTTTGGCGCAGTGGTTGAGCGATTGACTGCTGCGCTGCGTGTCGCGGGTTCGATTCCCGCACGGAACAAATATTTGTATGATCTACAAATAGTTGTTCCGGCTCTGGGTGTTTGTGTATGTGAGTTTATATGTTTGTAAACGCACCCACGATACAGGAGAAATTCCTAGTGTTGGGCAACGTTTAAAAAAAAAAAAAAAAACCACCAAACCCGACTTAACAACGGCTTCGCTCTTTCTCAAAGAAAGACTGACTGTGTCCCAGTTCAGCATGAGATCTTCAAATGTATCACTTATATACTTAAACCTACAACTTCGCCTACTTGACTGAATGTCCTTTGTCACCTAGATGATACAGAGAGCGTCCATAGTAGTCCTCCATCATTACTGGTTTTGAGCTTGACCTTGCTCCACGTCATACCGATGCTCGTCACTTCTACCAACATGCCAGGATTGCAGGGAACGGCCACGGTATCTTTTCTCTTGAAGATTCCAATCCAATTCGTTCCAACTTAACAACGTCTAGGCTCATACAAAAGTAAAACAACAACTACTAAAATCAATCCGCTTCTTACTATACTGGAGTCGTTCCAGTCTAACCTTATTCAGCTGAGTACCAGTGTTTCACATGGAGCGACTGCCTATCTGACCTCCACAACCCAGTAACGGGGTATCACGATACCCCTTGGCCAGAATGATGTCAGATTTCAGGCTTCTGACTACCCGTAATGACTGTCAACGATCTTCAAATGACAGCCGGGACCAACGGCTTAAGGCGCTTTCCGAGGCAATGAAGAAACTCGCTATGTAAAGATGATCGACCTGTGCGGCTGTTACTTTTTAGCCACGAGCTCAAACCACAACAGACTACTATGGGCTGTAAATTCGTTGCCGATTTTAGAAGCAATCCTTCTGAAAACCTTCTTACATCGTACCATCGTATCGCACTCCATAGAACGAGCTATCACGGCGGTCGCAGGCGATTGATTCGCTCATTCTATTCAAGTACAAAAAAGATAAGCTCTCGCATTTTTCCCTTATACCCCGTGATTTGGGGTGAAAGTAAACAAATGGAGGTTGAAGCTGGGGTTTTTTGAAAAGCACCAACATGAACGGTCAAAGGTTTGTGTTAAAACTGTGTGAAAATTTAAGTTGAGATAGGATTATAGAACCCTAATTGGTCTCGCACGGGGTTCTTTTTACCCAACTACGGCGAAGCCAAAAGGAAGGATTATGATTTTAGTAGTCTATGTATGTATGTTTTTACATATGTTCCTCCGTAGAGCCTAAATTATTCATCCTATTTTGATGAATAATGTGTCAATAGATTCGTTATTAGGCTATAAGAAACCTTAGTCCGGTTTCCGTTTTTTGATAATTTATATGCAGGATAGGCCGAAAATCGTGTATCAAACGAAACAGGGTCATATTTGAGGCTATTCGCAGTAGGTCATAATGTACGAAAAAATATTCTCCAAGATCATGGGCAAACAAAAAAAGAATTTCCAAATTTAAATCCAAATCTGTCCAAGCAAAGACGCTTGGACAGATTTGGATTTGGAAATTCTTAGTAACCGACGAAAAACACAAAAAAAAGAAGATTTCGGCGAATTGAGAAACTCCTCCTTTTTCGAAGTCAGTTAAAAACTGTCTGAAAGATCCTATTTTCAGGATTTTTAAAGAAGGACTTGTATCTGTTTAATTATTAAATCTTTTTACTTTTTTAATCTACAGCTTTTCCTCAATCTTTTTATTCTATCATTTTTTGACGGGAGACTTTTAAAAGAAAATACGTTTAATTATTAAATAAACCTTATCTTATTAAAACAAAATATAAACATAATAAGGAAACCTTTTGCTTCTGTGTAGCCTGAGGATTTTGGGTGTTAAAATAAAAAGTTATATTTACCGTATTTTAGTATAAGAGGGTACGATGAATGAAAGACGACTAAAGGTATTTAAAAGGCAGACGTGAATGGAAACGCCCTAGAAAGACATACGTAGACCTTATTAGTGATGTTCTTCAGAAAGGCCAGGAGCGTATTAATCATAACCGGCGTGTGTGTATGACTTGATGTATGAATGTGAGTGAAGCAAAAAGAGTATGTAAGGATCGTATCAGATGGCGTTCTAAAGTTTCTGTCTTTAATTGTAATTAGATTAATTAAAATTAGGTCAAGATCGACCTGACGATTCCATTTAAAGTTATCCTTAATAATACGTATTTGCATAAGGTACCAAAACAAAAAGAGAAAATTAAAAACCTATTAACAAAAAAATAAACCGAGTTCCAAAACAAAACACTACAAAGTGAAAAACATTACCCTCCCGCAATCGGGTATAAATAACTTTCTTTTCGGAAATCGGTGTATTTGGTACCTATTTTTATCGTTTTTGGCACCGACTTTCGAAACGAAATTTATTTTTCACTTTGTAGTGTTTTGTTTTGAAAGTCGGGTTAACATTTTTTCCATTATTTTTTGTTTGATATGGGTTCGCTCTTGACTCTAGACTAGGTCAGAGGTGACAGAGACGTCGACGATAGAGTGAGCTCCCAGAAGAAGCCTGTTCATTCTAACTTTGAAGAGATTCGGGTTGAATGCGTTCAGACGTCACAGACGCAGGTAGTGATTTATTCCACTCTATCGCTGTACGCATTATGAAGGAAGAAATTTTTTGTAAAACAGTGTTTTTTTTAAGTAAAACACTAATAAAAGTTTCCATATGTAAATGAGGGAGAGAGTGAGACGGATAAAATTGATTAGATAAGCCTAATCTTCCTTAGTTAGATTTTCCAATCAATTTATCTCGGCGAATTTTACCCCAAACATTTTTATTTTGACAACACCCAAAACAGCGGTTTGACCTTAATAACCCAATTATTTCGCTTGAAGAATTACAAATTAATGAAAATTCTTAACCTCGACAGGCATTCTTGTAATACCATCGGACAGGAGTTACCGAACTTTGGGTAATTTTCATCAGCTCGGGGGTTTGCTTGCTGTACCCATAGGATTATTGTAATAAGTTTAGAAAGAATAATTATTTTGTTATTTTCTGGCTTATTAGCCGTTGTTATTTATTTTTAACTGCCTCGTGTGTCCTGGGTACGAATGCTGGGTCGGGGGGGTTTTTTTATCTGGAATTTCTCATTCCTAAGTCTGGATTAGTGGCCGGTTGGTGACAACAGGCTCGTCCCCTAATCTGGTGAAATGTGGGTCTACTATAAGGTGCCACTCTGCCTAACCCTTCGGGAAACACACCGTGATGTTATGTTATGTTACCTAAAACCTTTTCTATCTCTTTACAATTGAGTAAGTATGTGGAATATTGTTTCCTAATTTTAAGCGGTGAAGTATGGTCATACTTTTTATAGAGAGGCCTGATTTCAAAAATTAAATCTACTCCAAAAGGTAGAATAAAAGGATATAGTGATAATCTTTCCACTGAATTTTCAGTTGTGAACCGATTCTGTTGAAATAAAGTAAACGGAATAATTAAAAAAATATCCTTTTGTCAAAAAATGTAACTGACTTATCGACCTGAAAAGCAAACAAACGTTTCACCTAACATTTTGAGTTGTCGCTGGTTTTTTGGCCGGTACAGTTAGCAGGACACACTTTCTTCAGAACACGTTTTTTATATTAATTCTTCTGCTTCTTGTAACACAAAATTAAATCGAAAAAAAACTTTCATGCAAATGTGTCCCCAATTACGTAAAAGAAAACATCATACTTTCCTCAACATAATATGTCAAAAGAAAATATTATTGCCCCATCGGAAAATAATTCTGGGAAAAACAAAAAGAACATGGCAGCATTAAACTCACCGTAACAGATATGTCACTTACGTTTTTCCTTCGCATAATAAACGTGGATTTATTTTTTCTGTTAGGTACCTACACAACATAGAATCTACATTTAATTATTTTCCGTTTCCGTGAGTGTGTCCGTGTCATCAAAAGTGGGCCGCGCTGCACATGCTGAGTTAGGAGCCTTTTTGCTCTCGCACGGAGTTTTTATTTGTATTTATTATTATTTAAGTTTTTTTAACGTTCCCACTACTGGGACACAGGCCTCCTCTCTGTAAGAGGAAATGCGCCGTAATCCACCACGCAGGCCCGGTGTTGGTGGATGTCACATGTTATAGTATTTTTGGTTCTACGGCACATGTCGGTTTCCTCACGATGTTTTCCTCCACCGTTTTGAGAGCTGTGATGATGAAATCATTTAGACCAAGTAAAGCGCCTGCCTGGGGTCGAACCCACAACCTACAACTTGTAAGTCAGGCCGATACCACTGGGCTACCACTGCTTACAGCAGATGGCAGATGGTTATTGACATTAAAATGCACAAATCCGCACATCTTTACACATAAATACATTTTAATGTTTCCTTATTTCAATTGTATCTGTTTTACTTCTTCTATAACTAACGAGAAAAATAAACAGTTCTATGGAAGTATTTTCTTGACACATAATTTACTGATAGAGAATGGGTTAGCGTGGGGGTTTACACAAAGTAGAACAGAACAAAAGTTTTATTCCTAATAGCGGATGGCCAATCATACAATATTATATTAGACATGCATAGTGCATTTGTGCCTACATAGAATAGAAGAGGGACTCCCTTTTCCGCACTTAGACTCCCATTCGGTCCGTTGTGCGTGGGGGTTCTGGCTAAACTAGCCAGTCTAGCTCCGTCAAAAAGTACAGAAGCTTCCTGGGGGCTTTATAGGCTTCGCGGAGCGACCTCACCATTCCGAGGATTTCTTCACGTTGGAAAACCACGACCTTGCATTTCAGGATGACATGGGCAGCAGATTCCTCGTCGGAAAAACAGCCCCTGCAAAATGGGCTGTCTGTGGCGCCAATATTAAAAAGATGTTTGTTAATAGGGCTATGACCCGTAATTGTCTCTATGATTATTCTAAAGTTATTTCTACTTACTTGTGCCTACATAATATAAAAACTAAATCATTAATATCAATCAATTCAATACATATAATAAATCTGTAGAAAAGTCGTTTTTATACATCGAAAATATTTCCAAAAAAAATATTGCCTGGGTGTTAAAGGATACCCAACAGAACCCATTGCCAGCATTTTTGGATTTTTTGTCTGTTTATCTGTATAAAAATGACCAATGTAGATAACTTTTACAAATAAAAATCGTGCGTAACTTGAAGTATTACTTAGTATCATCGTAATCGGTTCACTCTATCAAAAGATATATGCATTTAAAGTGTTCAACTCCATATTCGATAGATGGCGTTGTGCATTTGACGTCGTTTTCTCAATGGCAGTGTTAAAATTCTCCGCGGAAGAATGACCCCAGAAAAAACATTGTCAGGTAGATAGGGTAGGGTAGGCATTTGGCGGGAGCAAAGTGGGCACAGCTAGTAATATAATAATTATGTAATTCGGGCTCAGATTCTAGAACGAAAGTGATCGCAAAATTAATTTGATAAATTGTCAATTTGTATTTGTGTCACATAGATAAACATAACATCACGCCTGTATTTCTCGAAAGGTTAAGCAGTGGTGCACTTATACTAAACGTAAATTTCGCCAATTATACTTAAGTCGTATATTATAGAGGGCGATCCTATAGTTATCAACCGAAATTCTGGATAAAACAACCTAATAACACTTTGCTCGACCCAGGCATCGAACGCAGTACCTCACGCTCTATAGTAGCGCGATCGCGATCACTAGACCAACGAGCCAGTCTTTCAATTACCAGATACAAGGCTTTTGTATAAACTGCTCTCGTATAAACATAAGCTTCTGAACTCATCTGTTTAGTCGATTCTAGATATAATTATGATACTGAGAATCTGATACGTAACGATAATGACCTGAGTAGGCGGAGAAATGTACCTAAATGTAAACAGTGATTACATTAGACCAACGATTTCCGATTTCAAATTAAACAACAATGTATTAGGTCTAACAAATTTATAAATATGTCGGGTTTAGTCAATAGTACGGACGTCAAAACAAATCACAAGCACGCCCCTAGCGGCAGTCAAGAGCAACTACGCATTGGCGCGCTTTTATTAGCACTTGCGTGGTGTGGAATAGAGCAGTTGAGTACTGACAGCCGTAGAGCTAAGACCTCGTAGAATCAGTGTCGACCCGAAATATTAGTAAGCAGGAATGTAACTTGTGTCTATTTGAATATACTCAGTGTTGTGTTTCTAATAATTTGTGTGATTTAATTTTCACGATTGACCCACCGACCTGCCCACACACGATGTCTTAACCTAAGGGAATACACCCTGACTTCTCGATGGTTTGCATCTATCGGCCAGCCTTGATGCGACAAATACATATGTACATTCAAATTTTAGTAGCCTACTATTACAATTTTACTATTTTATCTTAGTCGGATTTGGTCAGATTTAATGCTGCTAAAACCCAGGAATGCCTATTTGTGATACCTGCGCGGTGGATTAGACCGGAATAGAAAATATTATAAAATAAAACTGATACCCCAGGATATCTCTCCCCATATTTATCATCAACGTGCAAAATCTACGAAGAAACCAAAATAATGAACGTTAGACAGTTATATATTTACAATAAATGTATTTTTATCCATAAGGCACTCAATAAAAGTATTCAGACTAACTTATCGTTTATTAAAGTAAAACAAGTAACCCAACGTAGCAGTCGCAGAGCTAGTTTTCTGATTTTTCCAAAGATGAGAACTAAGTTTGGCAAAAAAAAAAAAAATAATGAAGGAGCACATTTATAACAAAATACCCTCATGTATAAAAAGGTTGCACTCATTCAATGCATTCAAAACTTAATTAGCTGCATATTTAATCACAAATAACACCGTTTCTTAAAGCTGAATGCATTGGATGGGTGCATCATAATTGCTGCCGTGACGTCTGTGACGAATTTTATATATTTTACTTTGAGCATTGTTCTCATGTAAGTGACTTTGTGTCTTTTTTTTGAGAATAAATATCTTTAAACCTATATCAAATACAAGGTATTCGACAGAAATAAACAGTTTTATCCGCTAAAAAGAACCAATAGGCTGCCAAAAAGTTGGGGATGCTTACAAAGGTGAGAAGGTAATTCATGCCAGAACAGCTGCTAAACTTGTATCAATCGCAAGTGCTATCATGCATGGAGTACTGTTCTCATTTCTAGGACTGATCTACCAAATACTAGCTTGATGCCCCAGAGTTGATCGAAAAGCGGGCCAAGAGGCTCATCGGCAATGAGGCACTGGTCAAGTCAAAGCCAAGCCTTGAACATCGTAGCCGAGTTGCCAGTATGTCGGTCTTCTATCGGTTACATTCAGGGAGTGTGCGAAAGAATTGCATGATCTAATTCCACTTTGCCCGTTTCATAATTGGACTACCAGACGTAAGGCGATGCGCCATCAGTACATGGTTGATATCCCACCCATACGCACTAAACGTTTTGGGAATACTTTTATTATGCGTACAGCAAAGGAGTGGAATTCCCTGCCGGAGTCTGTGTTTCCCGATGGGTACAATCTCGGGGTCTTTAAGTCAAGAGTGCAAAGGTTTCTTCTAGGCAAGCGCGCTTCACCGTTAACCACATTATCGCTTACCATCAGGTGACATAGTGGTCAAGCGGGAGTCTACAGACAAAGAAAAAAACGTAATGATACAGTAATTGCCTGTTATTACTCCTAAGTATAATAACACCAGTCTTTTACTGTGTCACTACAGGCAGGGCAAAGGCCTTATCTCATACAAAGAAGTTATAAAAGCATAAAAACACGCTTGCTCAAGATGACGTATTTTTTCAAATTATTACAGTCTCTAAATTAACCAGAGGCTCCAGACAAGTAAAATTCTATCAACGAAAGCGTTGCGATAGCGATAAAAAAAAAGAAAATCAAAAACCCGACTGCTTGAAAAGCGAACTAAAAAGACGTATACAAGGAGAAAATCAAGCTGTGCAGTCGGAGGATACATCTGGTTTTGGTCAGCCAGCTCACGAATTTTTTTTTTTGTTTTTATCTATACTATGCCGAAGACATCCCGGATGTCAGCCTCTACGAGATAAGGATGGCTCTGAAACAACTTAAGAATAACAAGGCGCCGGGTGATGACGGAATCACGGCCGAACTCTTGAAGGCCGGTGGAAAACCGGTTTGATTCCGTCATACTCGAAGGGAAAACGCCACAGGCATGGTGCAGGGGTGTGGTACTCTTCTTCAAGTGTGGGCCAAAAGGCTTTAGCACCATATACCACATACATACGCTACGTCAGGTTATACAGAAGACCGAAGAGTATAACCTACCTCTTTGTTTAGCGTTTGTGGACTACGAGAAAGCCTTTGATTCGATCGACACTTGGGCTGTACTGCAGTAGCTCCAGCAGTGCCAAATGGACTACCGGTACATAGAGGTGCGGAAGTGTTTGTACAAAAACGCCACCATGTCAGTCCGATTTCAGGATCAGACTTCGGAACCCATTCTTCTGCAGCGAGATGTAAGACACGTCATATCACCGAAACTATTCTCTGCTGTACTGGAGGATGTCTTCAAAATTCTGTACTGGAGAGGGCTAGGCATCAACGTCAATGGCGAGTACATCACTCACCTTCGGTTTGCCGACGATATAGTGGTTAAGGCTGAGACCATGGAGGACCTCAGTACCATGCTCGATGACCTCAGTAGAGCTTAAGGCGGCCAATCAAAATCAAAATAAATATTTTTATTTTACATAGGCCTACACGGGCACTTATAAAACGTCGACAAAAGGTGCACGGTTCGGGTAAGTCGTTTCCTATGTAGAAGAACCGGCAAGAAACTCCATGGTTACTCTTTTAATTTTTTTTGTTTACAATATTTCTATGTTACAGCATTAGTACTTGGATATGGGGGGACAACGTAGGCCCGACAATAAGTCGTACGAAATTGAAAAAATAAAACAAACAAAAAAAAAATGCACGAAATGTTGTTAACGCAGTTAACGCAGTACTGGCCGTGCGCCCGCTCGATGCCAAAATATCAATATTGAACCTCCTTTTGAACAGTTTTGTTTGCAAAATATTATTTGATTTACATTTACTGTGTTAGTTATGAAAAAATGCCAGCCATTAATTTTTCTGTGTAAAATATTTTTAAACATCGAAGTTGTTTTGGAGGAGTTTCCAAAAGTCGCGAAAAAATATCGTGTTGTTAATTATTTTTGTAAAGCAAAACTATTATTTACACGAGAAAACCTTGTGTTCAAAATTATGGACATGAATCAATAATAAATATATATATTTTTCAAACCTTTTAACCTAGCTGTCACTAAGGAGTATGCTTTAGAAAGTTACCGTTTTGCGGTACTAAAGCGTATGTAGGCCCTTAAAAAAAAGTGGGTCTCAAAATGATCATGGGCAAAACCAAGGTGATGTGAAATGGCCATGTTGCACCCGCTCCTATCAAAGTCGGAGACTCTACACTCGAAGTTGTGGACGATTATGTCTACCTGGTACGGTACAAACGAGAAAGAAGTCAACCGTCGAATCCGACTCGGCTGGGAAGCTTTCGGGAAGTTGCGCGGTATCTTCTCGTCCAACTTACCACAGTGTCTCAAGACGAAAGTCTTCAGTCGTGGACGCTCACAAATGGGCCTCATCAGAAAGCTTAAAGTCACCCAAAGGGCAACTTAGAGGGCTATGCTCGGAGTTTCCTTGCGTGATCGAATCAAAAATGAAGGGATGTCTTGCAAGAGAACCAAGGTTACCGATGTAGGCCGAAGAATTGCCAAACTTAAGTGGCAGTGGGTAGGGCACATTGCTCGCAGAACGGATGGCCGTTGGGGCCGAAAAGTTCTTGAGTGGCGAGCGCGTACCGGAAGACGCAGCGTTGGAAGGGCTCCCTCTAGGTGGAGCGACGACCTGGTCAAGGCTGCGGGCGTCCGGGCGATGCGAAACGCAAAGGACCGATCAGTGTGGCGACACTTGGGGGAGGCCTTTGTCCAGCAGTGGACGTCTTTCGGCTGAAATGATGATGATGATTTATTACTTTTTAATTACTTGTTGTTCGATTTAGGTACATTTAATCATATAAGTGTTACATATTTTTTAAATCACCTATTAAAACCCTTTTATTTTAATAAGCCACATAGGAACAAACATACATACATACATAGACTGATAAACACATTACCCTCCTTCAGCAGTCGGGTAAAAATGTCAGCAATGTATGAGATTGTCAAGCGCTATCGACATATCACGTGAAGAATCCCTTACATTTTGGCATTTTCACCAACACCATTGCTCACATCGAATGACACGTGTCTAAAGACTCTGTTGAACAGGCGAATATAAAACTAAACTTCTTTCATTTTATGAAACCTACTAAATAAAAGTATACCTCAAAATGTTTTGCATCTCTGACACAAAATATTGGGGCGCCGTTTCGGGTCACGCTAATTAAATACCAGTGCTTGAGTTACAACTTAATACATTATATAGATTTAATCATTTTAATTACTAAACAAATAACCCATGAAAATAATTCAAAACTACTTATACGAGTAATTACAAAGACGTATTCCACATTCGGCACCCGTTTTAACGGCATCTGAGTTAATGGCACCTGAGATATTCCACATTCGGCACCTATCAATATTTTTCACAGGTGCCGTAAGTGGAATGATTAATTATTTAAACATTTATTCTACATGTGCCACATAAGGATCAGTAGGTACTAGTGTTGGAACGTTTATTTTGTTTAGGACGTCAAAATAAAAAAAACCGGCCAAGTGCGTGTCGGGTCACGCGCGGTAATAGGGATCCGAAGTTGCATAATGATGCGGACTAAGAAGAAGGTTTTGTTGTTGTTACATGAACATTAAAACGGTTTCAGTGGTACACAACGTCTAAACACGGGCCCACATAGAATTATGTTATTTTTTTAATCGATATGCTCGCGTTTGACCACTATCTCGCCTGATGAAGGAGTTATAAAATCCAACTTCGCAACTGAACCACGCAGGTGCGAATTGCGAAAGGAGCCGATTCGAGCGCGCGTTAGAGCCACTTGGAATGGTAAGGTTCATTCCAGGATTCTTGCGCGCACGCTCCTTGTTTATTTCTCTTTCGGAATTTGAATAAAATCGTATGTATTCACCTCTAATCTGCCGCATTCAATATTTCGTTCTGGAAAGTATTACGTTACTCAATTAGTGATGTAGTCGGGTCGAATATTGACTTTATAGATGGATATCGACAAAAGAAAATAAGTAATTTGCTTGGCAATCGAATCTAATTTGACTTTAGATTACAAAACGTCGAAAATACTGCAGCACTAACACAAAATAGACTCCCCCGCGCGCATGCACCATATGGACTACGGACCGGTACTGCCAACGACTCCGGCCACTCCAATGCGTTATTCGAGCTTAAACATTATTAATTTAGAAATCATTATTATTAACGATGTTATGATTTTATTTTTGTGTATTTTTACATAGTTCATAAGCATATATTTAATCTGTTTTACACAGCTAACAACTTTAATTAAGTAATTTTTCAATGGCATTTGTACAATTTTTTTACTGTTCCAAGTACATTTTATAAGTTGGTCGAGTATTACTCGTAAACTTGTAAAGCCTACTTATTTGTGATAGTTTTCCTTTTAATTTCGTTATATATACTATCACTTTATTTAACCCCTATGTCGGAATTATTAATTAGTATATCCATGCCAAGTTACAACCTTCTAGTACTTAGATTCTCTGAGCAAAGCTGCGGACGGACAGACGGACAGAGCGAAACTATAAGGGTTCCTTGTTGACTTCGGAATCCTAAAAACGCGATGAAAATCAGTAGAGTTTTAATAACATGATAAAAGTATAACTTCCTCTTTTGCTTTTTTTAGTTAGATGTTGAATATTATAAGTATTTATACTGAAACTACCAGGAGGCCAGTCGTAGTGTATGCGGGGCTGGAATCAATACCGGTAAAGACTAATTAGAGTACCAGGAGATTATAATCATTGGAAGTATTACCGAGGCTGGTATCATGAGATGTAAGAGAGTACCGAGAGATATTTGATTCGGACCTCCTGGTACAGCTTATGATTCTAGGCCCGCAAATACTTTTTCATGATTCTGGCTTCCTGGTAGTTTGGGTATAAATTATCGGGACAGCGAGAAGATCAACTGCCGAGCAACTGCGCTGCCGCGCCGTAATACGGCGCACCGTACACGGCACCGTGCCGCACCGCGCGTTGTGCCATTTCACGGTGACGGTGGCGCCGCCCGTGGTGATATGTCCAGATCCTTACATCTACATTTTAGTGGCAGGTATGTTGTACTCCCGGCGTGCGTGACCGTAGCACGTGGCGTTCTGTAGTTTCTCCCTTTTTGTCCCTTGCAAAAAAGGCATCAGTTTATGTATGGGTATGTTGCAATATTAGTGTGCAAAAACCACTTTTATTATTAACTATACAAAATTAAAAATCCAAGATAAAAACCATGTTTTCCCAACCATGACAAGTAAGCATACTAAATCTAAACCCGTCAAGTCTGAGCGCTGTTCCGTTGGCCGGAAATACGTCATTACCGCAGTCACAATGGCGGCTGTCTTTCTACCCGCAGTCAGTGTTTGCCGTCATTAGGTCACACCTTCGGGCTGTAGGTCAGTGTGTAGGGGGATAGGTAGGTAGGTGGAGTGATCTTGTGTTTGTCATTTGTAGAGGGAAAATATAATGGGCTGCTTTGTTATGTGTGTTTACAAGACTGGATGAAGTTACCTGAATATTTAACTTATAAAAATCTATGAAACAGCTTATCCACACTAGTACTATAAATTCGAAAGTAACTCAGTCTGTCTGTTACCTTTTCTCGCCTAAACCATTTAACGGAATTCAAAGCTATTTTAAAGAACATGGGCCACTTTTAGTATAAAAAAGGAGGTTGGTAGGGTAGGACAGGGTAGGTAGGGTAGGGAAGGTAGGGTGGGTAGGTGGGAAGGCTAGGGTAGGGATAGGGTAGGTAGGGTAGGTAGGTAGGATAGTGTGGGTAGGTACGTAGGTAGGTAGGGTAGGTAGGGTAGGTAGGGTAGAGAGGAGGGTAGGTAGGTAGGTAGGGTAGAGAGGTGGGTAGGTACGTAGGTATGGTAGGGTAGGTAAGTAGGTAGCCAGTTGACGGGAGCGAAGCCGCGGGGGCAGCTAGTATTTTATAATCACGTGAGAACTTTCACTCCCTGAAAGGTTGTAAGTATGTAAGTAAATAACCCTTGTATACGGAGGCCTTTGTTTATCAGTAGTGAAAAATTGCTGCAAGTGCAAGAGGAGGTGCCTGTTATGTGTCAAAGTGCTAAACAATACATTTTCTTGAATGTATTTTTCTATGTCAATCGTTTCTTATAACATCGTCGTCATGATCATCTGCCCAGCCTTAGCCGAACTATGATAGAATCAGCTTCCAGTCTAGCCAAGAATACAGCTAAATAACTTTTAACTTTTTTAATACCGAATTTCATAGCACTGTTTTAAATCTTATTCCATAAAATTTCATTTCACAAATTAATATTTCACCGTACCTTTCATAACCTGTCTGTCTTCACATAGAATAGAATGTTATTTCAAAAAACTTGTCATGAAAATTCGCTTGGATTTTTACCTGGACATGTCATTAATTTCTGTCACTTTAACTTCACGAAAAATATCGCAGAGCTTTTATATTCGTGGACAAATGACATATTCGGGTAATATTTTTTGAGAACAACATCTTATTGTTCCATTCATATCGGAGTCTTACTAATATTATAAAAGCAAATATGAGTTTGTTTGTTAGCTTTCATACGGAAACTACTCAACAAATCATCATGAAATTTATTTTGCACATTTACAAGGGTTCAGGACTTATGAGTGTGCAAGTGTGTTTGTTAGTCTTTCACGCAAAAACTACTGAACGGATCTGGTTAAAATTTGGCTCAGAGATATAGTCTGAATTAGCATTTATATAATTGTTTATATTCTAATAATATGTTCCCTTGGGATAATTTTCGACATTCACGCGGGCGAAGCCGGTGGCAGAAGCTAGTATTACATAATTGCAACGAGAGGCTATCCGTGTAACTTGTAAAATCGACAGATTTATAGTAAAGTGTAAAGTTTTCAAACTACAGTTTCGAGCCATAACTACTGAATACGGGATCTTAAGCACCTGTTTGTCTTAGGGATCACAGACATCCCACTGTCCTGAGCATGCATGGAGGAGGACGAGACAGCAGCATACCTGTTCCTAAGCTGCCTAGTATTCGCTGGTTACAGGGCCAAATACCTCGGTGACCCAGGACATAGTACAATTTTCCCGAATCTCCATTTGCCAATTAGAGCCATGTAGAGATACTACAAGCATTTTCTTTTTTATTCGTGTAATGTAAAAAAAAGCAGCGTATTAGGTAAAATAAACAGGACAGTAATCCCCCATCACGGCGCAATTCTCGTACAAATTGCGTCACACTTTTTGCGTCAGCTTGTAACGATCGCGTCAATCACGCGCTATCTCGCAGACGGCTTTAGGCTGGGACTATTGGACAAGTAGGCTCAGAAGTTTCATTCATAGAGAGTACACTAACTCGATTTGTACTTAGAAGAGAAATACCTACTAGTACAAATCCTTGTCGATATAACGTTTAATGGGATTAGAGTGTTTCATTAGTTTATCACATAAAAAGCCCTTGAAGTGCTTCTTTGGCATTATTTCTGTAATGCTGCGCACATAATAATTTTACTGCGAGACATTTTCTAAGCACTCAAAACACACGACTTGATTTGTCGTCTCATTGAAAAACTATTCTCTCAAATCGAAAATTAGACGACAGAGAGTGGTTTACATAATGTGGTTAAACCAATAGATAGCCTAAGATAATCTATAAAAACAAAGAAGCCCAAAATAACGTTGATCTGATGACACCAAAAATTTGTGGGAATTTTGTTTGAACGTCAAACAGAACCGTGGAGAAACTTCTAAAGTAGAACGAAAAGGAGGCCTTGCCAGTAGCGGATTCGGGGCAGGGTTTTGATGCGATTAAATGATTGAAATGAACATAAAACCATCACCGAACCTTCTAACACTTTTCTGTGGTGGTGTGTCGTTATCAGCTTCATCCCGCGGGATAGATGTGACGTGATCGAATGAGTCACATTGCTGGTAATAGGCTGTTGCACGTTTTAAGGGTTTAATACAAACGTAAAGCAGAACCATAAATAAGAAAAACATCTTGTTCATTTAGCGTTTTCAACAGAGCTCCCACCTCAACCACCATTAGGTTCTCACGCGCAGGCAGGAGCAAATTGTGAGAATCTAATGACTGCGTCAGCGAATGGTGTTGCCGTAGCTGAATACTGGTTCAAACATAACATTTAAAAATTGTATTTGCTATCGACACTCAAAGAAGATGAAGAAGAGATCAGAGCACCCATGACCTGAGGAAGCTTGTGATACTCGTACTCTGCTATATACGAGAAGCCGATTGAGATGGTGACACTTGTAGGAGACTATGTATGTCCGGCAGTAGAAGTATTTCGGCTAAAATGGTTATGATTAAAAGGAACTTGAGATCTGCGTGTAAATGCTCGAACAGGTACTAGGTAACTTATTTCTACAGCACTTAAGGTAAACGCTGTCCATCAAAGTAATATTGGAGATATTTAATGAACAGCCATATTTTATAGTAAACTGTCTTGTAGCATTACCTATTTATCAGTCAAGACTTGGTAACAGGGTTATCTCTTTAATGTTTTTATTGTAGAGTTTATTGAGTTGAACCTTCGCGATATTGAATAAATTAAGTGCTCTCAGGGATAAAAAAACTAGCCTTTTCTAAAGCAAACGACTTGAAAACTCACCATAAAACAAAGCGAGCATAGATAAGTGCTATACTAGACAGTACACATCCCGCGGCGCCGCTTGTAGTCTCAAATGTTTAGCTCGGTACATTCACGCGCACTCGAGCGTGCATACTGATACCAAGTCTGTGTTACGGTTGAGCTTACAATATTAAGATTCTGTTTTGTTTCGTATGTGAACGTTATATCAGAGGTAAGAGAAGGGCTGCGGCAATCTGTTAGATGTGTGACGCAAAGAACCGGTCGATGAGATGATTTTTGGGGGAGCTCTATGTCTAGCATTGGGCGTCTTTTGGCTGGACTGATAATGAAGACGAGAACTAAGGAGTCATAAATGTTTCTTTAAGCAAGATTGATTTGATTATCTTATGGAAAAATTTTTCAACACTTAATTCTATAGTTTTAACCGTTTGTATTTATAATTTGTGTGTATATTAGTCAGCTACAGTCAAGTAGCAATCGAACTCGTGACCACTGGCTATTCGTAACTACTGGACTGCTGACTACGCAAAATGCTACAATATTTAAAAATCGATTATTGACGGCAATTACCTCCGCGCATTATTATTTACAAAGTGATTTTAAAGGACCTTCCATCCAGTCTATTCTTTCAAAATCCCAACTGTCCAGCCAAGTTATTACAGTATTGACATCATCATCGTGACGTCCACTGATGAACATAGGCCTCCCCAAGTGTGTGACCACATTGACCGGTCCCATGCGTCTCGCATCCAGCGGATATCCGCAATCTTCACCAGGACATCGGTCCACCTAATACACTACACACCTGCCTACAGACAACACTACACACTATAAGCTCACTTCACAGTTTTACGGTAAGATATTTTCTGAATAACACTTTTGCATTACGAAAATTAATTTTAACACAAAATCTAGATGAGTTTTTCAAGTTAATTCCACATTCCAGCATGAACATTCTCATCCACACGACTCATTAAACTTTTTAACACTACCTGAATTCAAGCGCTTTACAGCCGAATGTTAAAGCTGAATACAGCGTTCCAGCCCATTCCTTTGTTTTACGTCCTTCATAACGTGCAGATAACACAGAGTTTAGCACTTCGCTGAGTTACGGCACTTGCAAATATTTTAAATTATACGCATTACAACAGAGATGAATAATAAATTCACAATTTTTTTTTTGTGAACATTGTTGGGCCTTATTCAGCGTAAAGGCGAAGCACGTAATATTTTTTTGAGCATGGTTGTTTATGAATATTTCATGTACTCTTATATTGTTGTTGCTTTTTATTTATTTTGAGCCTGAATTGTCCCTCTGCTGGACAAAGGCCTCCATTTCTTCCTACCATTTCGCCCGGTTTTGAGCAAGTGTAGACAAGTCCTTTCTGTAGATGTCCAGTTCGTCCCGCTATCGTCGCCTGGGCCTACCGTGATGTTACCGTACATTTTCCGGGACCCACATACACACACACACACCCGTTACAAACATGACTGGCCCATTTCCATTCAAGCTTGGCTACTTCATAAAACAGTCAAGCTTAAATGGGACCAACCAAAGGTGACGACGTCGGTAATTTGTGTTTTTGAGCGCAGAATTGTATTCATAATACGGTCTGTTACTCTGACTCCAAGAATGCTGTGCTCCATTGCTCGCTGGCAAACCTCGAGCTTGAACCTCTGCTGAATTGTCAAAGACTGTTTGAGCGCCGTATGTGAGGACAGAAATCATGCACAATTGCACATGCCCGTTTTGTGTTTGTTTCTCTTGTTGTAGCTGAATATAAATATTTTCTATTTACTGCATTATTGGATCAGCATTAAAAGACCACTTAGCGGACCGTGAGGGCCGCAGGAGTCCGCTGGATGCGAGAAGTATAGAACTAGTCTATGTGATGACGCGCGTGGGGAAGCCTATGTCCAGCAGAAGACGTTTTTGAATTTAAATAAAGCTGAGTATATCATTGGACAATCAATATGCCTAACAACAAGTGATCTTCTCCTAAGGATATCATGAAATCTGCATACCAGAGGCATCACTTATGCATTGCCATTTCAAAAATTCTTATTCTAGTACAAGTAATCATACCAGTATCAATAAATGCCTAACCTTCAAACCGTAGAGTCTATTATTATCCAAGGAACTGAAAGGCTTAACACAAGTTTATAAGAGGCTGAAAATAATACATTTAAAGGAAAAACAAAAGAAAGCGCTTTCCTATGTTAACGCCTAACAAAGAGTATTCATATATTTCTTACCAGCAGTTATTTTATTTTTTGCTCTGTGTGTGCGAGTTATTTATTACAAGGCTCTGCTAATGTTATGTATTGCTGCAAGGTGGTTCAAGAGCTCTCGTGACACGAACAAGACTCATAAATTATGGAAGTAGATATTATTCATATAAGTGTGGTAAGAAACGAGATTTGGAAGAAGTAAGAACATCTTATTTTTTTATGCACAATGCACTCTCTCTTTATTATACGGGCTTGTATGTAGCTTTTGTATGAAGTTGTGTTTATCCTCTCAAACGTCGCGCACACAGCATGTGTGCGTAAGAACGTCATCGTCAAATCGCCTAGTGGGCAGTGGTATTTTATGTAATGTTTTCAACTTGCAACACGATCTATGTCATTCGACGAATCGATTCATACTTTACCGGATTTAGTAGCATTTTAGTGGGACACCACTACAAGTGAATGAAAGACAAAAATTAACATAATACATGCGTGGTTTTTGAGAAGCCGGCGCCGTTTAGTTAAATTCTAATCCAAAGCTTGAATTGTTTGTCGTATGACTTAGGGCAGTATTCCAAGTCAGTTTGAACTTCACTGGACTCGATCGCCATGAAAACGGAGAAAAGTCTCGATTTATGTCATTATACACCAAACTATAAAAGTAAATTTGATGATTCGGGTTGGAGGCAATATATACTAATAACAATATATACAAAAAAACTTTCCTCTTTATAAAAAGAGGAAAGATTTTTTTGTTTGTTTGTACCGAATAGGCTTCGAAACTACTGGACCGGTTTAAAAAATTATTTCACCTAAGGAAAGCTACATTATTCCCAAATTACATAGGCTATTTTTTTATTCTGAAAACGGTTCCTGTGGGGTGGTCCACGGGAGCGAAGCCATGGGCATCAGCTAGTGTTAAATAAAGATAACGCCAAATGCAACTAGCATACCTATAACTTCTTGAAACATTGCCAGCTATATAGCAGCAAGTATTACCCGTGAAAATGTTTTCTTCAGAAGACAATAACATTGCAAAAACTTGACATTACGTGTAATTTAGTCAAAGCCTTAATAATGGCGGCTGACGAGACCAAAATTATACGTTTTAATAAGAAATGGCTTAAGACACGCCGGCGGCGGTAGCGACTCCTAGCGGATGAGTTGTGACGCTGAAACTGTTTCATTACCACCCTGTAATGAATATGTCGGCGGGGCCACAAAGTGAGAGGGTTACACTATCTACTTACATCTGCCCGCCCATGAAAAAGTGTTTTAGTAT
This sequence comes from Orthosia incerta, assembly GCA_948252205.1. Lineage (NCBI taxonomy): Eukaryota > Metazoa > Arthropoda > Insecta > Lepidoptera > Noctuidae > Orthosia > Orthosia incerta. Next base: position 29,675,785 of record OX411758.1, read on the forward strand.
TTCAAGCGTCGTAAGTGGAGATGGATTGTCCATACGCTCCGAAGGGGTCCCGATCACATACTCAAACAAGCTTCGGACCGGAATGCCCAAAGGAAACAAAAGCGTGGCCGTCCTCGTCAAACCTGATTTCATCGTGTTGGTAAAAGCTACGTACGAGCATCGGAATGACGTGGAGGTGAATGGTGAAGCTCAATAACGATACCGTGTTCGCGCGGCCTCTGTCCCATCCAGGGGATAAAGGATATTAAGTCTAAGAAGGTATCTCAAAGGCATATTTCAAAGGGATGAAAAGAATCCTATGTCCTAATCCAGAGTATGTCTATATACCAAGTTTCATCTAAATCTGTTTAGTCGTGAAGGCGTGAAAGTGAAACGAACAAACTCACATTTATAGTTATTAGAGGTAGCCGTAGTAAGTCCTATATTCGTTACAGAGTTTAATAAAATGATACCTAAGTTCTTAGCACGTTCACTTGTACCGGCTGACGTGTAATAAATATTTTGTGGTATCGGCGCAAATTATATGCTACCATTGTACCATACGTATAATATATTTAAAAAACCATTTAATGATAAAATGTAGGAACTGCAGAGTCAGATACCTTATTTTTTTCTTATAATTAATTTTGTAAAAATAATTAAATTATGAAAAGATCCTTGAAGTACCTACCTATTTGCCACGTCACTAAGTAATTATTAGAAGTTACTGCTAAAGAAGTTTAACAGAATTCACATATTAATAATATACCAACCCCATTTTACAGCATAATCGTCCACGCCAAAACCAACGCCATCTATCGGTAACTCCACAAACCATTTCACCTTCACTAGAACGCGACACCACGTAGTGGCAAAGTCGTTAATAAATTACGAAAATACACGACCTTTTTCTAGAGTGTTTTACTGCACAATCGTCCACAAAAAAAATCTTAACCAGACAATAAAGGTTAAACCGACGCCATCTATCGCCTGCAACACAAACAATTTCATTTCACCTTCACCGGAACGTGACGCCACGCAGCGGTAACGTCGTGATTAAATTACTAGCTCCGCCCGTTTAGGGGCTCCGACGAGTTATACGACAATCAAATTACCGACGATTTCATTCAGAACGCTCCGGTAGCTTAGCTAACGTTGTCTTGAGCTACGGTGATCCAAGGAGGCTGGTCTTTGACTTTAATTGTGGAATTTATGCAATGAAATTCCATTTTAGGGTAAGGTAAATAAAGGAGTCTTTTTGGTAATTAATTCTGTAATTGCGTTTTATGGAAATTGTTTAATTACTTTGTGAAGGTATTTGCTTCGTTATTCGGTGCCACTGGCTTTACGCTGTGTTTGTGTAGAAATTTTCTTATTCAGAAATAACTTAATAATTACCATATTTTTACTACTTATTGTTACTGAACCTTCACACTAAATAAACTATGTACATATGTTGAATGACAAAGAAAAGACGCTGCAAGAAATAAGAAAGTAGTCGTTGTACATAAGTTTTAGCCAAATTGCGTAGCAATCTAGTTTTGCGATACGAGCGAAAAGAAAAATCTTAAAGCTTTTAATAACAAATCAACAGCATAGACAGGCAGCTGAAGCCTATATTATTAAAACCCGATTTATTCCAAATTCCATTGCTACACTAACTAATTTCTTTTCAAATTACATATAAATCTTCAGAGGATAGTTAGGTACATAACCTACCTATCCTCTGAAAATGTTTAATCTAAATATACAGTCAAGAATGTTAATGTACGCGCTGTAAAGTTTTAAATTGTTACACAAATTGTAAAATAGAAAACTGCATTAATTATTATTATGCTGACCCAAATCTTCATTCTTTACTTCAAAAGTTCCCCTACAGTGTCATCTGCAGACAGTTTATGTAACTGAAAGCAAGTTTGGAGAAAGTAGCTAGCTGGTGATTTCGCGATTTGCTACTAGATGGCGCTGAATTAAAGCAACTGACAATTGCAGGATCCAATCTGGCAACGTTTAGCTATTCTACTCGCCACTAGATGGCATTCCAAAACAAAGCGATAACCTTTCGTTTTTGTAAACCACTTGGTTTTATCTTTTTAAGGGGCAATTATTATTAATTTCCACTTATCGTGTATTATTCCAACAAAATGTTCGATATTATGTCACCTCCTCCCTTCGCGAAACTTACAGCGCTTAACACTTTTATTCCTAAGCTTGTAGGACGTAGTTACTTCGAAAACTTATCCAATTAAATAATTCGATTGGACAGTTTTATATAACATTTTGTTACTTACATTTTTTCAAGAATATATAGGTAAGCCACACTATGCCTATGCCTACAGTGAGGTGTCAAATCCATTTTCTGGGAGTCCTGGGACTATTACTAAGAACAGTTCGAACAAATCCAATAAGACCCTTTCCGATAGAAAACCAGTTAGAAGACTAGTATAAAAGGCCAGTAGAAGATTAAGTAAATCGAATACAGTCCTAGGATGCAAGTGTATTTGTACTGAATCCTCTACCCGTAGTGTGATACGGCTGTGGGTTGATTTCCCAAGGGAGTGTAGACGGAATGGTTGGTAAGAGATCCTTCATGATTTATAGTGAAGGATCGGTGTTTCTAGTGGAAGGCTTCGGTTTGAAAGATGTTTAGAGCGAGTGATTTTGATTTGTTCTTGGTATTTTGTGGCTGGAAGCGTCAGTGGCGTGTCGATGACAAACAGAGATTTTTTAGTTAAATGCCTTGCCTGGCCCAGAATTCAGCCACGGTGATGACAGTCGCTGACGCAGTCATAAGGTCTTCACGTGAACAGACAACAGGACATGCGGAACAAGATTACAGGTGGGCCATGGTCTGCGGGGAGACGCCGCACAAACACCGAAGATCGGAACCATCCGAGTACTCCCACCTATGGAGATTATCTAAATAACAAAATGATAATTAACACCTGTGTGTCGTAATGGTTGAGAATCTAGCTGGAAAATCTATGGGTCTCAAGTTTTATTTTTTCGTAAGTTCTATTCTTCTGTTGCAGGTTGAAAAGGTTGCAAGCATAGAATGGTTGCAAGCATACAAATGGATGTTTTAACGTGTAGATATTTTTAGCCTGTAATCGCTCTGAAGATAGAAAAATTAAAAGAAGTTGGCAATTTCTTTTTAAAACATGTAATTATTTCAAAATCCACACACGATAGTCTAATTAAAGCGAACAATTCTTGACCACAAAATAAAATTTACACACGCACGGCGGATTTTATTCTCGCGAATTTTGTCGCCCATTCTGAGATTATGGAATTGTATGAAGCTGCACGCACTTGTGGTAAAAAAAACCGCAACAAATCTGTGTTTAGCCACAGAATCCACTGCTCATCGGCGCAATTTAAATTCGCGCGAATATTTCGTGTTCTATGAACGGGAATCGCGCGGAATTTTATCCGCCGCGCGTGTAAGTTATGATCACTAGGCGGATAATAACCGCAGTGCGCGCTTGGCCTTAAGCGTAATTTCGTTCAACCATTACCCCAAACAGAAATAATCATCCTGCCGGTCCAGTGGAAGTGGCTCTATTTCCTGCGGCTCGTAATTTGATTCACTGTTTAGGTATTTCTTCTGCGCTATCTGGTCTGATTGATGACTCGGGCCCGTTTTACGACAGCCTTATTATCGGCATAAGTTCCCAATTCCGGATAGTACCCAATGTTATTTGTGCTGAGTACTATTGTTGGTTTATGAGTGAGGAAATACGTGTTTCGATTTTTTATAGCGTTGAGTGGCACTTCAATCAGACGGAGATAGTTAACGGGGAATGAGAATGGCTGATGATAGAACTTGGCTCATTTCATCGATTTAATACGTTTGCTTTACCACATAGTCTTATTTGCACGTTGTATAATTGCGTAAACCAGAGATCGCAGAGGAGTCCGTGGCTAAATAATATCAACCGCACGGGTCAATCTTCAAGGTAAAGCAATGCTTGTTGAGTTAGGTCCGAGGATGGGTGACCAGTTTTTTATAGCGCGATGCCTTCATGCCTCGAAAAGCACGTTAAGCCGTTGGTCCCCGCTGTCATTTGAGGATCTTTGACACTCTTTACGGCTAAGCCTGAAATGTGACACCATTCTTGCCAAGGGGTATCGTGTTGCCCAGTTACTGGGTTGTGGATAGGCAGTCGCTCCATGTAAAATACTGCTACTCAAGTAAATCCGGTTAGACTGGAAGCCGACCTGAATTGAATCTGTTAGAAATGTCTAGGCAGATTGATTCCTCAATCATGCTACTAATTTGACAGCGCATCTTATTGTCTTTTTAGGGTTCCGTACGTCGAAAGGAAAAAACGGAACCCTTATAGGATCACTTTGTTGGCCGTCCGTCTGTCTGTCAAGACCCTTTTTCTCAGGAACTCGTAGAGGTATAAAGCTAAAATTTATATCAAATACTAAATAGGGCTAACGTCCCATAAAGTGAAAAAATCAAACTTCTAAGCCAACGCAATCAAAAGATACAGCCGTTTATGCTGCAAATTTCCGCAAAATATCGACACTTGCAAGGGAATCAAAACCTACAGGGTACTTCCCGTGAACTCAGAATCTTGAAATTTGGTACGAAGCAACGTTTTATAGTACAAATAAAGGAACAATTGCGAAAACATTAAATTGTTAGATACATCATATAATAAAAATATTTTTAATATTTTTAAACTTACTACCCCTTTCCTCATGAACTCGTAGAGGTATTAAATTGAAATTCATATGAAATACTCAGATCTATAATACCTTTAAGTTGAGTTGGTTTTGGTCATTCAAGTGACACACTTTGCTTCTCACTAGAATTATTCTATTTCAGTCAATCTTTTGAGGATAAGAGACAGAATGATGTTTTACATTCATAGCGTTAAATATTTTTAGTTAAAGAACCTCAGGTCATTATAGATATTCAGCTTTAGAAGCATTTTTCTGGATGTTTCTTTAAACAAATATTAATTGGACTTCAAACTGAAAATTACTGAAGACTCTCTTCAAAAACTCTCTTATTTTAGCCTAAAATTTATATTTCTTTAACAATTAGGTACTGTTAACTGATACTGTAAAAATTTCAAAGTTCGTCTTCTGTAGCTTGTTAATATCGTAAGAATGGTCATTCATTTTTTTTTAAATGTTACCGGAAAGATAAAAAAAAGCTTCATTCGAAATGGAAAATTCCGTTTTTGATTTAACCTTGATTTCTACTTTTTGTATTTGTTGCCATAAACTATTTAGGATAAACATTCTCTCGTTATCTTGTTTTAAAATGTTATCTTCTGCCTATACTGACTGATGCTAAGCATGAAGTTACTCGTAAAAGTCGAATACATACAAACATTTCCACATAAAACAAGAACGATTGACTTTTATGTGATTATTCGCAGCTACCAATATGAATGTGATAAAATGTTTACTCATAAAATGATCGAATATCAATAAAACACTAGAAGGCGATAAATCTAGAACAACGGGCGCACTTCAATGTGATGTGTTTTATATTGTATATAACAGTACTACTAAGTACAAACGCCATCGTCAAAGCAAATGACGTGAAAGATGAAGTTACCGAAAATAACCAGACGGTCTACGATATCTCACAAAAATTACTGACTCTAGTTGACATACCTGACAAAGGAAAACTCAAAGAATTGAGAGAAAAATTTGAAAAAATCAATAATTATGTAGTCGACCATAATGTCGTAGCAGCCATTCTAACCAATGTGACCATGGAAACTAAACTGAATGAAACCAATTTTTATGAATCACTTAACGAAAATGATCACTTTACATATTTATCAACAAATGAAACGAAGAATTTATTTCTCAAGCTAAAGGAAAAGATGACTCGTGATGATATTATGAAGATCGTAGCAGAGAAGAGTAAGAAGAAGAATATGGCGAAGTCAGCCCGAAGGATGATGGAACACGGCCCTCCGAAGCATAGCAATGATGAGAAGATGAACGATGTAGTTGATAAGCTGTTGGCAGAAACACCGAATGATCAGCATAACGTGATAGCTCAGGAAAGTGTGTATTGGGGTACGTTGCAATAATAGTGTAATTTTTCGGCTTTTATTTACAATTGGCTATTAAACTCACTAGGCTTATTCATGATCAAAATAGTGCTTTAAGAAATACTAATGAGTTAAAGACGACACAAACTTTTTGGCTCATGGCTTTGGTATCGTGGTACAAATTTTGATCGCGAGAAAGAATCTAGCTTCCGGTATTTTTCTGAGGATTTTCCCAGTGCTGGGATCTCTACCAATTCTACTGGGCCGGCGTGGTGGATTACAGCCCACTTCCCCTAACAGAGAGGAGGCCTAAGTCCGCGTTGGGAACATTCTTCTTTACGTGTCGACTTGATTCAAATTCTGTCCGACCAAAATGGTCGTTGGACTCGTTCAAGTCGTGGAAGGTGCAAGTGGTTGTGCATGCTGGGCAGGAAACAAAGGTGGTGCAAATCCTGTGCAAGGGCTCGACACTGTCACTGTTTTTGGGATGGGTCTTGGATGTATCCATTGGATGTATTAATTGTGTACAATTTTACCAGGTTATCTCTGCAGTGACCAATCTAGGTTCGCATTCGTTCCCTGGTGGGAGAGGCTCTGCTGGAGTGATAAAGTGTGGATGAGTGGGATGTCTGTTCCTCCATAGTTAACATCTCTGGTCTGAAGTGCTGTTCTCCGAAGAGATCGTAAATCTCAGGAAACTTTAAGCGCTCAGCTGGGAGTTGGTGTACATAATAGGCGGATTATGCTAAGCTTTCTTCAGATCCTCAAGGCGAGCTGGACGAGATGAAGTCCTACCAAGAGAGCAAGAAGAGCGGGCGCCGCATCTTTAAGGGCGAGCGCACCACCATACAGTATTACCCCTTCATGGCGTCAGTCCACGTGATGGGCAGGTTCTGGTGCGGGGCTGTGCTGTTGTGGGCTGATCTTGGAATTACTTCGGCTTCTTGTTTGCAGCTGTGAGTATTGATTGTTGAAATCAAAATTATAACCGTCTGGGAAACAGCACTTCTTCAATCTGCTCAGCTTTTTCCCAACTATATTGGGGTCGGCTTCCAGTTTAAACCAGTAATTATGCCGGTATTCTACATGGTGACTGCCTATCTGACCTCCATAACCCAGTAACTGGGTAACACGATAGACTGGTGTCAGATTTCCTGTCTTCTGACTATCCGTAACGACTATCAAAAATAACAGCTGGGAGCAACATCTTACGCGCTTTCTGAGGCACGGAGGAAATTCGTTATGTAAAGATCACCCATCCACGGATCGACCTCGGCAAGCGTTGCTTAACTTTTTTTTAGATGAAAACAACAAACTCCTCATCAACATATCTGTCTGTAAAGCGTGGGAGAAAGCCATGTTTCTTAACCTTTTATGACGCACCGATCACCAAAATAGATACGAACAACATACTATAATTATATTTACTCTTTCTACCACCTGTACGCTGATGATCTTCAAATTTATAACCAAGCCCCTCTCGGAGAGTTATCTGATGCCATTGGGACAATTAACATGGACTTGGCTCGCATAGGTGACTGGAGCACTGAGTTCGGGTTGAGGATCAATCCAGCGAAGACTCAAGTGACGGTTGTTGGTAGTAACCGGACTGTCTCTAGGATCGATTGGTCGACACTTCTTTAGGTTTCTTTCAATAATACCACTATCCCTTTAAATCACTTTGTGAAGAACTTGGGGATTTACATCGACAGCACTCTATCCTGGACCAAACAACTGTAGGAGGTCAGGCGAAAACTGTTTGCGTCTGCAGGCTCTCTGAGACGGCTTCGTAATTTTCTTCCCATAACCACTAAAGTTGCGATAGCACAATCTCTTCTTCTCCCTTCATCTTAGACTATGCTGATGCCAGCTATCTTGATCTGACCCAAGACCAATTGGATAAGCTTGAGCGACTTCAAAATCTCTGTATCAGGTTCATATTTGGCTTGCGCAAGTATGACCACGTTTCTGAATTTCATACTAAGCTCAATTGGCTTCCTATTCGCCTTCGCCGTAATGCCTACATACTTTTTATGCTTTGTAATGTACTTTTTAATCCTTTTACTCCTTTTTATCTCAAAGAACGCTTTCAGTTCCTCTGTGACATCCATTCTAGGTCCTTGAGATCATCGGAGAATCTAAAATTATGTATTCGTATGCATTCCACTTCCTTCTTTGACAAATCTTTCACGATTCAAGCAGCTCGGTTGTGGAATGCACTACCTATTGAAATAAGACGTGCTCAAACGCTGCCAACGTTTAAGAAAATGGTGAAGGAGCATTACCTTTCACTATAATTTTTATTCTTCTCTTTTCTCTGTTATATTTTATATGTATTAGCATATTTTTTTGTAATATTGTATGTTTGTATTTTATGTTATTAAATCTAAGTAGTATATAATTTATGATAATTTGTACACTGACAGCCCTAAATTTTGTTCCTATCGTTCTGTCCATCCAAAGGTTGTCTGTAAGAGATTGCCTAGTGCGATAAGACCGCCCATTGTACACTTGTTATTGTGAACGTTTGTCCTGTATGTTTTTTTTTTTGTGGTGTACAATAAAGTATATAATAATAAATAATAATAATAAATAATATAATTTATTGTGGCTAATGAAACAGAGAATATAAAATATACACATTAGAGCCAGGTTTCAGTATTCATATAGTCGGAATTTGAGGCATGAAAATAGAAAGTATGAATGGTGAATGGATGGATTCTATGAGAGATGATATTATTATCAATAAAGAGGTCGGTTGACACAAAAGAACGGGACACCAAGTAACGTATTGTGACCAGCGCCAACAAAAAAATACATTTCATAAAGGAGTTTCTTTTTCATTCCCCAGGATGCATAACAACCGTTTCTTCCGCGAGAACCCTCGGATACTGCAAGTGAGGATCGGCAGTAACCACAGCAGGATCGGGGGCGAGATGATAGACGTGCTCGAGGTAACAAACTGGCTACGGCAGACTTACGCTTATTAATAGATGCACCATTCCAAAGTTAAACGGCTGCGAACTTAAGAACTTCCGTACTGCAATACAATGTTACTTATTACTGCTCATTACCAAATAGCTTTTGCCGCAAATTCATTCCTTTAGCTTTTCCGCAAATTGATTCCTTTAGCTATTCCGTAGGAACGGTGTATTTTTTCTAGACAAAAGTGTTCTTCTTTATATTAGCAGAAGTATTGGAATCGGGTGATGAAATTCGGACATTACCTCTTACATCCCAACTTACAACCTTTACCCTAATATTAGTGTCGATATGTTTACCAAGCTTGACAATCTTTCTCAGGTCTACTTTCACCCCGCCTACAACCCTCGGACCCTGAAGAATAACCTGGCCATCATCCGCCTCCGCCGACACTTATTCATGCGAACTAAGTCGGTCATCAAGTACCTTGCTATCGACTACAAGGAAAATGCACTGCCGTCCACCGCTGTAGTGTTGCTGCTTGGATGGGGAGTCACCAAGGTATGCCTTTAGTTCTTTTAGGGAAGATTTTTGCGTAGAACTTATAAACGTCGTGTGTATATGACCACTTGTATGAACGTCATAACCATCATCAGCATTTTAATGTTCTCATTGCTGGAACACAGGTCTCCACTCATAGAGAGGGAATGGGCTATAATCTACCACGCGGGCCTAGTGTGGATTGGTAGATGTCACATTTCTTCGAATTTTTGGTTCTAGGATATGCCGGTTTCCTCACGATGTTTATCTTCACCGTTCCTTGTATCAACATAAACGTTTGGGGGTAGGTGGAACAGGGTGTGAAGTCCCACAAACCTCCATAGAAAAGGGAGGATCCTCCGACCAGACGGGTGTTGTGTCTGGTCCGGGCAACTGCCCAACGGTTGTTGTCGGACTGTTGTATGTGTTCTAATCGCGCCGAAAACTTTGCTTGCGCGATGCAGGCTTTGTGTGACGTCATGTCTTTAGTTCGTTAGTGGCGGCGTTGGTGCCGCTACAAACGAAGCAAAAGGAGAATGCAAGGATCGTAGCAGGTGGCGTCCTGCCAGCCTTCCCCTTACTATGTTCGGGTCAGCTTTTAGTCAAACCGGACCCAGCTGAATACAAGTATTTTGCATGTATTATATATATATATTATATATATTCCAATACAACTGCCTATGCCTTAAACCCTACCCAAAAGTAATAAGCCTGAAACTGACTATTTGTCTGAGTTTCAGGCATTGTTCTTGTGTTCACTTCATTCATCCATCGTCGTACGCTGCCAGACGTCTTAGTTTCGATACCTATATCAGGCGGGGTAATAGGGCTTTTTCTTGTTTGAATTTCTCAGTAGCAATCCACTGGCTAAATATATGACCGATAGTAGCTAATAGGCTCACCATTTATTAAAACACATAACTAGCGACATGTGGTGTAACTATACATATCCACCTACCCCTTCCTAGAATAGAAAATTAAATAAATCACACATTTTATAGTGACCATCAACCTACACAATTTTACTCAAACATTGAATTAATAAAAGCACCCATATTATCAAAATAACAGCAGAAGGGACCATCAAACTGGATACTGGTGATATTATAGACAGAAATGACGATAATATAAGCAGTAAACTTGTCGTCACGGAAGCTAATATCCAGAGACATAAATCTAACTAGATAACGCAAGTGCGTCCGTCTGTATGAAACACAAGCGTACCACATATTCACGAACAAATTTACTTACCGATGAAAAAGAGTCAATATTTTTGTAGAGTTTTTACAGCTGAACAGATCAAAGACAAAGATTTTTTATTTCAAGTAGGCCACCAAGCGGCACTTTTGAACGTTAGGTACATTAAAATTTACAAGTTATAAAAGTTGATTCTACTCATAATCATCATAATTATTTTGCATTTTACTTGATTTCGGTTGACGTCTGGTTCCGATAAAGTTCACTCCATCTTTGACTCTGTCGCTGTCACCTACGACCTAGACTAGAGTCAAGAGCAAACCCATTACAAATAAATAAATAAAAAAAAAGTTAAATGAAACAGCTCAATATAAGAGCATTGCTCTCACTTGTACTCCCTTTATTGACACGTGAAGTGCATAAATTCGCGTCATCCAGTTAGATTAATGTCTGTGTTACAGACCGAGACGATGATATTATAAGCAGTAAACTTGTCGTTACGGCAGCTAATAACTGAAGGTTTTGCGACAAGCGTCCAAGAATGCGGGTTAATGGCCAAAGGCACGAGAAGCCACCTGTTGCTGGCTTTTAATAATTCTGAAGAGTTTTAAAAAAGGAATGTGGAAAGCCTGTTGATTACTTTACTTGACGAAGGCAGTCGTTACAGATTAGATATGTAAATTAATATTTTCGAGCCGTTTAGGTTTGAAACTGGGGTCCAAGTGCTCACGCGTTTGTATGGCAATCGTATAATCTGGCAATGCTGCCAGTCTTTTGGGCACAATATCCCAGTGTGTGTATTAATTTGCAAGACAATGTATTTTGCTCTGTATCGCATTAAACCCGAATCTCTTCAAAGTTAGAGTGAACAGGCTTCTTCTGGGTAAGCTTATTCCGTCGTCAACTCTGTCTCTGTCACCTCTGACATAGACTAGGGTCAAGAGCAAACCCATCACAAATAATAAAAAAATCATAAACACCTTTTCTAAAATCTAGATACTGATTAGCAATAGGGAACATTACTGCCAACTGCTCCCGCCAGATGGCGCTTGACGGCTCTGAGTAAACAAAAACATAACAACATGGCGTCTACTACTGTTTGTGGTTACCGAACTCTTTTTTACTGTTTTTAAGATAACTTGTGTTCAAAAACAAAATAATAATATTGGGAAAGTTAGTTAGCTTCATTTTTCTTTCACTATTTGTTTTATATTTTGTATACATAAACTGCGAAATTTTGTCGCTGGACATTGACAGTTTGTTTTTTTTTTTTAGGGATGTGTCCGATATATCTAAACGTAACTTATATCGGATATGTGTTAGATATCATATCATATCGATATCGATATCAAAATAACCGATATTACAAAAGCTGTATCTAATAAAAACCTTACTAGCGTGTGAGAACGAATAATTCAAAACTTAAAACCGTAAAAATGCGAAAACGTACGAACTATGAACAAAACGCAAACTTCACAAACGTTAGGAACCATATGCGTTACCTATCTTTCTAAGTATTATTTCGTGTTCGTTGTTAGTTTGCTCATCTAAATAACATTTTATCTTTTGCAAACTGTACTACTGATATCGATATCTGAAAACCGTTTTCGATATCGATATGAAAACACATACATTACCGTTTGCGCAAAAAACCGAAAACGCCCTTCTCTAGTTTGTTTACGCAGAAACCTGTGGCGCCATCTGAGCGCAGCTTTGCGGATAGTACCCTATTGCTTAGCACATTCTATATTCAAATTTTCTATAGAGAATTTGAATTTAGAATCTGCTAAACACCACAGATATTTGTGTAATTAAGGCCCATTATGTTTATCGCTTCGATCTATTTTTATTGTTGCAGATGTCTCAAAAGTTATCATACGAGCCGATATTCTTGCAGAAGAAAATCTTACCAGTATATCCGAACGCGTTCTGTAAAGAAGTATACGGAGAGTAAGTGCTTACAGCCAACATTGAATACCCCACTACTTCTCTCACGAGGAGATTAATGAAAACCTTAAAACTTACCATTAGGTGTGATAGTCGTCAAGCGAGAGCTTATAGACTATAAAAATAAAAACAAAGTAAATGAAAGGAATTGACTACACGACAATTCGGCAGCGTTTGTCAATACACTTTTGACACTTTGTTATCGCTGATCCAATGTAACCTTAGCCCTTAGACAAGTGGCATTCGACGTCAGCAATGTCGATAGTTTAAAGTGTAAGGGTAAGGGTAGTGGGCAGTGTAAGGGTTTGACCACGTGATTTTTTGATATCGCTTGTCAATCCCATACAATTTTGCCTTTTTGGCAATTGCTTTCGCCACGCTATAGATGATAGATTATCACTTGTTTAATGCCTCTTGTCTAAAACCTTAATTAACGACTAAATTTGACGCTTTTAAAAATGTCAAACGATTAATGTTTATGGTTTATTGCAGTAAGTTTATAGCAGAGACCATGTTTTGTGCCGGCACTCTCACGACTGGAGAGGGCGCATGCGATGTAAGTACTGACTCAATAAAATTATAATTGTATAGATTTGGATGGGTCTTTGATCTTTAAGGTTAAGACGACGGCAGTTGCCAACGACCTTGAGGGAACAAAACCCACTCTCGGTTCACACCCGCGTGACCCAAAATTCAGTGGTTTTTTGTACTTTCCTTATTATTCTATGACGTTAAAAAAAACCTTAGATCAAAATGTAGGTGATTAAATTGTTTTTGGAAAGGTGACAATATTATTAAAAAAGTATTGAGAAATGTATCCTATATTTTTCCCAAAAATTACAACTAGCCGTTTAGTTAGACGTCATTCTCATTTTAAAATCGGCTACTCAGGGGTATCTGCGCCCTAAGCAATGCTTGAGAGGTCGGTCCGTGGATGGGTCTATTTTACTTAATATACCGAGATTTTGACACCGTATCTCGGCCCCGAAGACGCAGCGATGGAAGGCCTCCCTCTAGGTGATGCGTTGACCTTGTCAGGGCTGCGGTAAGCCACTGGATGCGAGACTCACAAGACCGATCGAGATGGCATCACTTGTGGGAAGCCCAAGTCAAGCTGTGGACGTCCTTAGGCTGAAATGATGATGATGATCTTGATCTTGTGGCCTATGTTGTCCAAATTTATTTGCACCTGGTTTATTTTTGCGGCAGGAGTGGCAAACCATCGTTGGACGCCCAGGCTGCTTCATATACGAGCCAGTCTGGGCAGTGTCGGACTCACTTAAGTGCTTACTGGCTAAAACAACACTATTTCTATACAATTAATCCACAGAAATAGCGTCCGTGCCCTTATTTATTGGTTTAACGTGTTGATTGCCGTAATTAACTGAAAAAACATAACAATTATAAAGTCATTGTCACGCGTGGATCTGCATTTTCCGCAGTTGTTAGGTTAAACATTGGTTATTCGCCTCTATTATCATGTATTGTAAGATAACGAACCTAATTAGTAATAAATCATTGTTTTAATTACAACAGCACGACGCGGGAGGTCCAGCGATCCTATCCGGACGCCTAGTTGGCATCATCTCCTTCGGGCCGTCTATCTGCGGGTTCGCGAACGCTCCCACGGTATTCACGAAGATCGGCTTCTTTACTGATTGGATAGAAACCGTCAACGAGACTGTGAGTATAATTATGTTTATGAGTACTTTACGATTACACAAATTTTTGGAAAGGTTAAAGTTTCCATTATTTGCAATCGAACGACAAGTACTTACAAATGTGATTCCAAGTTCCACTTATACGATTCTCTTAATTTATTTTTCAAACTGCCTTAATTATTTTTTGATTCATAATAATATATTGATCGTATTATTTAACGAAAATAAACCTTATTTTTACCGACTGCCGAAGGAGGGTAATGTGTTTATCAGTCGATGTATGTATGTATATATGTTCCTATGTGGCGTTGTAGGGAGCAAACGCGTTAGCCGATTTTAATTATTCTTACGGCAATTGATTCGTCTTAACCTTGCGAGTGTCACTGGCTACATTAAAATCAGACGGCTTTTGGGCGCCATATTGTTGGGACCCAATTTTTTCTTCTTCTAATCTTCTTAATCATGCTGTGCAGTCGGAGGATAGATACATCTGGTTTTGGTAAGCCAGCTCGCGAATTTGTATCCTTCGACAGCACCGCATGATGTTCTTCTTGTTTAAGTCTTTTTAGTTCGCTTCTTAAGCAGTCGGGTTTTTTGTTTTTTTTTTTGTTCAATGGACAATTTAAATTTAGAATTTGCATAATATGGGTATTTATAGTAATCATGAATGGTTAGAATTATTCATAAATAAGGCTGCTTGTTTCACTGTCTGCAACGTCAGTACTTCCTTATCAATTATTTCCTGCACTTGAATCCACAGATGCCTGATCACTACCAAGCCAAAGTGCGTACAACCACGACCGTTCGCACAAAACTCAGTAACTACCTGGCTACGTACAAAGTGGGGAAGCTGGCCAGGGAAGCTACCACTCTCATAGAACCACTGCAGTTCACAGAAACGGATGAACGAGGTGACTATTTATTTAATTATTTTAGAATCCAACATTTCATCGTCCGACCAACCTTTTCCGAACTTTTTGAAGACACGATTGTCGCAATGGCTGAGCGATCAGCTGCTGCGCTATGTGTCGCGGGTTCGATTCCCGCACGGAACAAATATTTGTATGGCCTACATATTGTTGTTCCGGATCTGTGTGTCTTGTGCATGTGAGATAAAATTTTTGTATTTGTAAATGCACCCACAATACAGGAAACAATTCCTAATGTGAGGCAACGTTTTGTTTAAAAACAAAAATAAACAACAAAACTCTAAGAACAGTACACACCGCAAAAATGAAAAAAAAATAAGATCAAAGGCTCATCAATACGAAGAAGAAGAAGAAGTAACCAGCAGCAATACAACAAATACGTTACAGAATATGTGTACTACAGTACTTTATGGCCAATAATAGGTTCCCTGTGTAACTGGGATCTAAGTATACAACATGCAAATGGACCACAGACATAAATCTAACTAGACAACGCAAGTCCACCTGTATGAAAACCAAGCGAGCCACTTTTTCACACACAATTTACAAACTTTACTTAACGATGAGAGAAAATGTTTCCATTATCTCTGTCAACTTTTTTCAAGTTTTTAACGGTAGAAACGGTGTAATAACCTCGTTTTAACAACTAAACTGAGTTAAGTTTGTCGAACAAGTGGGCAAAAGCTTAATTAAATAATAAGATTTTGCTTGTCATTTGCCTTCGTTCACTGTTTTATTTTTTGTTTTTTGAACGCAGACGACTACGAGAGCATAGTCCCGGTCACTACGACAGTGGCGTCCTCACCCAGCACGACAACTACTACTGATGCTGCACCTGCGGGTTTGCGTTCTTATAGTCCTCATAAAGTCTCCTCGACGCCCTCTGTGAAACCGCCTCCAATAATCAAGCTCATGGGAGACCGGCAAGATGATGACTGGAGTATTGATTTAAGTTAATAAATGCGAGACTCTGATCTGGTTTCTTTTGAGCAATTTCTAGAAGTAATTTTATGTACCTATACAAAATAGGGCAGTTTATTTGCAAAGGTGAGCTTAATCCATAATGGTGGCTAGCGTACTGCTAGGTTTGTTGGTCCACCCAGAGGTGATGGAGGCGCTGCAGCTGTGCGCGCCGGACTGGTGCGTGGGCGCGCGTCGCCGTCCCGCTCTGTTAGACGTACCGTTGGCTAGGACTAACTTACTTAAGTTCACCCCTATGACGTGAGTCATACGTTTGATAAATGCTGTAACGTTATCGGCAGATAACCAAAACCTGCCGATAATATCTTCACCCTGAGAGACGGGTGGTAGTAGGGGTTATCCGGGTATTCGACGGTAAGGAGGTAAGCTCTGCGTTATATTTCAGCATCCACCATTTCTAGGTGAGCTTGGTCTACTAGTTGTGAGCAAGGCGAACATTGTTGTTCTAGGCTGGCTACCAGGCATTTTTTCAGAGTTGTCAAAAGCGAAACTCTTATCGGGGCGAATGAGAGGGGGCATGGCTGATTCTTCAGGGCGTAATTTCCTCTGGAAGTGCCAGAAGGCTTGGTGGGTGGGCTCTAGCTCGCTTAGCATTTTTTCTTTCGATTGCGTTAAATCTCACCCAGCTGGTCCAAGGAGCTACGAGGGTGCCGGATGTTGATTCACATACAGCCAATTGCTTGGACCTTCTGCTGACAACTGATCCAGACCGATACTCAGTGTCGGTATCATCACTTTGGGGTAGTTCCGACCACTGTCTGGTGAAGTCTGTATCCGTCTACTCCCCGCCCGATCCAAGCCCAAGAGGCACCCGGCGGGTTTGGCGGTACAAATCAGCAGATTGGGATGGTATGCGATCTTTCTTCGCATGCTGTCCTTGGCGGCCCACTTGCTTCTCTTCGGATGACCCATCGTCATGCGCTGACGCAGTGACCGATGTGTTGCGTCAGGGGATGGAGTACTACATTCCGTTCTCTGACGTAACTGTGTCCAGCGTTGACCGTCCATGTTTTGGTGCCGAGTGTGACCGCGCAAACGTGATTAAACACAAGGCGTACCTAGCATGGGTCGACGCCCGTGTGCGCAAGGCAAGGGACGTGAGTCAGAAGAAGAGAGCCTTTAACAGGGCTGTCAATTCCTGCAAAAAGACGATGCGAAGGGCACGATTTAACCACATTAGCAGGATCGGGGACAAACTTGCTTTACACCCCGCAGGTAGCAAGGCGTTTTGGTCCCTGGCTAAATCGGTTGAATCAAACTTCTGTCGACCCTCACTACCACCACTGCTGAGACCCGACGGGTCGCTGGCCCACTCCGCTGAGGACAAGGCAAACTTGTTTGCCTCCCTCTTTGCGGCATCTTCGCATCTGAATACTGATGGCACGCGGCCCCCTCCTTCTGCTGTTCGATGTGAGACGAGTATGTCGAACATTCGCATCCATCAGAGGGAGGTCTGAAGGGTGCTGCGTAACCTTGACGTGAACAAGGCTAGTGGCCCGGACGGGATACCAGCAATTGTACTTAAGACTTGTGCGCCTGAATTGTCTCCTATCATGACACGCCTATATCGCCTTTCGATGGTGACTGGAACAGTGCAGAAGGCTTGGAAGCAAGCTAACGTTCAGCCCGTGCCCAAGAAGGGTAGTCGAGCTGACCCGGCTAACTACAGACCCATATCAGTAACGTCCATCCTCTGTAAGAGTATGGAACGTGTATTGAATAATAAGCTCCTGGCATACCTAGAAGACAACGACCTCCTTAGTGACCGCCAATACGGCTTCCGCTGAAATCGGTCAACTGGGGATCTTCTAGCGTATGCCATCCACATCTGGAGTGAGGCCATCGAGAAACACGGGGAGGCGCTTGCTGTCTCCCTTGACATATCGAAGGCCTTTGATAAGGTCTGGCACGAGAGCCTTATTGGTAAGCTTCCTTCCTTCGGTCTGCCTAGTGGTCTGTGTGACTAGATTGCAGACTTCCTGAGGGATCGGTCCATCCGAGTGGTAATTGATGGCTGCTCGTCCGGCCAGTTAGGTATTAACGCCGGAGTCCCTGAGGGGTCAGTGCTCTCGGCAACATTGTTCTTGCTGCACATTAATGACCTGCTAAAACCCGGAACCTTTGGGTATGCAGACGACAGCACTGTTGCTGAGAGATATGTGTCTAGCGCACGGGCTACCGGGCCTCAAATTCGGTCTCTTCGGGAGGCCATGGTTGAGCGCTTGAACCTGTCTTTGGAGGCAGTCTCCGAATGGGGCAATGCCAATCTAGTCAGTTTCAATGCTGCTAAGACCCAAGCGTGTCTTTTTTCCGCAAAAAAGAGCCAATTCCACCCGGCTCCATCCTTCCGTGCCGATAACGACCACCTCGACCTTCTTGGTGTTACGATGACATCGACCCTAAATTTTGGTCCTTTCATTGGCTGCAAAAAAGTTGGGGATCCTTGCGAAGGTGAGACGGTACTTCACGCCTGAACAGCTGCTCAACTTGTATAAAGCGCAAGTTCGGTCATGCATGGAGTACTGCTCTCACCTCTGGGACGGATCTGCCAGGTACCAACTAGATGCACTTGAGTCGATTGACAGACGGGCCAAGAGACTTATCGGCAACGATGCGCTGGTCAACTCAAAGCTTCAGAGCCTTGAACACCGACGACGAATTGCCAGCCTGTCAGTTTTCTATCGGTTACATTTCGGAGAGTGTGCGATGGAACTGCACAATTTGATTCCGTCTAGCCCTTTCCATCATCGGACTACAAGACGTACGGCAATGCGCCATCAGTAAATGATGGATATCCCACCCATACGCAAAAAGCGTTTTGAAAATACTTTCATTGTGCGTACAGCTAAGGAGTGGAATGCCCTACCGGCGTCATTGTTTCCTGATAGCTACAACCTAGCGGTCTTCAAGTCAAGAGTGAATAGGTTGCTTCTAGGCAAGCGTGCTTCACCTTCGACCACATCATCACTTAACATCAGGCGAGATAGTGGTCAAACGCGAGCCTATAACAAATAAAAAAAAAAAAAAAAGCATCATGTCCCAGCTCGCAGAACGCAGCTCAGCAGTACGTTCCCTTACAGCCCGCTGTAAGTTGCACATGCGAGCTTTGTTCGCGACACAGGCAAAGTTGCTGTAAACATGGACGGCTGCGTTCTTCTCAGTTATCAGCTGCCGTACATCGTCCGGGATTTTCCCTTGCTGGTTGTCCAGCACTGGAACTTCCCTTGAACATTCGTCCAGGACGGATTGTTCGTGTTCTGTAAGTGAGTCGATCGCTGCTGTCGTATCAGCGACTGAGACTATTTCATAGGGGATAGAATCTAACTGAGGTGACTTGGTGGATTTCAGAGAAACAGGGAGACCCCTGTTTCTCTGAAATCCACCAAGTCTGCTTCCGCACGTAACGGTTTTATCGAAACCGCTTTCACCGCTTCGGCCAATCAGACGCGAAAGGATGCGTTGCGTCAACCGTTGACCAATCCTGGCGCAATGCTATGTCATATTGGTGCGACATTCGCGCGCGCGACTATGAAAGCTCTTACAAAAGCGACAAGGATAGACATGCTCGCATAAGAGCGACTAGGACGGCAGGATGCGATGTTGCCATACCACACGCCACAAATAATATAATACTTATCATACTTAAATTATCTTACAGTTAAACACGATAAATACAATAGATATAGGTAGATACAAAAGCTACATAGACGATGAGAATGAGTTGCCTTCCTCATTTATTTACATTTTGACATGTAATTAATGGTCATTGGGACATAGGTTTTCCGACCAGCATTTCAAACGCAGTACACATTTTTACTTCTCCTAATACCCAGTACACGCGCATTTTACAGGATGGGCACGTCCCATTTTTTTCACACCTGCCATAAACAATCAGGCAGTTACAATTAAGTGCTAGAGTTACCGGCAGATGGCGCTCGGTACGTTATTGGGCCTCTCACAACGGTTTATGGTGTGTGGAACGTGACACAGGTTTGCGAGTGCGCTGCATTCGAATTTCAAGCTTGTATTTTTAAGGCGAAAAAATTTAAATGGTTTGTGAATTTATTGCCATACTGGCGTATGACTACTGGTGCATGAGGGGCTCGCAGCTAAATAATAACAGCCGCACGGGTCTTTATTTAAAGTAAAAAAAACGCCTCGACGACCCTTGAATGAGTCTATCCATTATACGAGTATACCGAGAGTCCTTTTTACCTCGGCAATGACATCAGACTGGTCCCGGCTTTCATTGACACATCTTTATCAGTCTTTATACGAGTAGCGCATTATAGGACAGAGCACGTTGCTCGCAGAACGGATGGCCGATGGGGCAGAAAAGTTCTGGAGGTCCGACCGCGAACCGGAAGACGTTGTGTTGGAAGGCCTCGCACCAGGTGGACCGATGACCTGGTGAAGGTTGCAGGGATCCACTGGATGCGGGACGCACGGGACCGGTCAATGCCATGACGCTTAGGGGAGGTCTATGTCCAGCAGTGGATGTCTTTCGGCTGATATGATGATGATGATCAGTCTTGCCAAGGGATACCATGTTTTGCATTTAGTGAATAATGGTGGCCAGATAGGCAGACGCACCACATAAAATACTGGTATTCTATTATCCTCATCATCAGAAGTCAGGCTATGGAGACAGGATCCAAAACCTGACTTTGTCCACTGCTAAGCACACGGCTCTCTTTTTTTATGCCATCCCCGACGGTGTTCATCCAGGTTCTACCCGCAATGGCAACCATATCGTCATCAACCGGCATAATATGTAGAGTCTGGGCTCCTAAGTGCCACGATTATGCTAGTATTATATTATCTGTGGCCATGATAAAAGTAATAAAATACTCAGTTTACTTGGTTTTCATTTCGACCTTGTAGGTACTAGTCTCTAGAAATTAGTCCCTACTTCTTAGCGTGTCAATGGTAAATATTAATAAGTTAAATATTGTGTTTGGCCCATAATTAGAATTGATTCCTTCAAAAGTTTAACAATCTCTTCACTTGACAACTTTTTCATCCAAAAGAAAGCTTAAGAATGTAGACTTCTGTGCACCATTTCCTAGTAAGTGGTGACAAATGTGGGCACTAAATCCTGTGCTAATATACCACGGCTCAGATGTATGGGATCATTACGATATACGGCAGCGTTGTACGGAACCGCCACTCTGTGACACTATTTGTAACACCCACAGTATGAGCGTGCGTGGTTCAAAATGGCGTAGATTTTTCAACGTTTGTGACAGTTTGCTGAAATTTCTAATAAGAGGATAAGTGTTCATGAATTCCAAAAAAAAGTAGTATTAATCATTATCATCTTTATTCACTTGGACTTTATTGGGGTCAGTGCGGAGTATTATTTTCATTAAAAACATTTTTGCAAAAAAATACAATCAGCTTCTCGCTAGGTTTCGTAGTCTACAAGGAACACTTACAGTTTCGTCTGTCCGTCCGCAGCTTAGCTCAGACCCGCTTAGTACTAGAACTCTATAATTTGGCATGGATATACATATTAATCACGCCTAAAAGTGGTACAATAAGCCGAAGAAAAAAAAATATTATTAGGGTACCTCCTGTACACGTAAAGTGGGGCTGTTTCTGGGTGTATCGTTGGATAGGCCATTTAAATCTACTGGTCTGTGAGAACCATTTTTCGATTCAGGAATCTGTTATATACTACGAACTAACGAAATTAAAAGGAAAACTATCACAGCTAAGTAGGCTTTACAAGTTTACAAGTGATAGTCGACCAACTATGTACTTGGAAAAGTAAAAAAAAAATATTGATGTATGGGAACAAAAGTTTTCGAACGGCAAAGTTAGTTTTGTCCCTTCGTTAGAGCAATGTTGGGTGCTTTCATTGTTTCTGAACGTTAGTATTATTACCTATTTGTTTTGGTAAATGTAGCTGTTTATACGGAACCATCTGTGCATCTGTTTTGAAAAGTCGGTTAAACACTAAATAATTCAAGTGCTTTTAGGGTTCCGTACCCAAAGGGTAAAAACAGGACCCTATTATTAATACTCCACGATCCGTCTGTCTGTCTGTCTATCTGTCTGTCTGTCTGTCTGTCCGTCTATCCGTCTGTCACCAGGCTGTATCTCATGAACCGTGATAGCTAGACAGTTGAAATTTTCACAGATGATGTATTTCTGTTGCCGCTATAACAACAAATACAAAAATCAGAATAAAATACATGTTTAAGTGGGGCACCCATACAAGAAACGTGATTTTTTGCCGTTTTTTTGCGATATTAGTACGGAACCCTTCCTGCGCTAGTCCAACTCGCACTTGTTTCCTTATTATTGTGTAAATAGAAAGCAATACCTTTTTCAAGTTTAAGAAAAACAATTATCCTCTATGTTTAAAAGATAAACAAACAATTAATAAGTAATATTTAGTAATTTTTTAAAATTTTATCATTAGAGTTATCTCAGCAACATCAGTTGTAATTTGTATCCCTAAATATCCTTAGTGGTCCACCAGACAAAAAACGCTAGGTATACATCACTCCTAAAAATAAAATGAAGCAAAAACCTTATACCTTCAAACGAGATTAAACCTCAAAGACTGATAAAACGAGGAGTTTCAGTGTTGCCGTGTCAAAGAAACAGTTTTTTTTGCTTTACTCCGTTGCAGCGTGATCAGCAATCTCGACGTGTTTTCAACCGACTTCAAACAGGAGGAGATTCTCAATACGACTGTATGTTCGTTACGCGATTACTCCGCAAATTATGAACCGATTTTAATGATTCTTGAAATTTGAATGCTGTTGCTTCTCATGTGGTCCCATTTAAATTTGATCAAGATCTGAGGAGTAGATTTTAAGTTATCCTTAATAATGCGTATGTTCATGTTAATATAAGGTACCAAAAGCGAAAATTAACTTTCATTTCGGAAGTCGGTGTCAGAAACGAAAAAAATAGGTAAGTACCAAAGACCGACTGCCGAAAAGATAGTAATTTTTCACTTTGTAATGTTTTTTTTGTCTCCTCAAACACATTGTGGTTGCCACAATGTCAAAACTATCTATACTAATATTATAAAGAGGAAAGATTTTTTTGTTTGTTTGTACCGAATAGGCTCCGAAACTACTGCACCGATTTAATAAAATATTTCACCAATACGAAGCTACATTATTCCTGAGTGACATAGGCTATTTATTTTATCCCGAAAACGGGTTCTGTGGGGCGGTCCACTGGAGCGAAGGCACGGGGAACAGCTAGTCATAGATGTAATGAGTGATTGATACTGTATGCTTCTTCATAAATCATTATTACTCTTGTATAAGCTCCAGCTGTGTACTTTTTTCCTAATTAAAATTGTTTTATAATCCTCTCTATTTGTAAACTCCTTCTCTGTTTAATTCATAGAAATATTAAAAACAGTTAATCCATCCAAAAAGTGTTTAAATAGATCACTTTTAGCGATAAGATCGCCCATTGTTACACCCTAACAACTTTTAAGCTTCTAATTTAAAATTCGATTAGTTTAAAATAAAGAGTATTCTATCTATCTTTTGTATATGAAAATACTTACTAAAGTGGTTTTAAACCAAGCAACAGACTGTAATTTTATGTATAATATTTTACTGCAATGCAGGAGTTTTATGACGTCATGTGTATTTCTGGCCATCTATCATCCCACTTATAAAAACCACCCACCAAAATAAATAACAATCTTTATTGCAACTATCAACATCTTTACAGACCTTCGATCATCACAGGTACAAGAAAAACCTCTTTAAGAATCGACTCGCGTGTCCGAGGAACATACGGCCCGTCATTGGCGGAATTATTTACGTGGGCTAGCCCTTCCACTACCTGCGCTATAATAGTATGATATCCCACTGCAAAATTCTGCATGTATTGGTTTTAGATGAAACTTGTTTCCTATGAATGATTCATGATAGTACATGATGAAGATAAAAGAATATTGAGAGTTGCCTGGCCGCATCTATCCACAATACTTTTTTTTTTGTAATTTGGCCTACACGAGGAATTTCTGTTGTATCGTGAATGCGTATACAAAACCATCGCTCTCAGTGAGCCGCCATTCATGGGTTGCCAGGTTTAGCTGGTAAACTAGCAACCCACAGATTATAAGTAACTGTGAGCTGGCAACCTTATGTTTCCCCTATTTTCTACACCACTTTCTTTCAAATGACGTTGGACTCACTTGAGAAATTTGGGTTTAACTCATCATAGCATCATTATCATATCAGCCGAAAGACATCCAATTCTGGACACAGGCCTGCCCCATGCGTCGCCATATTGAACGGTCCCGTGCGTCCCGCATCCAGCGGATCCCTGCAACTTTCACCAGGTCAGCGGTCCACCTGGTGGGAGGCCTTCCAACACAACGTCTTCCGGTTCGCAGTCGCCGCTCCAGAACTTTTCTGCCCCGTCGGCCATCCGTTCTAAGAGAAATGTGCCCTGCCCAGTGCCTCTTAAGTTTGGCAATTCTTCGGGCTATGTCGGTAACCCTGGTTCTCTTGCGGATCTCTACATTTCTGATTCGATCACGCAAGGACACTCCGAGCATGGCCCTCTCCATTGCCTTTTGGGTGACTGTAAGCTTGCTGATGAGGTCCATTGTGAGCGACCACGTCTCAGAGCCATACGTCATAGCTGGCAACACACACTGGTCATAGACTTTAGTCTTGAGACATTGTGGTAAGTTGGACGTGAACTTCCCGAACGCTGCCCAGCCGAGTCGGATTCAATGGATTACCTCTTTTTCTTTTGAAGTTGGCCCTACCCAACTGTATCGTTTGTACTAGGTTAACATAGTCGTCCACAACTTCGAGTGTAGAGTCTCCGAACTTGATAGGAGTGGGTTCAACATGGGCATTCAACATTACCTTGGTTTTGTTCATGTTTATTTTAAGACCCACTCTTTCGGAAGCTCTACTGAGGTCATCGAGCATTGTACTGAGGTCCTCCACGGTCTCAGCCATGACCACTATATCGTCGGCAAACTGAAGGTGAGTGATGTACTCGCCATTGACGTTGATGCCTAGCCCTCTCCAGTCCAGATCATTGATGACATCCTCCAGTGCAGTGGTGAACAGTTTCGGAGATATGACGTCACCCTGTCTCACCTAGGTTTAACTATCAAACATAAATTAAAATTTCATCATATATTAAGGTAATTGCGGCTAGATATTTCCAGACAACCCTACAGCAAGTACTCTTATCATACATAAAAAAATAAGATAAATCAAAAACAAATGCACCTGCAGATTTTTGCAGTGGGATCTTAGGCTATAATATGATCATGCCGTCAACGAATAGCGATGGCTGCCGAAGTAACATGTTAGTATAGGTATGGACGTGACTGCCAACGTAATGATGTTTTCTAGGGCTCGCAACTGGGTCAGCTGTGTTTTGGTTATTTACAGGGTGACATTTGGTTCCATTGAAAGTTTGTTTAGTGTGAAAGTAACATAACATCAGCCCTGTATTCCTTGGAAGGGGCGATTGTCGCAACCTAGCGCTGGGCACGCCACAATTGCGGCGGTAAGGCCCCTCTTTGAGGAGTGGCTTGAGAGGCGTCACGGCGTCCTCACCTTCCGCCTGACACAGGTCCTCACCGGACACGGCTGTTTCGGGAGGTTCCTGTTCAAGATAAGGCGGGAGGAAACGCCCGGGTGTCACCATTGTGTGGACCGCTCGGAGGACACGGTGGAGCATACGGTGGAGATCTGCCCTGCTTGGGCGAAGCACCGCCGTGTCCTCATGGAGGCGATCGGCGGTGGCGACTTCTCGCGTCCGGCCCTGGTCCAGGCTATGGTACGGAGCGAGAGGGCATGGGAAGCTGTCTCCACCTTCTGCGAAGCAGTAATGCTCGCAAAGGAGGAGGCGGAACGCGTGAGGGAGACGTAAAGGAGACGCCCTCACGCCCCTAGGCACCGCAGGAGACGCCCCGGGCGTCGGGAGTCGCGAGCCGATTCCCGGCCACCGTAGGCGCGGGCTTGCGGACGGAGAGTAATGGGTAGCTCGCCGTCCGATAAGGACCAAGCCCGAGTTTACGGCGCGTAGTGTTCCACGCGCGCCTCAAAGAGATGTCAGCAAAGTGATGGGGTCCGATAGGGCCGATGCCTGTCTGGGTCGCGGATAAATTTGAAAGAGAGTTACCGCGGCCCTGGCACAAGCAACTGAAGGAACACGGGTGGGTTTTAGTCAGTAAAAGTCTGGCATGCCCTCCCGCTTCACCCAGAGCGGGAGAAGTCATCGGATGATTTCCCACCCAAAAAAAAAAAAGCCCTGTATTCCTCGAAAGGCCCAACTAAGAGGCGCAACTATAGTAAACACGAATTTTGCCAGTTATATTTAAGTCCCATGTCCCAACCATAACCACTGGTATTGCTATCAAACGGAGCATAAAGCAACACTGTTGCCATTCTAATCCAGGTGGAAAGCCAGGAGCTCATGGACAGCAGTAACTCTTTGCGACTACTAGGCAGTCTTTAGCAGTAGGGTGAAAATACTTGTGAAAAACTTTCGGGATTACAATGAAAATGCTATATAAGACAAAAAAAAAAAAAAAAAAAAATGCTGAAAAAACATGTTCTGTACAAGTTCGCTTCAGGACCGGATTTTCAATAGTCAGATACATTTTATGTACATAATACATGTGACTGTAATTTTTTTCAAAACGACATATTTATTCTCCAGACAAAATTTATCTAACTGCTGAAAAACCAGCGCTAAATCGTCATAATTCAGAAAATTGTACAGTATTTCACTACAGCAAAGTTGGTTATGTTGTAAAACTTAACCATATTTATGAGTACATACGTGTATATTCAAAGCCTAGCAAAAAAAATTGAAATGGTACTTTTATCTCTAGAAAGATTGACAGTAAAAGTCATCCTGTATAGTGAATTGAAGGCGGAATTAAAAAAAACTGTTGGTTTTCATTTACGAATTTTTGAACCCTTTAAAGGTAAAATGTATGAAAAAACCTTGTTTCAATAATGATTGAGGCTTAGGTGTCCTTTTTATTTTTTCGATAATGTCGCGTTCAGTGAGCGTGAAGAAACAAAAGCTTTACGAAACTTTTGACATTCCAAAACGATAAACCTTTTAGGACTGACTTTTCAATAGTCAGATGAGGTTTATTTGTGGAAACAGCACGACAGTTTGACAGCTTTTGTATGAAAAATATGTCAAACGGTTATATTTTTCCTTCGGGTAAAAAATATTTTTACTCGACTACGGCAAAGCCAAAAGGAAGGTATGATTTTTAACCGACTTTCGAAAAAGGAGGAGGTTCTATGTTCGACTTCTTGTATGTTTTTTTTTTTTTTTAGCAGTCTATGTATGTATTAATGTTTATATTTATGTATGTTCTCCGTAGTGCCTAAACTATGCATCCGATTTTGATGAATCAGGTGTCAATTGATTCGTTATTATGGCTCGGGTAACACAGGCTAAAAAGAAAGAAAATCGTAGTCGGGTTACAGGTAAATAAAATATTTGCTTGTTTAATAGTCTGCTATTGTAAAATTGGCCCTTAGTAAATCTTCAACAAATCAAACTGCGAAACAGAAAATCATAGTCTTTATTTTACGCAAAACACATATTATAAACAAATTGTAACATCTTGCACACTGCTGTAACCTACTTATGTTTACAAATAAAGACTGATTGATTGATTGATTGATTGATTGATTGAAATACAGTAGGAAAGCTTATGTACAAAGGTGAGCTTAACGCATAATTGGGTTCTCTTACAGCAAACCTCAGTTCAATAAATTTAAAAAAAATGTACTAAAAGTCATGATTAATTGAAAACTGGTTTGAGCATCTTCTTGTGGTAAGTAAATTAATTTATAATCTTACAATCAAATTATAATATTCTCACTGCTGAGACAGAGGCCTCCACCACACAGGCCTAATCGGATAGGGTAGGTACATATCTGCATATTTTTGGTTCGAAGACATTTTCGTCACGATGTTTTCCTTCACCTTTTTAGAGTAAATCTCATTACTTTTCCGTCAACATTTTGTTAATCAGATTATATCGTCCTCATCGTCATTAAGTAATGGCTCTACTGAGATTTTGGATCCTTAGATAAACATTATTAGTATTCGTCTCTTACACAAATCTCTCAAACATTTATTCCTAACAGGAAAATATCGTGAGGAAACCGGGACTCACAGGTAGTTAACATAAGTTTTAAATTGCCTGCTGCCCGTGCCTTCTCTTTTTGAGAACATGCATTTGCCTTGCAGAAGGATAGTAACATGCTGGTATTATTATTTATTCATTAACCAGAGTGTATTAACGTTTAACTCAATCTTTTACCTCTATAGATTTATACCTTTTGAAATTTTTATACATTTTTATTTAAATAAAGCAACTAATATGCTGTTTTCGTATCGCTTTCAATGATTTCCAATATGCAGTTACTTCTACTTATCTACCATTATAAAATCCACACTTCGTAAATAGTTCGCTTCAAGTTTATATTGCTGCTGAGTTAAACAGAAAATAAGAATGAACAAGATATAGTTGGTATCTTTTTATAATTGGTAGACACGCGTTTGACCAATATCTCACCTGGTAGTAGACGATGATGTGGACTACGGTGAAGTACACTTGCCTAGAAGTAACTTATTCGCTCTGACTTAAATCTCCCTGGTTGTAACTAACGGGAACGAGTCCGGCAGGGAATTCCACTTCTTAGCTGTACGCACAATGAAAGTATTTTAATAACATTTAGTGAACATCGCCGTACGTCTTGTAGTATCTAGAAAGTTTAATCTAAGTATTAATAAACTCAAAAAAATATACTTTGCTCCGAAAACCGACGTCACAACTCAAGCACCACAGATTGTAACAAAAATACCTCAATGCAAAATATTTTTTTTCCAAAAAAAATAAGCCAGGAACACTCTAATGAAGTGCTTTCGAAAAATGCCACAGTTCTCTTTCATAAATATATCAGAACATTTGTCTCAGTCTAACTGTCGGCGGCAAGTGCTGCTGGCCTCAAGCTATAGTGCCGCTATCTGAAAATTATTGGCCAATTTTGCTTTATTAATGGCTAAAAAAAAATAGGGAAAAATCGCTGTAGATCTGTTTAATCAGTATTTTTGTACTATCAATAAATACAGAGTAAAAATAAAAACGTTTTGATATTGGTGTCAGACCGTTTTTTGATAAGATTAGGTAATTCATTTAAACTAACAATGTGCTTATTCGTGAGTGCGCAATTAGATCAATTTTTTGATGCCGAAATTCTCGCATATTTATATAATTGATAGACAGTATCGATTTTAATTATTTTCTGGTTTTTCGTCTATGACTGATTTTGGCAGAAAGTTTGCACTATAGTTTGAGGACAGCAGCATTTAATTATTGAGTGCACTGTTACTGCGTCGTGATTAGTTGAATCCTCGCGGGTCTCACTGTGAACTCATGAATATTTGATGCATGAAGGATTTTGTAACGTGTTGTTCGCAGCGAAGTTTGAAACAATGGGTTTGACACAAAAGGGTTATTTCATAGTTTCACATTTGATGGTTGCTCAATAAATAACGTTGTAAACTCTTTAGAACTTGTTTTATTTGTTTGGAGATTGAACTTTGATGAAGAAGTAAAGATAAATTCGAAAAATAAAATAGTGGAAGGCTATCAACGAAAGCGATTTAAATAAATTTTTCCAACAAAAAAAAACCTTAAAAAAAACTTATTGTCATCCAAACCGAACATGTGGCGAAAGGAGATGGGGAGGAGACTGTTCAAGTGGCGTCGGTGAACAATACCTATATTATCATAAAGCTTATAAAAAGTAACTACTTATTTTTTTTAAACGGAGAAATAATTGTCCATCGAAAAAAAGTTGTCGAATATTTAAAAATAAATTGAAATCTATGATTGGATGAGATGAGAAGATGAAGGATTTTAAGAAACGTCAAAAAATAAAGGTGACTACATTTTAAAGCTTATTAAAAGTATTATTTTTCATTGTGGACACATCAAAATCCGCACACGGAGAAAAAATGTTAAATGACATCAAATAATTTTACTTATAAGGAGCGTTGATGAATGACATTTTTTTTACCTCTTTAAGGATAATAGTCGTGAAGGTTATGATTACGTTGGTCACCGATTGAGCGATTATCATACTTAGTAGTGAATACCGTTTGTATTATATTTATAGTCTAATTTGCAAAATAGGAGGAAAAATTCGATTTTCATAAAACAATATTAAGTTATTAATTGATTGCCACAAGTTTTGGTACTTAAAAAGCTCCATATAAAGCAATAGATTTGAACATAGTACTCGTATAGTCTAGATAGCTTCTTGGACCAGAGTTCATAACTTTTCTCCCCATCTCCTTTGAGTTCAATCGGTTGGGTATAATTTGTTTTAAAATTAAGTTGCAAAAGACCCACACATACTGAGTAATAATTATAACTATGAGTCTGTTGTTGCCGACTGCAGGGCAAACGACTCCCTACCTTCTTTCCTGTCCCTTGCTAAATCTGGCTTATTCTTTAGAGAGGAGTCTAACTCTCTAAATAAAAACCGGCCAAGTGCGAGTCGGACTCGCGCACGAAGGGTTCCGTACTTGGTAAATTGCGGTTTACGATTTATGAAGTATTAAAAAAAAACTACTTACTAGATCTCGTTCAAACCAATTTTCGGTAGAAGTTTACATGGTAATGTACATCATATATTTTTTTAGTTTTATCATTCTCTTATTTTAGAAGTTACAGGGGGGGGGGAGACACATTTTATCACTTTGGAAGTGTCTCTCGCGCAAACTATTCAGTTTATCATTTTTGAAGACCTATCCATAGATATCCTACACGTATGGGTTGAAAGAAAAAAAAAATTGAGTTTCAGTTCGAAGTATACTATATACAGATATAAGGAACCTCCAAAATTTATTGTATTTTTCTATTTTTGTGTGAAATTCTTAATGCGGTTCACAGAATACATCTACTTACCAAGTTTCAACAGCATAGTTTTTTATGGTTTCGGAAAAAAGTGGCTGTGACATACGGACGGACAGACGGACAGACATGACGAATCCATAAGGGTTCCGTTTTTTGCCATTTGGCTACGGAACCCTAAAAAGGCAAGTTAAATACAAAAGCTTGTAAAAATGCCAAAAGTGTATGGGAATTCCAAGGGCCGTCGAAGTGACACGTGATCAAGCCCTTACATTTGGCATTTTGACCACCGTCATCGCTCATGTGAAGAAACTTTGTCGAGAGCTAAGGTAATAGGGGACTTAAAAAACCGGCCAAGTGCGAGTTGGACTCGCGCACGAAGGGTTCCGTACCATTATCGCAAAAAACGGCCAAAAAATCACGTCTGTTGTATAGGAGCTATCACGGTTCATGAGATACAGCCTGGTGACTGACGGACATACAGACAGACAGACAGACGGATCGCGGAGTCTCAGTAATAGGGTCCCGTTTGTACCCTTTGGGTACGGAACCCTAAAAAGAAATTTGCTACCTCGTATAATATAAAATATCACATTTCTCTTAAAATGCAAACTACCCTCTCCCACGTCGGTGTCACCGTACAACCTTACTTTCCGTGACAAATACGAGTTCATAACTCGGTGTAGCGATGTGCGGCGTGGCCATTACTTGCCTCTCAACTCTATAATTGCTACTGCCTCTGTGGCCACGAGGCATGTGCTAGCGTTAATTGTAGGCAATTATGAGGAGTAATTTAGTGTTAGCGTAATAGCGTTACCTACTTGTGTTGAGGTAACGCATTAGTTATGAGATAATCTTGGAGTTTATCAGAAGGCTTTTCATGTCTTTTATTATTTCTCATAGTTTAATAGTATCTTGCAGGTTTTCTTGCTCGCCTGTTCTGTCCCACTGAGAAAAACCGCTACCCACAACACACATCACACCAGTTCCACTTCCACTTTGCCCGAGCTCACACTACCCTCTTCCAATTCTAATGAAATCTGTCTAGTAAAATTCTTTCTTACAGGAATTAAGAATAATATGACCTAGGTGAATCAATAACAACAAGCTGGATGAGTAAAACTATGCCAGCTTATAATAAATGACAACAATAAGCACCACATAATTACTCTGACAATATTATATGGTCCGTAAACTAATTAATTATCACACAAAAACTCGAGCAAAACCACAGACCACGGGTTTCTACATACCAATAAATGTATCTTACATGTGAAAATTATAACCGACGCCAAATAAATATTTTGTTTTGTCAATTTTCAAACGAAAGTAAACAAAACAAAATATCCATCATTTTTATCTGACATCTACACTTTGAAAATGCTTTACACCGGTTGTCAGCGGTGCGCGGCGGTTTCAAGTGGTTTGAACCAGATCCGAGTAGATACAGCCAGTTATGACCGCGCGAACAATAAAAATGGCGGCTTTATGAAACACTCGTAAAACAAGAGTGGTTTTAAAATTTTAAATGAAACGAGGTTTAGTGTCCGGTACTGATTTATTTATGTGTGTAGCTCTGAGCTCTCGTTTCAAATAGGTTTACGGACTTGAACGATAACGTTGAACTAAATAACTCAAATGATTACACGAAATAACAACTCAAGTTGCCTTATACCGTTATCGTATTATTGAAATTGTACATAACAAAAAGTAAGCGAATCAACACCTTCCTATCCTTTTTCGTCGGTAAAAAACAATAATGAGGTCAGCTACCAGTCTAGGCGAATACAATTGAATATCCTTATAACCTATAGTACAGCGGTACATCCACAATTCACCAGTTATGTCTAAGTCATGTAATACGAGGCAAGGCTATTGCCATTAACAATCACAAATCCATATGGAAAACCCCAATGACACTTTGCCCAACCTGGTATTCGATCCCGGAACCTCATGCTTAGCAGTGATAATCTACTCTAATAATATAGTAGCTGAATACTATGTTTATCAATGGGTCCCACTATAACCAAATTGAATAATAAGCAAGGCACTTAACTAAATTGAATTTACTCTAAAGTGTAATTGGTGAACATCCAGTATTAGCTCGGTTAAACTAGTATCAACCGCTTAGATCCGGCGCGAAGGGGTTCGATCCGGTTTCAGGGGTGTAAACCAAATACAGTTTGTTAGTAAGGGCTTTGGATATTTGCCCTGAGATAGTAGTAATAGTGTCGTTGGTCGTTGTTTCCCGAGAGCAAAATTGTGAAATTTTCATATTGTCGTGTCGTGGTTACCCAGTGGCCTCGCTTCTCGTGCTTGAGGTCATGGGTACAAATCCGGGCAAGTACCTATGCGAGTTTTTCAATTCATATGTACTTTCTAAGTTTATGTTGAACATCGCTGACATCAATAAAGGAAAAGAAAAGGACTTTTTTGAAATCGCCAACCCGTCATGCATGGTGGTGAATCTTCTCTGTATGAGAAGAGGCCTTCTCCTCATTGGGACAGTAACAGTCTGTTATAATTATTAGATAGAAGGGCGTAGGTTGTAATTGATTACTTTTATACCAAAGAAATACTCCGTTATAATGGTGTTTATGAGGTGACCAAGCCCGTAAAAAAGGTTTTTCGACGACTGTCAAAAGGCGTACTACATTACACAAAAGGCAAGTCTCGTATCTTATCTCTTAATAGTACTTTTTAGTGCCACGTTTCCAGCTTTTTACTATCTTTTTTCCGGTACGTTAAAAAAGTGCTCATGCGAGTCAAGCTCAGCAGAAATCGTAAACCTTCATGTGAAATGAAAAACGTAGTTTTTGTGTGTTAGTAACAACACGGAATCATACAGAAGGTCGAATCAATACCACGAGCGAAAATGCACGTACACATAGACACTTGCGACCGGCATTTGTTTGAGATCGCCGCACGTACGCGCCTATGTATGCGTGCGACTGTTTTTGCTGGTTGTATGGAACTATGGAGTCGACTTTCTGTATTATTCTGTATTATTACTCTCACACAGAAATACGTATTTCATTGGAAATTCTTTACGTGGGTGAACGAAGCGTTTTACTTTTAAAACAATTCCCATTTATTATGTATCAAGACGTGATCTATATTGGTCTCGTTAGTCTTCAGATGAAATACGTACGTACTTCTCAAATTTTTGAGCAATGTTTGTTTAGGCTTTTCGTAAAAATATTTTAGAAGGATATTGTTTTACTCACTAAAGAATTTTGGAAGGATGCTATATGCAGAATTGGTAAATAAAATGGCAAAAATTACTTTCCAGTTACAATAATCAAGAAAGAGCGACGTTACTTTGAGTTTTTAGAGAGATTACGAAAAACAATAAAAAAAACCATTTATTGCAGACTAATTATAATATGTCCATAGTATTTAGTAACAAAGGTCTTAAAACGATGTTAGTCAACTTATTGTAATAGTGTCATCTCGTCACGTGAAGCTGTATGACTCTCCCCAGCACTTCAGAGTCTGGCCTCTCAGAAAAAATGCTGGTTTTTGTACCCAAAAGGACAAGATGTTAATGAGTTCAGTGGGAGCCTCTACCTCTCCAAGCTTGGCCCAGAGCCTGTTGTAGTCCACTAAGTCAAAGGCCTTCGATAAGACAAGGAAGCAAGCATAGCCAGGTGTTTTTTTTCTTTACATAAAAGTTGACAGTATGTTTCAAAGCCAAGATAGCACTTTCAGTCGACAGTGACTCAAGGAAGCCAAACTGCGCGTCATTGAGTTTAATGTGCTTACTGAGTTGAGCGTCAAGTAGACCATCGAAAACCTTCGCCACCACAGTCGCTAGTGAGATAGGCCTATAATTGCCTCTATCTGTGACGTCCCCAGTAATATCCTTCGGTATCGGCACAACAATAGTTTCTAACAGTTTTGCTGGTAGGTAAGAGTGTTGCACACAAAATGTAAACAGCATGGCCAGAACCCTAAATAAATGCCTGCCTGCAAACTGCAAGTGCTCAATACTGTCATTGCCTGGGGATTTTCCTCTAACCATGCTTCTAACAATCCTTTCCACGTCTTTACTGGAAAAACTTAACAAAATATCTGGATCAGTGACACCAGCAACAGGCACCTCAATGCATGTTGAGAGTGGTGACATTACTTTAAAATGATCCTTAAACAAGTTGACTATCTCCTTAGGCTCACTACATCCCTCCATAGTCACTGGCACACTAACCTTACCCTTCATTTTCCTAGTACCCTTCCAAAAAGCCCGAAAGTTCTTACCGGAGCTTGAAATGGACATTTTGGCAGAACATGTCATGTTCTGCCAAAATGTCCATTTCAAGCTGGTTTTTATGGTATTGACAGAACTTTAGCCTTGATTTAAAAAATTTAAACAATACTCCAGATGTTCACACAAAAAACATATAAGTGCATACCTATAAAACACCTGTAATAATAAAATAAAAGGCGTTTACCATCTCAGCATCAATAAGAACCGCCTGCCGCAAATTCAACATAAAAAATACGTTTTGCTAAAACATATATTTTTCGATACAAAACTCCAGCTGTTCCACATACTGTCAACCGCACGTCAAAGTTAAAAATTCGACATCAATAGAACCATCATTTCGAAGCAAAAGCAGTCTTCATATTTCAAACTGTTTCAGCTGACTTGCAGTTAACCGTACCCACTTACTTGTCTATCATTCAGGGCTGGTAGTCTGGTACATAAATGATGCGGCTGTGAGTGGAGCACTCCTGTTAGGTACTTACCTGAAATGAGAAAAGTTCACGTCATTTGCAAGTAATGAGTTGTGTAGGGGTCTACTTACCCCTCTCTGGGTTCAGCTTAGTTAGATCAGGCAGGAAATGAGAACTCTTTGAGAGAGATGTGATGAAAAAAGGTTTTGTATATAAAACAAGTGTTTGTTCTGTAGAGGTAATTGGCATGTTTGAAAGTATTTTTTTTGTATTCATTAGATAACACGACACGACGGATATTACGTAACTATTTTCGTTTAAAATTTGTGTTTGCTAAGTTAGTCTAACCTAAATCTGCAGTTATGTGTCACATATATAATTCTAATTTTATTAACCGACTTCCGAAAAAGGAGGAGGTTCTATGTTCGACTTCTTGTACGTTTTTTTTTTATGTATGTTCACCGATATCTCCGTCAATTGTGGACCGATTTTGAAAATTCTTTTTTTGTTTGAAAGAGTATGTTCCGAAATTGGTCCCATTTTAATTTGGTGAAGATCTGATGAAGAACTTCGAAGATATACAACAGAACTCTTCAATAAATAACGGCAAATCTCTCTGGACTGCTGCAATCGCATGTCTGTTTATTGTTTATACCATTTCATAACATAACATCACGCCAGTATTCTCTTAAGGGGTAAGCAAATCTCTCATTTGATCGGTTTTGTTCAAGTTTCATGATATTCGGGTAAACTATTCTGGCGTTATAGGAAACTTACTAAACAACTTGCCTATTAGGTAGGTACAACTAAAAAGTGAAAAATAAAAAAACTTTTTACAAAAAAATACTACCGACTTCCAAATAAGAAAACTACAAAGTGAAAAATAACTTTATTTTTGGAAGTCGGTGTCCATACCGCAAAAAATGGTACCTACCTACAAAAGACACCGACTTCCAAAAATAAAGTTATTTTTCACTTTGTAGTTTTCTTATTTGGAAGTCGGTAGTATTTTTTTGTAAAAAGTTTTTTTTATTTTTATACTAACTGTTCTATTTGTCACAGAAGAAAATTTCTTACTTGAAATTAATATAAAAAGTTTTCATTTTTTGTGATTTCATCGGCATTAGACATCAATACATATCATAGTATTAAAAGAGATCTGCTTTCTTATTTAATTTGATCCAATCTTAATTATTTTGATGCAGATCTTATGTATTTAGGTAACTACTCTTCAGTTTACAGCTCAACATTTACTTAGAGCATCTCTCGAAATCTATAAATTATTTACTACAGAACCATTTCAACAAAATTATTTATTTGCTTGCTGTAAAATAACACTTAAATGAAATGGACGTATAGTAAACTGTCAAGCGATTGAAATTGATGCGAGCTGGGAGTCGAACTCAGTACCCTGGGAGATTGGGGCGAATGACACCGTCTCGTCTTATTGCCCTTTATTTAAGGTTAAATAAGATATATCGTGCTGCTCTCAGTCGTATTTGAATTTTCAGCAAAATAATTATTAATTTGGATCTTTGACCTTTCTGAATACATTTAGAGCCTTTTGTATCTTGGGTAGATAAGGACGCTTTGTCAGCTGCGTAGTTCTTCGGTCACGTGTCCCGACGAGGCAGCGACTCTATTGCTTGAGCTCTATGGCTTGTGGTCTAGGCTAGAGTAGAAAGAACTAGAGCACGCGGCAGGTCGCCCATGCGATGGGCCGACCAGACAAGTCTACAGTATGCGGCGCATTGCATGAGTGCATACGAGTATTTATTTATTTATTTATTTTGGGAAAACAAACAGTTACACAAAACAATACAAAGACAAAAAAAAATAAAAATTAAAAAGTAACATATGTGTAGCCCACGACGTTATCCGCAACTTAATAAAATAATGTTACCTACCAATGCCCACAACTGAGGCTGAGAATAACACAAATAAACAATAAGATTAAAATTCAAAAACAAAAATACATTAAAAATACAGAGATAAAATATAACAAAATAATTAAACAAAATTCAAAGTAAATTATAAATCAGCAAGTAATTAAAATTCATAAAGTACTTATCAAAAGTAATTAAATTCATAAATTTCAAAAATTACTAAAATGTCAAAAGTAATTAAAATTCAAAATTGATTTAAATGTAAAAAAATAAAATAAAATTAGCATGCAATTTAAATGTCAAACGTTTTAAAATCTAAAGGATCATTAAGAAAAAATACAATTAAAAAATTATCAAAAATAATTAAAATTCAAACTGGCAGAGAGGGATGGCGTCGCATCGATAGGCGGATCTTGTCAGCCCGAAGTCCCATTGTAACATGATGACCAAGACCACTCTACCAAGAGTGTATCGACGAAGAAGAAGTAAGCTTTGTTAAAGGATTGCTGGAGGTCAAGTGACACACGCTAAACTTAAAAAAAAAAATTCTTTATCATTTTAGAACAACTTTCTATAACTTTAATTCTAATAGCAATAAAGATTTACCCTCAAAACATTGCTCACGACATGACCCCGGTCTTTTACAAAATGAAACCACAAGGCACAAATCCAATAAAATTCAATGTATTACGGAACCACTTGCAGCTCACATTCACTTAAGCCCTCTCTTCTTAACGCGCGACATTTCTTGTCTACCAAAAACCGTCAACACAGAGTAGATAGGTACAGAAGGCCGACTCCATACAACGAGTGAACACGCACACATAGACACGCTTCACGTACAGCGAGTACTAGCACACTCGCGACTGGCAATTGTTTGAGATCACCGTATGTACGCGTCTATGTGTTCGTGCGATTGTATTTTTCTGGTTGTATGGAGCTTGTTTCTATGCCCTCGAAGGCACGTTAAGTTTTTTAACCCGACTGTCAATTTTAGTGTGTCGTCGCGGTCGTTACTAGAAGTTCGAAGCCAGTAAGTCTGACAACCAGTCCTACTAAAGGGTCGTGTTACCCACTTACCGTGTTGTAAGATTGACAGTTTGTCCGGCTAAACTGAAAACCAACCCCAATATTTATAGATATGGAGCAGAGGGTGCTGACAAAATGCTAACGATTGTAAAAAGTCGCAAAAAGTTAATGCAATTTAAGTCATCCCTGCTCTTATGGTGGTTGGTTTTGGCGTAGTGGGGGTAGCCAACCTTGCCAAGTTACATGCATGGATTATACCTGTCTACTCTGTGGTGTCTGTCAGTGTCGGCGTTACTCTACACGTCTGTCGCTTTACGGCTCGGTTTGTACAAGTGCTCGAGTAACATAAATATGGAGATAATAATGTGATAGGTTCTGTTGGATGACGAATGGAGGTGGGTTTTCCTAAAATTTGGAGCACTTGGTAGTATACCGTGGTGATGAGAAAGAATGCAAAGTCGAACGTATTCAATTAGATTCAGGA
Organism: Orthosia incerta; assembly: GCA_948252205.1. Taxonomy (NCBI): domain Eukaryota; kingdom Metazoa; phylum Arthropoda; class Insecta; order Lepidoptera; family Noctuidae; genus Orthosia; species Orthosia incerta. The sequence continues at coordinate 29,714,969 of OX411758.1, forward strand.
CGGTAACGGCATTAGGTGTTCTGAGGTATTTTTATATGAAACAGATTAGCTAGCACCCTCATTACTTTATGAAGAACGTCTACTGCCTATATATCAGTACCTCAATGTGATTGTCGATGCGTTGCCAACCTACAACTTTGGTCTCTTGAACGTAACGCCCGATTCTCCTTATCACTGACGCATACCGCCACGGTACAAGGAACAATTCTAGAAATGTTTCATATGACTTTGTGTCCGGTTCCACATACCATAGCATTGTGCGTTCTGGTCAAGCTAACAAAGCTTCAGAAACAATGCTGATAAATACCATGTATGAGTATTATGTGGCAGTAATTTTAACAACACTTATTTTCATACAGACCTCATGCCACCCAGGTCCTCTTTACCGTCTCATCGTATTTACCTCTCGTGAACAAGCTACCACTCGTAACATAATCACTCACGCGCGATATTTCGTAACCGAGTTACCAGAAGTACGTAAGTCAGTTAAGGGAGCAACCACATTATGACGTCATGTGGAACTTTGACATTGAATCTACATGTTAGAGGTCGGTGTGTGCCGTGGATGACAAGTTTGGAAATTCGGTTGATGAGCAAACCGATTTTCAACTATTATATAATTTTTATTATTTGCAACAGAAGCCAAATATAAGATGAACGAATCAAATAAAATAGAATGAAACACTGCTTTTCATCAGAAAAGCAGTGTTTCATAAAAACTTCACACGCCACGCTTGGTCAAGAAAAACGAAGAGAGACGAGAGATATATTAACTTATTTTACGTTTGAATGCCTTATTAACTTTAAGTATCTTACTGGTTCTTATCCATAGGAAACGACCTATTTTAAGAGTGCTTAGCTGGCTGTTCAATAAATGCCCATATATGTATGTTCATGAGAAATAAATGAAAATGTGAATTGTTCATGAGAAATAAATGAAAATGAGAAATAAATGATATTGGATATATTTTAATGTTTGACATTGTAAGCGTTTTAACTTGTGACATTGGATTCGTTTTAATTTTAAATTCATGACATTTTATACCATTTTTTTTAATTTATGACATTGAATACGTTTTAGATTTTTTTTATAATTTTGCATGCCTAAATTTGTGGAACACGGTTGACTGCGCATTCACCTGACATCTGGAAGTGTATTTTTATTTACTGTGTTGAGCAATAAATGAATTTGAATTTGTGATCAATGCTCGTGCCTTCAATGAATGAGAAAAGACCTTTGCTCTGCTTAAGGACAAGTTACAGGCTAGTAAAATTATTATTACATCTCTTTAATATCATAGTACCACCCATACTGCAGACTTAAAGCTGAATGCTCTGAATAAAAGTCGATTTCGTGACGTGAGTGCTATCGTAAACTCTTCTGTCCTTTGTCTGGTCGGCACATACACGCAATTTATGGGAACGTTAAGAGATTTTAGGGTACGCTTTCATTTTATATTGCTCACTAGCTTCTGTTAGTGGCTTTGCCTGTGTTTGAGTTAGATATCAATCCAAATAGCTTCAGTTTCCGACTCCGCTGGCGTTAAAAGTATTTTGTTTTCCCAAGTTAACATAATCCCGACATAAAAACTATTGCATGACCTAATTTAGGACATGTTGTACCCCAGTGCTAAGGTTGCTCCACATCTTTGTTTATTGTTCTTTTATAAAAACGTTGCCCCACACTAGGAATTTCTCCTGTATCGTGGATGTGTTTACATACATTTAAACTGACATACCCAAACACACACCGGAACAACTATCTGTTGGCTATACAAATATTTGTTCCGTACGGGAATCTAAAACAACACACTCCACGAAAGGTAAAAACAGACAGAATTATGCACATTCGTATATAAATGTCAGTATGGTTTTATCTTACTTTGAAAGAAAAATTTATAGAATAATTTTATAAATTTTTAGTTCAAGATTTAAACAGTCGTTGCATGTAAATTTCTGGTATAGCTGCATCTGTTTATTAGACTGAAAGCCAATCTCCAGTATGATCAGGATGGCAGATGATGATGACTGCATCATCATGTGTCCTATGATTTGACACTACAGTTTCATCATTACCATCAAAGTCATTTCAGCCGAAAGACATACACTGCTGGTCATAGGCTCCCCCATGTGTCGCCACATCGACTTGTCCTCTGTGTCATGTTGTCAACCAACGGATTCTCACAGTTTTCACCAAGTCATTAATCATTAGACTTAAATATTTTCAGACATTATTTAGCCACAAAGAGAATTAGGCTAATTGTTTTATTCTGGGATAAAAAGTTTAAAAGGTTTTAAATTGAGGGTACCTGACTGGAATAAATTGAAACGTGTGCTTTGTTATAATGGGGATGGCTATCGTTTCTAAATAAATAACCACAGACCCTCAAGGGCAATGTACCCTGACCTGCAGTTTTCATCACAATCATCATCTATTTGGGGCATGGGTAATTAAAATAGGTGCTTAGTGGAAATGTTCGACCAAAACTTTTAGGTATAATACGATTATGGCGATACATTTTTGACTGCAAAATTTTAGTTGAAGGTGATTATTAAAATAATAATACTTAAATAATTCAAAGATGCAAGAAATCGACGACCTCAGAGGAGCTTGTTGGTATATAATTACAAACATACTGTTCGAACTTCCAGATTAAGCAACGCTTGCCGAGGTCGATCAATGGATGGGTGACCATTCATAAATTCATAACATAGCGAGATTCTTCTGTCTGTGTAAGCACGTTAAGCCTTTGGTCCTGTGTGTCGTTTGTTCATCTTTGACAGTTGTTACAAGGAGTCAGAAGCCTGCAATCTGACACCAGTCTTGCCAAGGGATAGTCGGTTATTTTTTTTATTAAAAAGGATTTTTTCGTTTTTAAACAATTGTTAACACAGTTCGTTAACAATTTATTTTTACCTTCATTTATAAGTGTTGTAACAAATTAATTTTGACAAAATAATAAATTATTAAATTCTTTTCAAATTGGTTGCCTAAGGGATACTTTAGTAAATGCGTCTATGGTTTAAAGTAAAACGTTCGGGGTCTATGGTTGACGGTGACTGTCAATTCTTTTACAAGACTGCATTTGAGGTCACTAACACCTGTGAACTTAATATCCAGAAATAAAACCGAATAATCTTTGATGTCGGGAAGGACAAGGCTGGCTAGCGTCAAAATGAAAGGAACATTCGTTAAGTAGGCGCTGTGAGTATTAGCTTGAATTTGTGTGAATTTTCATATTCGTGACACATGCGTTTGATTTTATCATGCAATTTTCTTTTCCTTGGCAGGGCTCCAAATATCTCCTTAGGAGTATTTCACCCATAAGTAATAATAATATTAGATATATTATGGTCAACTAGCGGATATAGCTACAGCAAGGTTTCGAACACTCCTGATGTTATAATTTATCAAAGTTTGAAGACAGCTACACGGGATAACGGTACTGTTTGAGAAATCATAACTCCAGTATTGTGAATTGATGGTAAAGCGTGTTCCTTCTGAAAGTGAGTTGTTTATACCTATATTTAGAACATCTACAAGTGGTGATAACGGACTGTATGCTCGATGAATAAAATTAGTTGACCAAACTGTGTGCCTTTTACTTCAATCAACTTCATGTTAAATAATCCCTGCTATAGTCTCATGCAGAACACCTACCTCTGTGCGCGCTGGTGGTTAAGGGAGAAAATTCTACCTTACAGTGTAACAATTAATTACAGGCTAACACCACATGCACAATTTGTTGTTATACACATTATTACGAGTATCACACAATAAAGCATTGCTTTTAATTAAAATTTAAAAACTAAGTTAACAACAGCAATTATTAACAAGAAATACAGCAAGTTTAAAAAAGTTGTATTTAAAATGTTGGGTAGTAAATACAATATATAAAAAATTAAAACAACACACAACGAAAAAAAATTAAGATTAAAACAATACCAGATATTAAATTATAAAACAACATAAAAACAATTACAAGCATTGAATTAAAATAAAAAAAAATACTCAACTTAAATAAATTGATAAATTAAATTTTCTCAAAAATGGTATGTAATGTTGTCATAACATCTCTAAAAAGTATCCAGAAAGTAAACTTTACCGGAGACTTATTCACAACTGTCCAGTAAGAAGCGAGATTTTAAATTTGGAATCTCCTACTGTCCAGTAAGTAAGTATGTAATTTACTTACTGGACAGTAGTAGGGATTGGTCCGATATATCAAAACGTAACTTATATCGGATATGTGTTACATATCATATCATATCAGTATGCCAGTATATTAGGTTCAAAAGAAGTAGGTTAAACAGGCAAATTATCATAAAGGATGGACAACATCTTTCGGATGAGGAGTGTGCTCGACAATTTGCGTCATTTTTTGAGTCGGTGTACAAAAAGGAGCGGCCGCGGCTGGAGGCGCGGTCGGCAGCGGCGGCGGCGGAAGCGAACAGTGCGCATGTGCACATTGAGACCCTCAGTCTTCAAGACGTAAGGGAAGCGCTCATAAACCTCAAACCAATGCGCTCATCTGGCCCCGATGGGATACCAGCTTTTCTGTTCCGAGACTGTGGCAGGGTGCTGGCTGAACCCCTGCATCATATCTTTAATACTTGTTTAAAACAAGCAACGTTTCCGCCTAGGTGGAAAATCACACGAGTGATTCCAGTTCCTAAGGGTAAATCAGGTTCAGATGTCAGTGGCTACAGACCGGTGGCAGTGTTGTCGACACCTGCAAAGGTGTTTGAGTCTGCCATCCAGCGCTGCGTGCAGGCTCAAGTGTGCGCACAGCTTTCGGACGCGCAGCACGGGTTCCGTCCGGCGCGAAGCACAGCCACTAACCTGCTTAACTTCATGGCGCGGGTGGTGCCGGCAGTCGATGCTGGTGTGCAGGTAGACACAGCGTATTTTGATTTCAGGAAAGCGTTTGATACTGTCGATAATGATGTACTGCTAATGAAGCTGGCAAAAATTGGCTGTACATCGCATCTCTTACGGTTCTTCGCCAGCTACTTGAAAGACAGACAGCAGTGTGTTGACTAATCCGAGCCATACTACACCAGATCCGGCGTGAGCCAGGGCAGCAATTTGGGTCCTCTCGAATTTATTCTAATGATAAATGACTTACCAGACGTAGTCAAACATAGTTTATGTTTATTGTTTGCAGATGACCTCAAATTGATGCTCGAGGTCAAGAGTTTATCGGACTGTGAGCGATTGCAGGAAGACATAGATAGAGTGGTAGAGTGGAGCCATACAAATAAACTCTATTTCAACACAGCGAAATGCTCAGTGATGTCATTTACGCGCGCGAAGACTGCCTTAGACTACGAATACAAAGTAGAGGAAGCACCATTGCAGCGAGTGTCTCAGGTGCGCGATCTAGGAGTACTGCTTACCCCGGATCTTACTTTCCGGGATCATATAGTTAAGATTTGCAAGAAAGCGTACAGAAACCTGGGTTTCGTGCTGAGACAGTCGCAAGGTTTCACAAATATTACCACGCTCAGGGTGCTGTATGACGCTTTGGTAAGGAGTCACTTGGAGCACAGTGCGGTGATTTGGGCTCCTCATGAAGCGACATACAATGTCATGCTGGAGCGAGTACAAAATAAATGTACAAGACACTTGTATTTCAAACTTTATGGAGTTTACCCATTTTACCCGCTAATGTATCCAACACTGTTTGTACTGGGAATGGTGGGGTACAACGAACTCAGAGTGCGCCGGAAATTTACACTCGCGGCATATGCACTAAAGCTCCTGCGTGGAGTAGTACATAACCCGGGTGTGCTGCGTCACCTGAAGCTGTGCGTGCCAAACCGGTACGTGTGGAGGCGGCGGCGGCCGCCACTGCTGGCCGTGCCTGCTGCTAGAACCAATCTATTGGCAAAAACACCTCTCACCCGCACAATCTGTGTGCTCAACGAATTACATGAGAGGCTGGACATATTTTCGTGCAATTGGAGTGAATTCGCAAGAGTTTTGTTGAATTTTGTTAGTTATAACACTGTTTGCAGTAGCCAATGTATGTCCTTGAAAAATTAACATTATTTAAGTCCAAAACACGATTTCTACATACCGACTGAGTCAACAAAACAGCCAGAATTTAGCCGAGTTGCAAAGCGTATCACTGTAACCATGGCCTAAACCAACAGCGCCTAAGTAAATTCAGCGAGGACAGTTCGCTAAGGAAGCGCACACATTGACAGGCGGCGCAGTTTGCTAGCACAAATAAATCGCTCGCTACTTTGTTAGTGGGCTTGTTTGTAGAACTTTATCATCACTGGTCTCAAAATGGTGATGGAAAACATCTTGAGGAAACCGGCATGTCTTAGAACTAAAACTTCGGAAGTATAATTATGATCCATGAACCGGCGCCGCACCGCGATGGTTGGATGGATGTGTGTTACTCTTTTACGCAAAAACTACAGAACGGATAAATATCTTGATAAAAATATCGTATACGTGGGCGTTACTTTGCAAGATTCAAATATTTGGTAGGGGAATTTTAACTCGAATTTTTCACATTGAAATATTGTAGGAGTTTTTTTAAAACTACTGACAAAAAGTTTTAAAGCACATTGGAAATCAAAAATATTTAAATTAAATAGGCTGTAAAACTGTGAAAAAACATCGTGAGGAAACCGGTGTGTCCTAGAACCAAAACTTCGGAGGCATATCATCCACCAACCCGCACTAGGCTCGCATCCAGCAGATTCCCGAAAACTTTGACCAGAACATCTGTTCACTTAGTGGAAGGCCTTCCAACGCAGCGTGTTCCGGTGCGCGGTCGCCATTCCAGAATTTTTCGACCCCAACTACCATCCGTTCTGTGAGCAACAACTCGCTAAGTGAAAAACATAATTACAATTTGGAACCCATCAAGGTCTCCCAATGTGTTTGCAAACTCAATTAAGCGCCGAATCGAAGTAAATTGAATTCAGTTTTTATTCTGCCGGGCTTATGATCATAATATTTTTTGCAAACGTTAGCGATAATGTTTTTAAACGTAAGGGATAATATTTTTTTGGAAAAAACTGATTGATTTTGTTAATACTAAGAAGGTTTCTGAGTTTTATTAATAACTAGCTGTCCCACGCGGCTTCGCTCCCGTCAACTGGCTACCTACCTACCCATCTACATCTACCCTACCCTACCTACCCTACATACATGATTGTTGCGTAACTTAAACCGTTTACGCAGCGCACGCAACGGAAGCTCTCAAAAAGATTTTTTTTTTCCTGTTTATGCAACATTTTTAATTTATGCTCCACTCCTATTGGTTGTAGCGTTATGTTATATAGCCTATAACCTTCCTCGATAAATGTACTATCCAACACAAAAATAATTTTTCATTTACAACCAGTAGATCCTGAGATTAGCGCGTTCAAACAAACAAACAAACTCTTCAGCTTTATAATATTATATAAGTATAGAAGTATATAGATAGTGAATAATAATAATGTGCAAAATTATACCATAAATGCGGCCGTTCTGGACTGCGGACCGTGTACCGTGCAGCGTTGGAAGACTTCCCACGAGGTGGACCGAATGATCTGGTTAAGGTTGCGGGCATCCGCTGGATGCGAGAAGCACAGTTTTGGTCAAGGTGTTGACGCTTGGGGGAGACCTATGTCCATCAGTAGACTATGCCTATGTCTTTCAGTCGACATTATGATGCAGATTCCAAAAACAGTAAAATCATTTCATAAAAATAACTAATACTTAACTTTCATGGCTACAAAAAGCTTTTAGAATTAAAGTTTTCTCGTAAAAGCTTAGTCAATTTTTATACGTTCTACAACAAAAACGAGCGAATAAAATTTCAGCTATTTCAATCTAGATTTTTTAGTACGTCATTGTTCATGTATCTTTGAAATGTTTGACTTGCATTTCTTAACCCGAAATTCATACGGGTGAATTCAAATAATCCAAATGGCGTAATCACTGCAGTTTTATCTACGTCTTCTGGTGCTATTTTTACGAAATGGTACGCTCTGTTAATATCTATTTTGCTAAATACTTTCTTACCTGCTAGTATATATTATTATGTGAAATCGTGAAGTCGGGGCACGGGGTAACGGTCTGGTTTGGTTATCGCATTCAGACGCCGATAATCTCCTACCGGCCTAATGTTTCCATCCTTCTTTTTTACAATATGTAACGGACTGGCCCACTCGCTTTTTGACGGTCTACATATCCCCATTTCTTGCATTAAACTAAATTATTTTTTTACCTTATGATATCTATCCGGTATCAGGGCCCTCGCTCGTGCGTGAACCGGCTTGCCCGTTGTTTCGATGTGGTGATACACATCGTTTGTTGACTCCCGATCTAGATTCGCGAAAGATACTGGCTTGGTGAAGTCTGGAATTTGTGATAATAACTCAAGAAATGGATGGTTACTATCCACTGTGTTTACAGAAGGTTCATTACTAGATACAATTCTGCCAAACGTTAATAAGTTAGTCACCTTATCTATTAGCTTACGTTCATTTAAATCTACCAACAAATTATGATGCTCTAGGAAATCTGCACCTAATATTGCTTGATTGACGTCCGCGATAATGAAAGTCCAACGATACGGTCGGCGGAGTCCCAAATTTAAATTGCAGGTTTTAGTTCCGTAAGTTTTAATTTCACTGTTATTTGCCGCAAATAGTTTATAGCTCTCACACTCACCATATAACTTTTGTTTACGTGACACTGGTATGACAGATACGTTGGCACCCGAATCTACTAAAAACTTTTGTCCATTTTCTCTGTCGAATACACTAAGACGATGGTTTTTTCTTGGTACAATATCACCCATCGCTATTGATTGTACCACATTTAGTTTTCCGACGGCGTTTTCCAGGCACACGGCTTCTCGCAATTCCTCGCGTTCCTGCGGTATCTGAAATGCCATTTGCATAGCCAATCGGGATCGTTTGGTGTCCTTGACCTGGATCTTGGCCTGAAGCCGCTCTGACCACGTCCTTGTCGAGTTGCACTGCGTCGTTGCTGATTCACCTCATCTCGAAGAGATGCCACCTCTAGATTGAGCTTCGATATCTCCGTGAGTATCTCGTTCACCGGAACCTGACTGCTGCTGCTTCCTGCACTGGCTGTTGTTGAGATTTCCGCTATGTCCCCACTGCGTATGTTTTCCATGACCTTATCTGCTATGTTTGCGAGATGGTCTAAGGTTTGGTCGTGGCTGACTGTTAGGACTGCTCGGGCAGAAGTTGGAAGACGAGAGATCCACAAATTGCGCAATGTATCTTCTGATGTTTTTGCATTGCGACCTAAATCACGCATGCGTCGTAATAACTGTGTAGGCTTTTGCGTTCCTAATTCCATCTCGCTTACTAGTTTCTGGAACTGTCTTTCTGCACTCTCTTCGAAAGCGTGTAACAGTCGCTCTTTTAATATTTTGTACTTGTCTGTTGGGGGAGGCGATAGAATAATGTCACTAACCTGTTGTAGTGCTTCCCGATCTAGCCTTGCAACCACAAAATCGTATTTTGCTTGATCACCAAGCTTCTGCGGTGCCAGCACGCTCTCCACTTGCGCGAACCACATCCTCGGCATGTCAACCCATAACATCGATACACGTGATGATACCGAGATGTTTGCTACTTCCGCTGCGGTTCCTCCTGCCTCCGGCATCTTGATTGGAGTTTGCTGCATCTTGTTCCGCTTTAGGTTGCCGTGACGAACCCACGATTACTCACTCGTTTATATTTTTGAAATGTTCGGGGTCACCACTGTAGGTTGCTCTATTTCACACCTACGGGATTCGCCACGGGAGTTACCACCACACGTGTTGTATTTAAATAAAAGGTTCTGATCACTGTAGTATTATTATTTTTATTCCCGTAATTATCCCAAGTTGAACACAAACACGCGGACCGGCCAATGCGCAGTAACTGGCGATCGCCCATTCACACTTCTCTTTCATACAACAAAACGCTGACGCATAACATTCGTACTTACATTGTCCCTACACTATCATTTATCACTAGACATATAAAAAAATCTCCAACAAGCATTACATTTAAAGGTCAAGTATCATAATATTTACAACACAGACTCTCAAGTTATGTTCAAAGACTCAACGTAAAGCCTGGGGGGACAAATACCCTACGGTTAGTGAAATACTAATGTAGTCTAAGCTAAAGAAAATGTTATAGTTCATAAACTTTATAGCACTAGGATGCAAAATAGGGCACAAACTAATGAGGAGTGATATGAAAGAAAAAGGAGTCAGTGATAGCGTGACAAGGGACAGGACGGTATGGAAGAAGAAAAAATAAATAACAATAAAAAAACTTTTTCACAAAAAAATACTACCGACTTCCAAATAAGAAAACTACAAAGTGAAAAATAACTTTATTTTTGAAGTCGGTAGTATTTTTTTGTGAAAAAGTTTTTTTATTTTTCACTTTTTAGCTGTACCTACCTAATAGGCAAGTTGTTTAGTAAGTTTCCTATAACGCCAGAATAGATTACCCAAATATCATGAAACTTGAACAAAACTGATCAAATAAGAGATCTGCTTACCCCTTAAGAGCGTACTGGCGTGATGTTATGTTATGAAACGGTATAAACAATAAACAGACATGCGATTACAGCAGTCCCGAGAGATTTTCCGTTATTTATTGAAGAGTTCTGTTGTATATCTTCGAAGTTCTTCATCAGATCTCCACCAAATTAAAATGGGACCAATTTCGGAACATACTCTTTCAAGCAAAAAAAGAATTTTCAAAATCGGTTCACAATTGACGGAGATATCGGTGAACATACATAAAAAAAAAACATACAAGAAGTCGAACATAGAACCTCCTCCTTTTTCGAAAGTCGGTTAAAAAAATACAACCGACTTCTAAAGAAAAACACTACAAGGCGAAAATTTTTATTTTTTCCGAAGTCGGTGTCTATGGTAGCTACTGTATTTCGTTTTTTTTTGACACCGACTTCCTATAGACTATAAAAAAAACAACATTCACCAGGTCATCGGTCTACCTGGTGGGAGGCCTTCCAACGCAACGTCTTCCGGTTCGCGAACTTTTCGGTCCCATCGACCATCCGTTCTGCCAAATTATAGTAATAGATTTAACTGTTTATGATCTTTAGGTGGAATATCGAATTAACATTACATAACAACAGTAAGACGCTCTAGATAAAATGTAATTCTAATAGGAATGGCAATGGTCGAAATGCCAAAATTCATGTGACATCCATCAACCCGCAATGGGTCCGCGTGGTGGATTACCATTAGACCCATTAGACGCATTCTCTGTCACAGAGGGTTGGCTTGTGTGTATCAGTCGATGGCTAGCAGTGGGCACATTAAAAGGCTGATGATGATGAAGGGATTAATCATGAGACATTTCAATAGCGCTTGGGGAAATCCCATACATTTTGAAATTTTATCAATCGCTATCGCAACGCTTTTGATGGTAGAATGACACTTGTCTAAAGTATATCGGTGCCGCTTACGTACTTTGTGGTCTAAAGGTGTCCCTTTGGTGGTCATCTAAAGGTGACCTTAGATAGTTTCAACCCCAGCAATAGTGTTAATCAATTAGCTTTTTACAATAGTGTTAATCAATTCATTTCCTTGACCTGACGATGAACTGAGTAATCTTATAACCATTTTTTTTTTGTTTCCAAACCCTTCTGGTTTTGGTCAGCCAGCTCGCGAATTATGTTCGTGAACGAAAGCCATCAGTTGGGATTGGTCATAAGTTAGCTGCCTCGGCCTGTTTTTAATTACCTATATATTGTATTTTATAGTCGGGGTGAGTCAATTTAATGAAAGGGTTTTGTAATGGGCATAAACTTGAACTTTTTTATAAAACTTTGAATTACAATCATGTCACTTTTTCAGAACAGAGACCGAAGTACCATCCAATGTCGCCACCCTTATTAAAATTATTGTGGCGACCTTCAAACGAACACCAATCTAGCAACTTAACAAAACTAAACAAACAGCCAATCAGTGGCTGGTAATCGCGCCGTCTCGGCTATTATTGGTTGGCGCGAGACGCATGAGCGAAGGTGCGTTCGGATACGCATTACGGCGAGTATCGCTCAGGCGGCCTACCTCTACCTTTGCGACGAGGGAGATATACGACGGATATATCCACTATAATTTTTATTTTGTTTGTTTTACTCTAGACGCTTTAACGTGCACGTATTTTTACATTGTTCTCACATAAATGTATTTTTCCAACAAAAATTATGTAACCAAATACTTGTCAAACACTTTTTATTTTAGAAGAGTAAGTGTGGAGTTTCTTATTCATTCTTCTCCATAACAAGCTACATTGCCGAATGAACCGTAGAATAAATTATTATTACTTTTAAATGTTTTTTTTTGACGTTCGAAAGTGCCCCTTAATGGCTTAATTAAATAAAGAAATTTTGATTATTTTTTTGTCGTCCGACTGCATGCATGACAGCATGGTTTTATTCTTGTTTATGTCTGTTTAGTTCGCATCTTAAGCATTTTGGTTTTTTAATTAACTTTTTTTTGACAATTGATATCGCCACGCTTTCAATGCTCGAATGCCACTTGTCTTGGCCTCAGGGTACCAATTGCCTAGTTTTACAACCACCATCCGACTTCTTGAAGACCCAAGAACACTTACCACAAGAGGCCCTAGACAAGTGACATTCTATCATCGACAGCGTGGCGATAGAGATTGGAACAATGTCAAAAATGTACGGGAATTGACATTCCCGTACATTTTTGACATTGTTCCAATCACTAGCGCCACGCTATCGGAATATTACGTGATCAATCCATTACGTTTTGGCATTTCGACTGTCGCTTATATCGAATGACACCTGTCTAACTCTCCATGTCCTAGGTTTTGTAGGCTTTTGAATAGTTGTAGTGATAAAGTTGCGTGATAAAGGAGCTCGTGGCTAAATAATAGAGCCGCATTGGTCGATCATCAAGGTTAAGCAATGCTTGACGAGGCCGGTCCGTGGATGGGTGACCATTTCAACATACCGAGTTTCCTCCGTGCCTCGGAAAGCACGTTAAGCCGTTGGTCCCGGCTGTCATTTGAAGATCTATGACTGTCGTTGCGGGTAGTCAGAAGCTTGAGATCTGACACCAGTCTTGCCAAGAGTTATCGTGTTACCCAGTTACTGGGTTGTGGAGGTCAAATAGGCAGTCGCTCCATGTAAAACACTGGTACTTAGCTGAATCCGGTAAGACTGGAAGCCAACCCCAATATAATTGGGAAAAGGCTAGGCAGATTGATTTTAGTGATAAAGTTGATTTTCACTTTGATTCTCTCAATAAGCAAAAGTTTAAATTTCTGAACTGTCTATCAGATTTGTTGTAAATGTTTTTGGACTGTGTGTACGTACCTTTTTGAGGAAATTATTCTTTAATGTTTCGCGTATGTTACTATTGTGGAGTTATATTAATAAGTTTGCTTATGGTATATGTAGCTTACAGCTAACATAATTGCTTATTATTGTTTTTTGTTCATGTGGTGTTTACCTATAAGTAATTGTTGCACTGTGTATACTTTGAACGCATGTTTTATTTATGTTTGTACATTAGTATAAGCAGTTGTTGGTAGACCTTGTAGCAATTATAAAACATACCACTAGGTATGTTAGCGACATCTGGTTTCCTTTTGCCAAACGAGTTCGATTATTAGTATCACTACTTGATTGTTTGGTAATTTAGGTACTAGATGGCGCTGACATATGTATGGCATTGATGAACGTATAAATAAAATATATCCTATTTGTGTGAAATCATTTAATTCAATAAACACACAAATTCAACATACAGAATAATAAATTATTAAATTCTTTTCAAATTAGTTACATAAAAGATACTTTAGAAAATGCGTCTATGGTTTAAAATAAAACGTTCAGGGTCTGTGGTTGGCATGACTGTCAATTCTTTTACAAGGGTGAACTTGAGGTCACTGGCACCTGTGAACTAAATCATCTGAAATAAATATCTTTGATAATGGGAAGGACAAAGCTGGCTAGCGTCAAAATGAAAGGAACAATCGTTCAGTGGGCGCTGTGAGTATTAGCTTGAAATTATCTGAATTTCCATATTCGTGACGCGTGTCCGTTTGATTTTATCATGCAATTTTCTTTTCCTTGGCAGGGCTCCAAATGTCTCCTTAGGAGTATCCTAGATTTTAGATATAATATAATATAATTATTTATGTATTTTATTAGTTAGATAGTTTATTAATATCCGCCTTAATTATTGTTCATATATATTTTTTTTGTACCTCTACCACTGTTGTGTTCTTTATTAACCCAAAGGTTGACTGGTAGAGAATGCCTTGCTGCATTAAGTCCGCCTATGTATCACCATTGTACATGAAGTTTAAATAAATAAATAAATATATATGTCGCATCAAGGCTGGCCGATAGATGCAAACCATCGGGAAGTCAGGATGTATTCCCTTAGGTTAAGACATCGTGTGTGGGCAGGTCGGTGGGTATAATCGTGCAAATGAAATCACATAAGTTATTCGATACACTGTGTATTTTCAAATAAGACTCAAGTTACATTCTTGCTTACTAATATTACGGATCGACACTGATTCTACGACGTCTTAGCTCTACGGCTGCCAGTACTCAACTGCTCTATTATGCTGTCCCCACTACGCAAGCGCTTATAAAAGCGCGCCAATGCGTAGTTGCTCTTGATTGCCGCTAGGGGCATGCATGTGATTTGACTTAACGTCCGTACTATTGACTAAACCCGACACGGCCATCCTGCGAGACAGGCGTCCTCGTCTGCTCCTAATTGTCAGGTTTTTAACAGTGTATCGAATCATGTGGAAATCCTCAATGGATGTCCTCAGCCCTTGGGGAAAGCTGAGGGGTCTGTCAGACTCCTACTGACTAAAACCACATGGTGTTCTCTAGGCCGTAATTCCTTTTGAGAGGCGAACGTGGAACACACACGTCGCCTTCTCGGGCCTCTCTCAGGTGACAGATCCCCAAATCTATCACCCGCAGGCATCATCTTCTTGTCCTTGCTCCATGCCATCTCATGGTCACCTCGTGTTACACCACACGTCATCTTAGTCCACACCATCCTGGCAATCTCCCATCAAACAAGGGATGTTCTTCTGAAAAATACAAAATTTTCAAACAGTATTTGCTCGTCCAATCCTGACTCATACACCAGAGTGAGGAAACATTTTGAAACAATCAAACATGATCATTCAAATTTCTCTGTTCACTATTGCAAGGAACGAGTAAATCTATTTCCAATTTAAAAAAAATAGCAATTTAATCATCGAATCGGTACCTAAAAGCACCTAATCTTCGTGATTACAAAATTCAAGTACCACTGATAAGTCATAAATCTCAAATTAAATCAAACAAAAGAAACAGTACACCATGTTTCTTATTCACGATTTTTAACCATCACATAGCTCTACTAGCTATCTCATAGCTCTCTTAGCTATCTCAATTGCTCTACTCGCACATCTCCACGATGTCGAGTCAACTCGACTCTCTGAACTTGACCTTGTTCACACAGAGATTTAGTACTTACTACTTTATCTACAATCTCAATTGGTACTTGAGCTCTGTGTGTCTTACCAACACGATCTACGCATAGTAATCAAAATTTTAAAACCAAAACTATTTCAATTTTCGTAATGAGGGCTTGACGATTCGAACGTCATTAACATTAACATGGTGACCTCACCTCTCGCATGACTATGTGAGTTTACTTTCTTTTAACCTCATAACTCATTAGAATCTTTCTGTAAGGTTCCTAACACAAACATGAATTTTCACACCAGACATAGTGTCACACAGACTTCCAGTTGCCATACAGGTCTACCATTGCCATAAAGGCCAACAGTTGCCATAAAGGCCAACAGTTGCCATAAAGGCCAACAGTTGCCACCCAGCGCTCGGCTACTCCTGACCGAACTAGATTATTGGGTTCGTTAAAATAGGGAAATTTTAGAACCCTACTCTTTAACTAAATCATTACCCTGGGCCATGTACCACTAGTCGCTCCAAACAAAGTTTAAAACTTATTCTGCAGCAAAAACTGCCAAGCTTATAGAAACCCTCGAGTAAAACCTCCAACGCCATGGCTCTCTAGCCGACCAGCAATTATATTGCTCTCACAACGGTCTCTCGGTCTCTCTCTAGACCCCGACCTCCACCAGAATCCACTGGTACGGTCAAACATAATACGTTCGATAGACTGAATTACTCGACACCTTAAGCTTGCTCATCATCATCAAATCCTTTTGACATCAACATCGACTGGTACATGACCCGCTGGCATCTGCCCTAACCTACCTTGTGCATACTTGTAGGTTCTAAGCGTACCTATTTAAAGCTTTCGGTGTATAACGATCACCGTCCTGTCATAATCACCTATCGCGGACTTAATACAGGGCCTATTTAGTTTTCGAACCAGAGATTCCCAAACAATACTTCATTAGAAAAAGGTCCAACGATCAAAAAGTTCAACAACTAAACAAAGTTATTGTAAAAATTCTGTTACTCCTTACCATAATTCAAAGGCAATGCACACTCAACTCATGAAACTTCTTCGTTGACCCATCGCCACATGTTACTCATGAGGTGCAGTCCAAAGTTCTGAGTATGACAAGTGTACAAGCCATCACTACTACTGTCATCAACTATGACGTCTAATTCTCAAGAAACTTGGTGATCGAGGATCCTTCTCATAAGACACGCGCTTTTTACTCAAAGATCTTGGAACAAACTGACTGTTCATATGAGGGGAACAATTAAGCCTGATAATATTTGCGTGATAATAACTCGTGTAAAGGAGCTTCACGAATTAACTTTGATCAATATCGTTTAAAATCAAATTATCAACAGTAACCCTTTACTATCGCTCGCTAACTCCGTTTTCATGTAAGGAAAACGATCGCGAGATAACTGCTATCATAATATTACTTTGAAAGTAAGCAAGTGCATTCAGATCTAAAGACGGTGGTTGTAAATCGTTAGGCAACATAAGATGTGTTCCGAATACACGCAAATGACCAGTACCGTTACTAACTTGATACAATTGCCTTCGCCAAACGACTTTACTAACTCGCTTTGCCACTGAAAATGACTAGTTGTTAAGTCACTTTGGATAGATCATCTTCTTCATCATCTGCCTAGCCTTTTCCCAACTATATTGGGGTCGGCTTCCAGTCTTACCGGATTCAGCTAAGTGCCAGTGTTTTACATGGAGCGACTGCCTATCTGACCTCCACAACCCAGTAACTGGGTAACACGGTACCCCTTGGCAAGACTGCTGTCAGATCTCAAGCTTCTGACCACCCGTAACGACTGTCAAAGATCTTCAAATGACAGCTGGGACCAACGGCTTAACGTGCTTGCCGAGGTACGGAGGAAACTCGGTATGTTGAAATGGTCACCCATCCACGGACCGACCTCGTCAAGCGTTGCTTAACCTTGATGATCGACCCGTGCGGCTGTTATTATTTAGCCACGAGCTCATCTTCTTATGGGATATTAAATCCTAAAGTTCGTACTGAACCAAATGTTGAAACTACTGCCAATAGGAAACTCATTAACTACTTTCTTACAAGTGTGTCTTAATTACCTAGTGATAGTGCTAGATGTAATCACGACCAACTCAGTGGTCAAACATGAACACTCTTAAATTTTGAAATAGCATCTCTTCACTAGAGAACATTTGACCTCACTATCGAAATAAAATAGAAGCGACTCACCGAGTATTCCATTCGAAACTTGCGAGCGCCCGATTTCACAGCTGTGGTCGTAATGTTCGGCTACCACCTGCGAACTGCTAAGCCTGCCGTCCGTCGGTCTCAACCTCTCAGATGTTGACCTTCACATTCAGCGTTTGAACCGCTAGCCTGCAGCAGAGGCTCCACTTCCACGCAATATGGTATCTGAAACATGAAAAACATTACGAGAGTATATGTTCACACAGTTATCTTAACCATACACTACTTTGATGGAAATTAACCAGTGCAGCAGTGTAATACACTAAACCGGCACAACATAATGGGTTATTGTGGACATGAACCACACATTACAGTGTCCCATGTAGGTAGATATATGGGCTTTATAGAATCCAATGAATGCCATAGCATTTTAAGTCGCAATTACTAGGCCTGGTAGGGTTTACCTCCTTTTAGACAGTCTGTCCCTTCGACGACCACAAAAGAAGAATACCATGCTCCTTCTCAAACTTAGTTAATTCTTACTACATAAAACTATCACACTACAAAAGTAATCAGAATATTTCATTTGGAATTATCATAATTTCCAGACTGAAATGTAAGGTAGGTACGTCACTGTCACCATATCGTTCTAAAAAATGATAGTCAGCCAAGGCCAGCCAAGGGTTATTGTCAGTGATAGTAGAACAATAACTCTTCAATAACACCAAAACTTGACTATTGGTTGTAACTAAAGTGAAATTATGAACTGACACGGGCCTCCCCGACGATCCACTGACCGCCATACCGTACACAAAACCAGAATTTTGAATAATGAATACTCTTGGCCATAGTCATAACAAAATGAAAACGACTCACCAGATTGGCATAAAGATCAGTGTGTATGGACCATTTCACACGTCCACACGCTCCTCCTTGACCTGTCCAGCTCCTTGGTTGTTACTAGCCTCCTTACTGCTCCGTTCCGGAATGATTTTTCATTATTCAATACCGAGGGTAGTCGCAACTGACACCACGATATTTTTTGCAAGAATGTAACCGACATTTTCACTAGCTTTGTTTTTACGTGTGATCTCATTAGCACGATCGAATCCCACTTCTGATGTCGCATCAAGGCTGGCCGATAGATGCAAACCATCGGGAAGTCAGGATGTATTCCCTTAGGTTAAGACATCGTGTGTGGGCAGGTCGGTGGGTATAATCGTGCAAATGAAATCACATAAGTTATTCGATACACTGTGTATTTTCAAATAAGACTCAAGTTACATTCTTGCTTACTAATATTACGGATCGACACTGATTCTACGACGTCTTAGCTCTACGGCTGCCAGTACTCAACTGCTCTATTATGCTGTCCCCACTACGCAAGCGCTTATAAAAGCGCGCCAATGCGTAGTTGCTCTTGATTGCCGCTAGGGGCATGCATGTGATTTGACTTAACGTCCGTACTATTGACTAAACCCGACATATATATAATGGTCAACTAGCAGATATAGCTACAGCAAGGTTTCGAACACTCCTGATGATATAATTTACCAAAGTTTGAAGACAGCTACTCAGGATAACGGTACTGTTTGAGAAATCATATCTACAGTATTGTGAATTGATGGTAAAATGTGTTCCTTCTGAAAGTGAGTTGTTGATACCTATATTTAGAACATCTACAAGTGGTGATAACGGACTGTATGCTCGATGAATTAAATTAGTTGACCAACCTGAGTGACTTTTACTTCAATCAACTTCATGTTAAATAATCCCTGCTATAGTCTCATGCAGAATACCTACCCCTGAGCACGCTGGTGGGTAAGAGAGAAAATTCTACCTTACAACCTAATATATAAAATAAAAATGGAGCCTCTCGACGTTCACTGCAGTGCCTTGTATAGAAAACACTCAATCATTAATCTATGGCTGCTGGCAGATTCAATGTACCCAGAGTCACTAATTACTTTGGTGACAGAACCCTAAAAAAGGTTCGGTACCCTACGTTCCATGCCTCTTTGACAAGAAGTAATTTTTTGAACAGCTCTGTGTGTCAATGCCCATGTTTGACAGTCGTAAGTTAGGCATGGAAGAATACATGTATTAAAGAGTTTTCTCTTTGAGGCTATAGGGTATTGGTCATTTTTCATCACTTCTTTAAGTGACCATTACCTGTTCCATGTGCTCGTTATGCGTCTCTCTATCTCTTGTTCCATTTGCCTGTTGAACGAAACCCTTGTTCGCATTAGGACAGATTCGCTTTAAGAAAGATTCGCTTCAAGACAGATTCGCATTGCGACAGATTCGCTTTACGGCAGATTCTCTTTACGGCAGAAATTGTACAGTCGTGTTGAAATGTTCTATACGTAGTTTTCCTTTACATACCAGGTGGCCAAAAATCGTGGACCAAACGAAACAGGGCGATAGTTGAGGTTATTTGCAGCAGGTCCTAAAGTACCATTTTTTTACTTCAAATAATCCCAACTATCGCCCTGTTTCGTTTAATCAACGATTTCTTGCCCAATCTTTTTAGGTATGTTGTCGAGCATAGAAACTCTTTTAGTTTCCATGTCAGTATCATGTTAATGGCCACTCATATTCATTATATACTTATTATATGACATTGTCATAAGTAGATACTACGATTGATTTGTTGCTGATTTTTTAGGTAATTAAGTACCTATGAATAATTTAAAAAGAAGTATAATAACTCACAATGGATTTGCCCACTACGAGCAGCGGACTTAAATTTATATCGAGTCGAAAAGGTAAGCCCGTTTTACTACATGATGGTTACCGCTATAATTACGTTAAAAAATACAAATGGCAGTACAAATTGGAGATGTTTTAATAAAATGGACTGCAGTACTTCTATTACTTTGGATGATCAAAATAAAATATTAAAGGAGGCTACACACTCATGTATTCCGGATGTCACCAAAAATATAACACATGGCTTAATCGATGAATATAAGAAAAATTTATGTACAAACCAATGAAGATGGCGCTGCCGTCACGACAACATATCGCTCCGTAATTTTTTATTTTCTAATGTTCTAAAAGCAGTAATATCAAGATAAATTTAAACTTAAGTGACTTGAATAAACAGTATACATCAGTGATAGTGTTATCTAGCCCCAAGAAAGGACGCAAAACAAATAAACAATCAAATAAGACAAGAACCGTGGAAGTGACAGTGTATTCATTTAAACATCTTTGTACTGTTTACAAACGGTGTAATATCAGTCAAATCTGTGAAGAAGTGAGAAAAGGCTATTTTAAGTGAAAATACCAGCAGTGAAAGTGATAACCGTATAAAAATTGCATTTCATAACACGAATAATTCGTTAAGAAAAATGTTTTGAATAATGGCAATGTCATAGTGTTAAATATTTAGGACAACGCCATCTATATTGTAACAACCACACCAACTCGCACGTAAAGTGAAGTCGATAACACAAATTACCTACAAAATTACTAGAGTGACAAAGTGATCAACTAATTTGGCATGATTTTGTAAGCACTCGATAGCCGTGTGGCGAGACAGTGTGCCTCCGCTGAATTGAACGTGTGATTGCGGGTTCGAATCACAACAAAGCAGTTACTTTTTGGAAGCATTTCGATTGTTTAAAATGAGTTCTGATAAAAGAAATAACATAACGATGCGTAAAAAACACAAAAAAACGTCAACATCGTTTGAAAGGTTATGTTTAACCAGTCCATCGTCATCTGAGAGGTCAATAGCAGACAGTCTACCCGAACAAATTACAAACTACGATAATGACAACATAAGAAACTTAAAATAACAAATAAAGTCACTGACTGACCAACTCAATAGCGCACACGAACAAATTGACGAACTGTTACTCGAGAATGGATCGCTTACCAAAGTAACACAGGAACAACAAAGACAAATTACCTATTTAAAGACGATATGCACAAGCACTCCCCAGAGTACTAACCCGGTACGCAAGAAGAAAAACAAAAGGCAATGTAGAAAAACACTTGATTTTCAAAGAGAAGATAGTAATACTCCACTTAAGAACTGTGATTCAAGTGAAGTTAAAGCAAAAACCTCACTAGAACGTCATCAAGAACTTTTGCAAGATGAATCAAATAGGCAGTCATATGAGAAACCGAGAATAATAATTCTGGGAGATGAACAAGTTCGAGGACTCTCACAGGTTCTAATCAATAGAAGGACAGCCGAGTGGAACGATTGTTACACGGTCTCAGCCCTAGTCAAACCAGGTGCGACATGCTCCGATATACTATCTAATAACTTAGAATTATATAAATCGCTGACCGAGCAAGACATTGTTATACTTTCGATAGGAACAAATGATAATAATCCATCTCATCTCTTGAAGGAAGTATGTATAGCGCTTAATAATCTAAAAACGTGCCAACAAGTTTATATATTAGGCGTACAATGTAATATTTTTTTAAATAAGAATATGTTAAACCACAGCTTACAACTTTTAACGCAAAGTTTCTCAAACTGTAAATATATTAATATAAACGAATTCTCATATTATAAGCGTTACTTTCATATAAAACAAAATAATCGTACATATTTGAATGAACTTAGTTCTAAATTAAATATTGAGATTGACTACATACAATACACAAAAGAATTTCTCAGAAAAAAGCCTTTATATTCCACTGCACGTAATCAGGAAAAACTGAGTGAATCAACTAGAATATACTCGAGTCAGAAGACAATTTTAGATTATTTTAAGCCAATGACATGTAATATGAAACTGTCAATGAATACTAAAGCGCAATCTGAATCTAGACTAGTATCTGATTCAGCTTGTGCTAATCTTTTTCGTGTATGAGCATATTTTTATACTGCACCAAAATATTAATGGCCTAGTAAATAAATCGGACTTGTTGGGTGTGCACCTTAATAATTTTGTCAACGAGGGTAAATCGGTTTATTATGCATAACCGAAACAAACATGAATAAGGACGATCATATGCATGTACACGTGCCTAACTATACACTCCACACAAATTATTCACGAGAAAGTAGGTACGGGGGCTCGTGTATACTAATGAAGAATACTCTAATTGGGAAAAAAATTGATGTAGAAAAATGGTGTAAACCAAACATTATTGAAGGTTGCGCAGTTGAGTTGCAGAATCACCCCGTAATAGTCTTGTGTATATACAGACCTCCTAATATGGATAAAGTATCATTAAATACATTCCTTTTTAATTTAGATTTGATTCTCAATGACATCTGTTTCAAACGTAAGAAAAAGATCATTTTATGTGGTGATTTCAATATAGATCTTCTGAAGGATTACTATGCCTCTCGCAATTTTAAAAATCTATTGCAAAGTTTTAATCTGAAAATAGGGGTGCTCGCCCCTACACGACTTTGTAGCGGCACCTGCATTGATAACATTGTCGACAATATACGGGGTAGTAAATGCGTAACGGTCGAATTGGCAATGTCAGATCATACAGCACAACTACTACAATGTCCAGTCAAAAAAACTTGCATTCTCCCTTATTGGTACATATTTAGACATAGTTACTGTACAGAAAATATGCAAAACTTTAAACGGTGTTTACGAAATTTGACATTCAATGATATATATTCCTGCAAAGAACCCAATGACGCATTCAATAAGTTTTACGACACGTTTAAACTGTTTTACGATATGTGCTTTCCGCTTAAAAAACTTAAGCGATGTGCTGTAAAATCACCTAAGTGGATCAGTAAAGGAATAAAATTATGCTGTAAACGCAAGCGCGAAATGTTGTGGCAGTTTCGGAAAAACCCAAACCCCAATACTAAATCAAGGTTTAAAACTTATACGCGACGGTTAAAAACTATAATTCGTCTTACAAAAAAATCACAAAATAACAACCATATTAATAATGCATCCAATAAGAGTAAGGCTACATGGCAAATAATAAATAAATGCAAAAATAATAAGCCGGTTGAAGGAATATCTAAACTTACAATAAATAACGTAGATATAACTGACCCTAAATTAATCGCCCAAAACTTGAATGACTATTTTATTAATGAAATTGAATCCGTATCTGACATGAACATCTGTAATCAAAATTTAAAATTTGACATGCACCTTGACTCTTTATTTTTAATGCCCACAATTCCCTCTGACATTATAAAACTAATAAACTCGTTAAATAATACACATAGCTCTAGATATGATGACATCACAACAAATGTCATTAAATATGTATCAACTATCATAGCACCAGTACTTAGTTACATAATAAATATGTGTTTAGAATCGGGTGTGTTTCCGGATCGTCTGAAATTGGCCGTAATAAAACCGCTATATAAGAAAGGTAGCAAACATGATCCAACCAATTATAGACCTATTGCCTTACTCCCCATATTCTCCAAAATAATAGAAAAAGTAATATACAACACTTTGTACTCTTTTTTTGAACGGAAAAATCTTTTTGCGGATGAGCAGTACGGTTTTAGGAGAAAAAAGAATATTAACATGGCGATTTATAATCTCTTTGATAAAATTATTACTAGTATTGATAATAGAAGTCCGGTAGCTGCTTTATTCATGGACATGAGCAAGGCATTTGATTTTGTTGATCGAACTATGTTGTTAAAGAAGTTGGAAAGATATGGAGTCAGGGGAAATGCTCTGAAACTTTTAGAATCGTACTTGTCAGACAGAAGTCAAATTACGAGGATAGATAAAGTTTGTTTTGCTTCAAAATCCGAGCGTACGTATGTGTCGAGTCAGAGACCCAATAACTATGGTGTACCCCAAGGTTGTATTTTGGGATCTTTATTATTTATTATATACATAAACGACATGCCCAGAGAAACACATCACCCTATGGTCTTGTTTGCTCACGATAGCACAGTCGTCTTTAGTGGCAACAATGATGCGATGACACTTGAGAGAGAGATAAACCACTGTCTCCAAGTACTAGTAGAATGGATGGGCGCGAATAATTTGAAAATAAATATTGAGAAAACCAAAATAATGACTTTTGAGCAAATGACAAATCATAAAAAACCGGACATAAAATATAAAGACAAAATAATCTCAGAGACTAACACTACACAATTTTTAGGACTAGAGCTAGACAGAGATATGTCGTGGAAAACTCACACTGACAGTGTGTGTAAACGCCTGAGCCAGCATTCATATGCTTTACGCAATCTCGCAAAGGAGGTAAATCAAAAAGTGTTGGTCACGGCGTACCATGCTTATGTTACATCTACGTTACGATACGGGATCATATATTGGGGTAACTCCACGAATATGGAGACGGTATTTAGATCGCCAAAAAGATGTGTTAGGGCGATATGCGGAATTCAAAACACGGACAGCTGTAAACCGTTCTTTGCTTATTTTCGCATTTTAACAGTACCATGTCTGTACATATACGAAGTAGCAGTCTTTGTTAAAACAAACTTTCACTTGTTTGAAAAACTTTATAGCGCAAGACACAGAAATAAAATAAGCGGTAGACAGCACAAAAAAGCAGTGTTTCACAAAAACTTCACAGGAATGGCACCACAAATTTATAATACACTACCAAATTCTTTGTTAAATATTAATGACATCAATATATTTAAAAAACAATTGAATAATTTACTATTAGGAAAGACATACTACACAATACATGAGTACCTGTCAGACAGAAATTTATCTTTATAAGTGGTGTGATTGGGGTGGATACTTAGGTCCGATTTGTTTACTTACTATTTTGTTAATTACCAAGACATTTGTATAATCTGACATAACGTATAAATACTTATTAATTTATGGCATTGTTTACGTTTTAATATTAATTTATGACATTGTATTGGTTTAAATTTTATTTATAACATAGCATACATTAGAATTTTTAATTTATGACATTGTATAGTATTTTTATTTATGATATTGGATATGTTTAAATTTTTGACATTGCAAGCGTTTTAAGTTGTGACATTGAACGCGTTTTAATTTTATGACATTTTATACCATTTTTTAATTTATGACATTTTATACTATTTTTTAATTTATGACATTTTATATCAGTTTTTTTTTTTTTTTAATTTATGACATTGAATACGTTTTAGATTTACTTTTTTATTTTATGACATATACGTTCAAAAAGTAATTTTAATTTAATTTGTAACATTGTATTATTTTAATTATTATTGTAATTATAATTTTGCATGCCTAAATTGGTGGAACACGGTTGACTGCGCATTCACCTGACATCTGGAAGTGTAATTTTATTTACTGTGTTGAGCAATAAATGATTTTGAATTTGAAACCTCGAGCCAATTCTAAAGATATTTGAGGATTTTATTGAGAGTGCTGAATGTGAGCTACCAGAAGACGATATACCGACATTTAAAGAGAAAAAATATGTTTTGTATAGAGCTAGAAAGGCTTACTTAAATTTGGATAAAACAACTTGTAAAGATCTTAAAGATCTCAAGTTACCCCATAGTCTTGTGGAAAATTTTTTCTTGTTTGACGATGGGACAAAGGAGAAAATTTTGCTTTTTAGCACACCACTAGCGAAGACCAAATTTCAAAACTATAAATGCTATTACGGTGACGGTACCTTCAAAGTTGTTCCCAGGATCTTCTATCAATTATACACGTTACATATTAATGCTTCACAAAACGATGATACCGTAAATTTTGTACCATTAATTTATATACTCTTACCTAACAAAACACAAGCTACTTATGAAAGACTATTTACTATATTGCGGGATATTTTTTTAGTAAATGTAGAGCAGTATAGATGTGATTACGAGTTAGCAGTAATTCAAGCAGTTAAAGGCGTATATCCCAATGCCAAAGTTACCGGTTGCTTCTACCACTATTGGAAAGCGCTCTCAAAAAAGAGTATCAATCTAGGTCTGAAGAAAGTCGGTGGTGGAGACCGTATTACACAAATGTATATGCAATTGGCATTGTTACCACCAATTTTGATCCCTGAAGGTATCGTAGCTATTTAAGAATCAGTAAATGATTCTGAAGAATATTCAGCATTCAGGGATTATTTCTTGAAGCAATGGATGGGATTAATTACTACTGATACATTTAGTTGCTACAAAGAAGTATTCAGAACGAATAACCCAGTTGAAGGTTGGCATGGCCGCCTTAAAAATAGAATCCCTTTGAAACCGGCGTTGTATCGGTTCATACAATTTGTACGGTCCACCCGTACAATTCATATATTTTAAGTTAAATAAGCAGTTTTGTACCGCGTGTGCAATTTACTTCAGTTTGCGTTCGGTCTTCGCCGCGTGTACTCACTATCATAATTAATATCGTAGCAGATCGATATACTTAAATCATGCTATTATAAGCTGTATCATTTAGCTATAGCATTGTATCAATAAATCATCATTATAAACTTTCACATCGTATCATTTATAGTTGTCCCGTACACAATTACTTAAAAAGGAAGCCAAATATCAAAACAAAAATTTAAAAAGGGTAGAAACCTATTGTAAAGGAAAACGGCGTAGTATAAAGTTAAAGGAGAAAGATATAAAAATTGACATGATTATTACTAGTGCACTGCGAAACGAAATTTCAGTTCTGGAATGTGTAGAACGCTTGTGCAGACTGAACAGAGGATAAATATGTATCATAAGATAATTAATAAATATATTTTTTGTTACTTATTTAATGTTTTATTAATAAGTTTTACAGATATAGAAATATAGAGTTCACTGTACTTCTGCCGTAAGGCGAATCTGTCTTAAAGCGAATCTGTCCTAATACGAACAAGGGGAACGAAATAAGTTGTCCAAGGTAGATAATACGAGTTCACATACTACATTACTTACCATTATGTGAACATAAATAAATAAACAATAATAATAATTTGCGTACCCAGGTAGGCCGCTGCAAACAATGAGAAGACACAAACAAAACACATACAACAAAAAAAACCACACACACTGATAACAAAACACACACAAAAAACACATACATGTCATTAGTGCCCATACGCCTGCACTTTGGAATACCTTATGCTCGCCACTGACGCCGCAATCGGCGTAGACATTTACGCAAAATATTTAAAGAATTTTCCATCAACTCGAGAAGAAGAAGAAGTTTTAACAACATTTATATACATCTAACTGTCGCAACGACGACTTCGTATAACCTTTCTTGTATAAATTTTCAAGCTTCGCTCTAAATTAAAGCAACCCAAAGCAAAATATCTAAAGCACAATGTACGCCAATTGTGTACAAGTTATAATGCCAGCTCAAAGCTCGAGCTCAGTGAATTAATTCGAGTTAGCAAGTGCTGGGGATGTTCTCATAGCTTTGTATTACTTTATTATGACGGAGGTTGGTCATCAGAATCATTTTTAGGGTTCCGTACCCAAAGGGTAAAAACGGGACACTATTACTAAGACTCCGCGGTCCGTCTGTCTGTCTGTCACCAGGCTGTATCGCATGAACCGTGATAGCTAGACAGTTGAAATGTTCACAGATGATATATTTTTGTTGCCGCTATAACAACAAATACTAAAAACGGAATAAAATAAATATTTAAGTTAACGTACAACAAACGTGATTTTTTTGCCGTTTTTTACGATAATGGTACGGAACCCTTCGTGCGCAAGTTCGACTCGCACTTGGCCGGTTTTGTTCTAAGTTGTTGATTCGATTTCTTCAACTGGAAACGTAAACGTTATTAGGTATGTTAATTTACTGACAGGCAACGCAGATTCTAAGCCACTAGTTAATTCAATAAAATTGTGCGAACAAAGATATTATTTTTGAAAACTTATTTCATTTAAGTTTGAAATCCACAACCCACATTCGGCAAACACCCTGGTGATGAGTGCTCATGACTTCTCTGTATGAGAAGAGGCCTTTGCTCTGCAGTCGGGCTGTAACCTGCTGGTTTTATCTTCTCAAAGGTTTTAATGGGGGGTGCAAGTTTGTACAGTCATGGGTCAAAAGTGCAGTCATTCTCTCCCAAAACTCAAATGGCTAGGTTTTGTAGAAGAAGTTAAATTATGCACAAGTGATTTAATATTTTGTATAGAAATCAAAGTACAGATTATTCCTACTAATCGCGAAAATTTGAAATTCTGCTGCCTACAAAAAAATCCCCTTTTGTTTTGGTAGAGTATGACTGCACTATTGACCCTTATAGTACATTATGTGTATAATAATACAAGAACTTTCAATGGATTCTGGTGGCCTCTATAGTGACTGAATAAATAATTTATTTTCAGATTAGGAAGTGGTATTACTGTCACTATAGTAAAACACACTGTTCAACTAAATAACTATTTATTTGGTGAGTACAGTAAGTAACAGCCTGGACGGAGGCTTTCAATATCTTGATACTTTATATATTATTAACGCTCGAATGGATTCCAGGGTTGTAGTATAAGTTAAAAGCAAGGAAGTAAGCCTTTATGGAGATTTTAGTAATTCAATAAATACAAACTTATTTTACAAACAGAAATATCTCCCTTCTCTTTTAAAAAAATACTGGGAATTTCTCCTGTATCGTGGGTGCGTTTACAAACATATAAACTCACAGACGAGAATACCCAGAGCCGGAATAACTATCTGTGGACCATAAAAATATTTGCCGTGTCGTCATAATTTAATTCTTAAAACAATTTAATTTTGCCTTTACCATTGTATCTTTTTTCATCAAGCCTTCTTCTTGCATAACAACTTAATACCTATACAAAATATTATGTACTGCACAAATAACTCTAATCCGACGTCCGATAAAAAAGTGGCTGGAACAGACTGGATGACATAGATGAGAGAACCTGGTATTTCGGCACAGTTTGGGAGTAGCCTATTGCCAGCAATGGACTGCAATAGGCTAAATTGATCGATTGAACTCTAAAATCCGACCCCCAAGAAAAGCTTTTATTGTTAAATAACAAGAACCAACACAATTTACAAAAGAAAAGCATAAAAGTACAAACGAAATCTATTTAATTATTCCGTAACACATTCTGTATATCTGTGCGTAAACCGTACCAGCTTATAACTTGGACCACATCTGGTAACAAATTACCAAGTCCGGCAATTTCTCAGCAGATGGCCATTTCCTGCGCAAATTGAGAGCTAGCCAGCTTGTAATCTTAGCCAGACGTCCGTCCTGTAACATTATACATAGTCCTAAATATGTAGGTACGACCTCCATCACGTACATGTATATATGGTAATAGTTTGGCTTTGACGAAGCCTTCTTTATTGTGTACTTGTGTAGCAGTTCTAGAATAAAGTTTGGAAAATATCCTCTTGGCTGAATTTCGGTTACGATGGCCACAATCTAGGGGTCTTTAAGTCAAGAGTGAATAGGTTTTTTCTAGGCAAGCGTGATTCACCGTCGACCACATCATCGTTTTCCATCAGGTGAGATAGTGGTCAAGCGCGAGCCTATAGGATATATAAAAAATAAATAAAAAAATAAATTAAAACTGCGAATAAAGATAGAGCCAAGTAGAGATATTATAGTGCACATGTGTGTATGCACAAACACAGGTGTAATCTCTCTTCTTCTGCTCTTATAGTCCGATGGAATGACAACCTGACATAACTGGAGTGAGATCAGACGCAGGATCAATGGCTTCCCGTGCTATTGTATACTTTTTATTTCACGTACTCAACACCCAGAGTCGGGACAAGTATCTGTAGGTGATACAAATATTTGTTCCGTGCGGGAATCGAACCCGCGTCACACAGCAGCGCAGCAGTCAATCGCCAACCGAGCGCCCCTTTCAAGGGGATAACACGAGCAACTTCCTTTTGTAACAAATGCCAAGGTTTCCACAAACTATGCGTTCTGCTGATTTTGACCTGTGGCTCTAGACAAGTGTCAAGTGTGTGTGTCTTTGATAGGTATCATTTTTATGAGTTATGGACACCGACTTTCAAAAATAATAGTACAGTTGGTGATTACCGCTGAGGCGCCATTGAGACCCGAGCCGTAGGTGAGGGTCTTAAGAGAGCCGAGGACGGTAATGATATGATACACAAGTGTATCATACGACGTTTTTCAACACACTTGTGAAGAAAATAATACAAAAAAATCATTTTCAATAGTAAAAACGACTTGACAATTTTTTTTCACAATGGTGGGCAAAATTAATCAGTTTTCCTATGCGCGTGCATTTAACAATGGCGATCGGCCATAGACTAAAAGAATGAGGTTTCTTTTTTTTGGCTTTTCGTGGATAGTATTTTAGCCACGTACAAAATAGGGAATTTCAATTTTCTTAATTACTAAGAAAATAAAATTTATATTTCAGTGAAAGTTTTATTTATTGAGCACGTATACAAGTTGAACTTATCTATTTAAATACGAAGTTGCATGAAATGAGCAAGCAATAGGTACATTAATTTATTGGTACTATTGAGTACGATCTTTTTGTATCGAAACTTTTTTAAGAACAAAGCAACCCAACCAATAAATTAAAAATAACTCACTTGTGAATAATAGCAATGAAAAAGTCACAGTTTGATAACAGGTATCATTATGTGCCTAATTGCGGTGAAATTAGAGCCACTTTATGAGCAAATGTGTTGAAAAGTTATTACTCACTTTGTAGTTTTCTTATTTGGAAGCCGGGAGTATTTTATTGCAATTTTTTTTCATTTTTAATTGTACCTACCTAATAGGCAAGTAGTTAAGTAAGGTACCTAAAATGCAAGAATGGATTACCCGAACATCATGGTACCAATGAACTGTACACATCTGCGTACCCCTTTAGAGCGTACTGGCGTGATGTTATATTATGAAATGGTATAAACAATATACAGACATGCGATTGCAGCAATCCCGAGAGATTTGCCGTCATTTATTGAAGAGTTCTGTTGTATATCTCCAAAGTTCTTCAACAGAACTTCACACAAATTAAAATGGGACCAATTTCGGAACATACTGTTTCAAATTAAAAAAAGAATTTTCAAAATCGGTCCACAATTGCCGGAGATATCGGGGAACAAACATAAAAAAAAACATACTTAATGTCGAACATACAACCTCCTCTTTTTTGGTAAGTCGCTTAAAAATGAACAAGTAAGTGATATCGTGTAAATCCATAATCGACGGCAAATTGAGACATCATTAATACCAGATTCACTTTCTTTATCGTTACTTCCTGAGCAACAACATCATTCGAAGTCAAAAACTCGTAAAGTTGGAAGTGTTCTTGTCTCGTCAAGAGACTGTAAGTAGAAATACTTGTCGCGCCGAGAGACGGAAACACGGAGATGTGCACAATGAAAGCGACGCGATGACGGAGCGGAGAGCGTTATTACAGCGATGTTTGAAAAATATGATGATACGTTTTATTGAAACATGGATAGTAGTTTTATAGGTGCTTGTGTTTATAGTGATAATCTATGGAACGAGTTGCATTTAAAGTATTATATTAGTACAGATTAACCATATTTTTGAATTACGTTAAACCACTATTATTTAGCGAGCATCTTAGGAAGAAGATACGTAGCTGCAAATGAATATTAAGTTGTCCCATCTGGCATACCTCAGTAGTACCCCGGAGTCAGATGTTATATCCGGAGATAGTAATAGGCCCACCCCGTTACATTAGGAATCAAACATGAATGTCGAAATTTTGGTGTAGTTAAACATACATCTCTGCTTAATCCTTCGCGGAATACAGGCGTGATATTAATAAATCATTACTAAAGTGATAATTTTCACCTAATATAACACAAGAATAAAAACAAAGGAATTACGGTAACAAACACAACTTTTAAAATGCTCATTTAACACAACAAAATCGAACCGAAACAAAATAAGCTCTAGGCAAGTGACATTCTATCAACTAAAAGTCGCCATAGCGATTAGAAAAATTTCAAAATGTATGAGATCACCAAGCGCTTACATTTTGGTGTTTCGACCGTCACTATCGCTAATGTACATGGCTATTACAACAATGTCTAGAGCCTAAGTTCTCTCGTCTCTTGTGAGACACGGGACCGGTCAATGTGGCGGCGCTTGGAGGAGGCCTACGTTTAGCAGTGGATGTCTTTCGGCTGAAAAGATGATCAAAGTGTCTTGTACATCCTCACTGATTCCCAAACAAAACGAACAAAGCAGTGTATCGATATACCCTTAGCACATATTTAGGAGGCTTAACGCATACATCGCTGTTCAAGTTCGTTGGCAAGGAGCCAGGACGTGATTGGCTGGCTGTAAAACTATTAAACGGTCGGTTAGTGAAGTGAATGGTGGGATACAGTAGTTATTGATATAAGTGTTTATAGTAAGTGGTTTGTGTTGGCAAGGTCAAAAAAATTTTTGGTAAGTTCAGGCTTAAGATTAAGACTCCCACAGTTGGGTGAGACGCGAATCTGTTTGTTTGAGCCTAGAATTGATATCTAATGGGTTATACGTATTTTGGGAGTGGATACCACAAATCTGCAAGTGTAAAGTACGACGGTGGCAGATGAAGATACCATAGAGCAGGTTTCTTTTCACATCTTTTGTACAACGTGTAGCTGGTTTGATCTTGCGTGGGACAAATGCTTGTAATTGTATGAATGACTCACACCTCAAACGCTCAAATACAGATCTGTCAATGCATCAAAATAAAAATCAAAAAATCAAAATCAAATATTTTTATTTTACATAGGCCTACATGGGCACTTATAAAACGTCGACAAAAGGTGCACGGTTCGGGTTAGTCGTTTCCTATGGAGAAGAACCTTCAAGAAACTCCATCACATTATAGGATCCCTAGCTCTATTAATAGTATCATATTATAATATAATAATAATATCAAGAAGATATTACGATTGTCAATACGCTAACCACAAGTGATCTATTCAAATAACCCTTGAACACAGAACAGGGTCTGTTAAACAATAATAATAATTTCAGATTGAAGATTTATTAGGGTCCTTTCATAAATAGTGTTTCAACTAGGTTTGTGGTACCGGAATAATATTAATGATAGAGATAACTTGCCTACCTACTTAATGCTAGTGTCATTGTGTCGACTTATATACTAAAGCCTGATGGTGCGATACAATTCGATTTATATTACACCAACAAGCGATTTTACTAAGCAAAATTGCTAGTATGTTCACAAGGACCATCGCGTCCTTGTGAACATATAATGCAATTCGACTGATGTGCAACTGAATTCTTCATAGAAAATACGAGCGTGATATCGCCTATCGACGCAATTTAAATTGCATCACGCCATCAATAAAGGACCTTAATGAAACTATAAAATTTATGTTTTTCTTCCTTGAGACTCACTAGAAAAATTCAGCTTTTAAATCAAAATTGGGTCGGCTTCGGATTTCGTATGTATGTACTATCTCAATATTATTTTGAACTGGCTTTTGTCAGCGACTTCATCCGCACGCCAGTCGGCAACTATCCTACAGGATCTAATACCGAGGTGAAAGTATTATATACCTTAATTTAGGTCATCTGAGTCTATCCTTCGAGAACTCAATACCACAACTAGGCCCTCCCTTCGAATGATCCAGGAATCCTTTGGTCGCATTGCCCAAATCGATGGTCATAACCTCGAGCAGCTGATGATTACTGGTAAGGTCGAAGGCAAGAGGCAGAGAGGTCGCAGCCCGATTAGATGGTCTGACCAAATCCGATCAACTCTCAACACGAAACTGTACGATGTACTCCACGACGCCAACGATAGGCAAACATGGTGTAAGATCACAAAAAAAACAGAAGATCTTCCGTCGGGCGAATCACGACCCTCAGTAATGAAGAGCACGATACAGGGAGGTATTATAGGAGAGAGGATGTGATAGTTTCATCTAAGTTACTGTTGAAATGTGATTGACTACAACATACCTACAGACTTTCACTTTTATAATATAAGATAGTCTTGGCTGTTAAATAAATCTCAGATAGAAACTCCCTTAACTCAGAACATTACTATATTTAGATTTGGACTATGCAATTAATAATGGTTGGTGGATTAAATATTTAGCTGTGGTAACCGCTTCATCCTTTAGTTTCTGAATTAGCCAAAATATTTCGTGTTGCTTTACTTTGTTTTGAAATGCCTCGTTGGTTAAGTGGTAACAAGCGCTACTGCTGAGCATGGGGTCCTGGGTTCAATACCCCGGGTCGGGCAAAGTATAATTGGGTTTTCCCATCTTGAATTTCTCCGACAATAGGTAATAGGCTCGCCTCTTATTACTTATACGACCCTGGTCGACACACTCTCGATCTTCACCACGTTATTCACAAGGAATTTGTGGACGATAAACCCGACACCACCCTGGGACTGCCGGTCATCCTCTAGTAAATAGAGCAAGTAACGGGATTTGAGGACCATCGTGTCCTCCCCTCTCTTCGGACTTCAGATAACCCTATAATACTCCATCGTAACCTGCTCAATTCCTCTTCGAATTCATTGATCTTCTCGTCGGTCCGAAGTGTGCGCGTGTTGTACGTTGCCAGGTCCAGTCGTCGGTGTTTGTTGGGGTAGCTGGATCTCGTCCGGAGATTCTTAGCACCCCTTGCCATGCCGTAACCTTGACTGCTACCGTAGTCGCCTCTTACGACACCCACGGGAAGACATGGGATGGTGAAATTATATACGGATAATTCATACAATTCTTCCTACTAATTGAATAAATCTGTCTGTTTGTTTCGTTTTTACGAACCAAAACACCAATTTGGACGAATTTTGACATAGTCTACTATATAATCCGATATTACGTTCCCTTGGAATAATTTTCGACTTTCTCGAAGCCAAAACCACTGTCAGAAGCTAGATATTAATAAAAGAGTTTCGTAACTTAAACTCCATATCTGGAAAACAATCTCTTCCACGAACAAAGTTATCTCCAAGACTGTTACAAAACTTCTGCGTACTTCGAATGAATTGATCGTTTCTCAAGTAATTTGTGTAATTATTCTGAATATTGATGAACGATTTCCCACTCGAGGAGTCAACGCGTCAGCTAACTTCTCTTTAACGACTTTCTGAACGTTTATGAGTACAGTCAAGATGCTCTAGACAAGTGGGATTCTATCATCGCAGGTGACAACGTCATATTGGAAGAAGTAGAAAATGTATGAGAATGTCACGAGCTATCGAAATGTCGCGTGACCTATATCTTACATTTTGGCATTTCAAACATTGCCATTGCTGATACAATGACACTCTGTCAAGAGCCTTACGTCAGTCGTAGCAATTGAAGTGCGAACAAGATAAAATTAAAAAAACCCTCGATTTTAATTTTTAACCAACTTACCAAAAAGGCGTAGGTTCTATGTTCGACTTTATGTATGTTTTTTTTTTTGTGTATCTTCACCGATATCTCCGTCAATTGTGGACCGTTTTTTTGTTTGAAAGAGCATATTCCGAAATTGGTCCCATTTTAATTTTGAACTCCGGAGATATACAACAGAACTCTTCAATAATGGCTGTAATATTAGTAAAATAAGTGTGTTAAGGTATTTCTAAGAGCTGTGGATTTTGTGATTAATAAATAAATAAATAATTAACGGCAAATCTCTCGGGATTGCTGCAATCGCATTTCTGTTTATTGTTTATACCATTTCATAATATAATATAACGCCAGTACGCTCGAAAGGGGTACGCAGATCTGTCATTTCATCGACTGTGTCGTGCATGTGACTGTAATTACCTAGCTATACACATTTTTATTGATAAAATCGCAAAAGATTTTGCAAGAAGGAATATTTTGTCAACACCTTCAAAATGTTTCGAAGTGTTGTGAAGTTTTGACTTTTTCGTCTTTAATAATATCGGAATTGGAAATCAAATACAAGATTCAGCATAATTTCCGTAATGAAGCGAAAGAAAGCCTTTTCATACTACTTTAGCGCTATCTAATGATTATCCTCCTGCTCCCTGCCCCATATTAGTTGGCGTACTGCACTGGCCTCGGTACTGCCGCACTTTTATTTTATATGGTGGACGTCTTACAGTAATTAAATTACAACAAAATTCTATCTACCGTTCAATTAATAAGTATTCCAACAACACTAACAACACGTAAAAACTCAGCATACTAAAATAGGCTCACGCAAACTGCCTAAACGTAGACCTCACCCACAAACACGCCGTCACTTCACTCATCTTATTACCGCGGCACAGCTGATGCATTCCTTTCCCTCGTCAGAGCACACAGATGTAGTAACACTAACTTTGCTTATTTATCCACAACTGGGTCCTAAGGTGGTGTATAAAGGAACTTGACATAGCGGGAAGCGTTTATTAGAAGCGAATAAAGAGTTTCAATTTGGTTGCATGGCTACCTTGCTGGTTCCTAAGAGTTCTTTAGGACTCACTCTTAGACATATACTTATGTAATTATTTATCTAAGAACCCAGTTACAACATTTTAAAAACGACGCCAAAACGTGAAAATCCTAACGTATGAGTGTTAAGATGTTTCTTAATCATAAAACTACATGGAGAGACCATAAACAGCACCCCAGTTACGTAATTAAGATGCCGAACATACAGCACGTTCCTATAGGATAATTTCGATTTCACGTAGACGGAACCGCCAGTAAAAGCTAGTAATATAAAACGTAACGTATCTGTGTCTATCTGTTAGTGCGCTGGTTTTTCGATAGTGGTTTTTAGTTCTGTATCCAAAGGAAAAAAACGGGACCCTATTACTAAGACTCCGCGGTTCATCTGTCTGTCTGTCGGTCCGTCTGTCACCAGGCTGCATCACATGAACCGTGATAGCTAGACAGTTAAAATTTTCACAGGTAATGTATTTCTGTTGCCACTATAACACCAAATACTAAAAATAGAATAAAATAAATATTTAAGTGTCCCACTTCGTCACTTTCGTCCCGTACAACAAACGTGATTTTTTTGCGATAATGGTACGGAACCCTTCGTGCGCGAGTCCGACTCGCACTGGGCCGGTTTTTGTCTTAACTCATCAGATTTATTCTCCATACAGCTTTTTAAGTTATTAACATATACTTGGTGTGAGTGGACTTAAGGGCCTAGCGACTTCTTTAACTATACTGGGTGTATATCTGCCAGCCAATTTTCCTAAAACAGAGCCTACTATATCCACACATCTCAATAGACAAGTAGCCATCCTTCTTCGTTTGTCTTATCGGAGAGGCGCGGCTCAGGGCGCAATGTTCTACTGTTCACCTTCAGGGTAAATAATGAAGCTGCAGATAAAAATAGTATGGTATCGATTTATTGACGTTTGCTTTACATCACAAAGCGGGTTTGTAATGTTTTTCTACTGTGCGTGCTAAAAGATTTGATTGCCCATGAACTTTGAAGTATAACAAAACGGTAATGAGAACTTTGCTTAAGTATTTTAATGTTTAGAGCCAAAAGTGAGATAGAGTCAAAAGTGAGATAGAGCTCAATTTCTAACTGATAATTATCGTTAAACTCATTCAGCAGAAATTTTCGTAAAAAACGTATTTAATTTGTTCATTTATCTCGAAGATGATGCCTATCTGTATACTTCGAAACAGGTTTTTTAATCGACTTACCAAAAAGGAGGAGGTTCTATGTTCGACATTATGTATGTTTTTTTTTTATTTTTTAGAACCTCCTCCTTTTTGTTAAGTCGGTTAAAAAATACCACCGACTTCCAAATAAGAAAACTACAAAGTGAAAAATAAGTTATTTTTGGAAGTCGGTGTCCATAACGCAAAAAATGGTACCTACGAAAGACACCGACTTCCAAAAATAACTTATTTTTCACCTACACCATATCCTTTACTTTGAGTTTGCTTCTTTAATATCCTTTACTTTGAGTTTACTCTCACTAATGATCTTTCAAGGTCGTATATCAATTAAAGCAAATACAACATCCTTTCTTGTCCCGTTACTGGTCAACATCTGACTATTCACAGGAACCCGAGAGGCTCGTGTCAACAACCCTATCGGATTCATGACGATGTGGAATGGGGCTACACGAAGAGTCAAACAAGCTAATTGGTATACAGGCAAAAATTTTTTTTTCACTGGACTGATAATATTTATTTTTGTTATCTGCGGTTGGAGAGGCTTGGACTGCTGCAGGCTGATGATGATGATGAGTTTCACATTCGCCTGATTTTTGAGTCCCAATTTTAAATTTTTAGGTTTTTTTTTCATCAGAAATTGGGACAAATTCGGCACATGCCAAAGGTGTGTAAGATTTTTTGGCGTTCACACCAGTTTTTTCTCCCAATTTTGTTTAACAAGATATTTTACTTTGTTTACCGAAAACGGGGCAAAAACTTGGGACGAAAGCGACAGAACTATTTTCTAAGATTCTACTTAGCCATCAGCCCTTATCGTCCCACTTTAGACAAAGGCCGCTTCCTTTCTATAGTACCGTAAAAGAAATGACTACTCAGTACACTTACAACATTGTTTAAAAGTAGCTGCAAGGTAACCCGCATACAATCCGACTTGTTTGACTGTACAAGCTATCGGATTCAGTTCGAGTGTGGAGTGAGTAGCGGTCGAGGTCTCGCTGTCGAGATTGTGTCGGGTCACTACCCGGCAGTAATCGACACTTTGTCGAGGGCTTGACATTGACAAGCCTTTAGCTTTGGTTTGTAAATAAGGAAGTGGTTGTAATTTTGTTAAGACAAATATTTATTAGGAGCTGTAGTGGTTTAGTAGTCACGGCCCTGAATTACGAGTTGTAGGTCGTGGGTTTAAACCCAAGCGCTTTACTTTGTGTTATATGTCCAAGAACCAAACATTTTAAAACGGTTATGGTAAGCCAGATGCAAATAAACTAAGTTTATTTATTTCTTTTTTTGATTTTACTGACTCCAAAAAAAAGGACGTATTCAATTCGACACGTAGGTATATATGCAATATTAATAGAATTTCAGAATATTCACTAAAGTTACTTTGTATGGGCTTCTAAAGACATGTGTCAAATTTCATAAGTGCATGTGCGTATGTTTGTTTGTATATTTGTACATATATGTGTATGTATATTTGTCCACGCATTTCTCCAAAAATACTTATCGGATGGTGATCATTCTTCGATCACTAAATATCTCTCAACTTAGGTAACAGTACACGAATCTGTCGATAAATAAATAAAACCGACTTTAAACGCAAAACCATTAAAAAGTGCAAAATAACTTTAAAAAACAAGAGGTACCAAAGACACTGACCTCTGAAACGATAAGTAGGGAAAGACTTTACGAGCTATATGGACTTAAGCCTTGTATTAACACTGAAACGTTTAATAAGTATGTTGCTACTTACTCAAGAATTTTTAAAAATTCCTGCAAGGCAGCTAAGGTCTTGTACATTAGCAATAAGGTTAAATTAGCAGAAAATAAAATCAAGACGGTTTGGAAAATTATAAACAATGAAACGAATAGGAATAAAAGAAATAGTAGTGATTACACGCTTGAGACCACACACGGACTTATTAGAGATAACAAAAAAGTTGCGCAAGAATTTGTTAATTTCTTTACCAACATCCCAATTAAAACTACTGAAATTTTAAATTCTTCGCCCTCGCTTGCTTTTGGATTATTAAACGCGAACGTTTCATCCTGCCCGATTGTATTTAATTTTTCACATATAAACCCCATGACAGTAATAAAAGCTTTTAAGCAAATCAAGATCAAACCGACTGAAGATCTGTGGGGAATGTCCATCAAAGCTTGTACCTCCATTATTCAGACTATAGCGCCGTACTTAGCGTTGATTTTCAATTTGTGTGTGGATCAAGGAGTTTTTCCGGATCTAATGAAATATAGTAAGGTTATACAACTTTTTAAATCCGGGGACAGTAAAGACACAAATAATTATAGACCAGTATCCGTGTTGCCGGTTTTCAGCAAGGTATTTGAGAGGATAATGCTAAATCAAATGCTCATTCATTTTAATACGAATAACATCTTGCATGATAGACAGTATGGTTTCACCAGAGGACGTTGTACAACTGACGCTGGTGTCGCTCTATTAAAACACATCTTTGATGCGTGGGAAGATTCGCAGGATGCCATAGGTATCTTCTGCGACCTGTCGAAGGCGTTTGATTGCGTTAATCATGAAACATTACTTCTGAAACTTGAGCATTACGGGCTAGGTCAATCAGCGTTAAGTTTAGTTAAATCTTATTTGAATGATAGACAGCAATTAGTTCAAATAAACGGTGTGAATTCATCCCGGTTAAACGTTAAAATGGGGGTACCCCAGGGCTCAATTTTAGGTCCTTTCTTATTTTTAGTATACATAAACGATTTACCCCGTTTATTGGAAAACAAACTTAACATGGTGTTATTTGCTGATGACACATCTTTAATTTTTAAAATAAATAGACGTACTTGTCAGGTTGACGACGTAAATAACGCGCTACGGCAGGTTCAGGATTGGTTCACTGCCAATAATTTAGTTTTAAATGGTAAAAAAACCAAGTGCGTAAAATTTTCCTTGCCGAATGTCAAAAGTACTGATTGTGACATTATATTAAACAAGAAGAAGCTAGAATTCGTCGATAAAACGGTTTTCCTGGGGATCACGCTGGACTCAGGGTTGCAATGGGGTCCTCATTTGGTATCCCTTGCGGGGCGGCTGAGTTCGGCGGCTTATGCTGTTGGAAAGATTCGTCGGTTGACGGATGTGGGTACCGCCAGACTGGTCTATTTTAGTTATTTTCATAGTATAATGTCTTACGGTATCTTACTATGGGGAAGGGCTTCAGACATTGAGTCAATTTTTATTCTGCAAAAACGAGCCATCAGAGCGATATACAATCTTCGCCGGCGCGATTCTCTAAGGGAACTGTTTAAGGACATTAACATCATGACGGTTCCTTGTCAATATATTTATGAAAACATCATGTACGTAAGAAAGAATTTACATCTTTTTAGTAAAAACGGCGACAGACATAATTATGTTACTAGAAATAGGGACTAATTAGTTCAACCAGGTTTCAGACTGGCTAAAGTAGCCTCATCTTTCATGGGGTACTGTACAAAATGTTACAATAAAATTCCTCCCCACATTCTTGAACTGAATGAGACGAAATTTAAAACTTGTATAAAACGCACACTATGCAGGCTGGCATATTATATTGGGGGATTACATCAATAATAAAAATGCTTGGCTAAATGCTAGTCCTGCTCCACAGCCACTAGGGCGCAAAAACAAGTGATATGCAGAACATTATTGTTTTGAATTATTGTTGGACCTTCTGAAGACTGTATAAATATATTTGTATTGTATAAACTCAATTTCATTCATCAAGGTATGTACTTATGTACCTAAATATTGTAAAAAGTTTTTTTTTTAAAGAGTAAGTATGGAGTTTCTTGTGCATTCTTCTCCATTACAAGCTACTTTCCGAATGCACGGTAGAATCAACTATTATTATTTGTAAAATGTAACGTTCAAAAGTGCCGCTTGGTGGCCTACTTGAAATAAAATATCTTTGTCTTTGTCTTTGATAATTTATTTTAGCACTTTTTAGTCTTTTGTTTTAAAAGTCGGTTTATTTTTTCGAAAAATCGGTGTCCAAATATGATAAAAACAAGAGAAACCAAAGACATCGATCTGTGAAAAAGGTTTTATTTCTCTCTTTTTAGTTTAATACACCATCATAAAAATGAGCAAGCTCTTTAGTAAGGTACCTAAAGTATTGAAAAAATACCCATAGGAACTCAATTTACACATTCGTGCTATTTGTCGCTAAAGAATTCGGTTGTATGCTCCATATCTTGAAAACTACTCAACTAATTTTGATGAAACTTGCACTTGCTTTGCCCTAAGTTGAGAGATATTCAATCCAATAAAAAAGAATGATCATGACCCGATAAGTAGTTTAGAAATGCGTGATACATACAAACATATAAACATACATACACTTATGAAATTTGGCACACGTATTTAGAAGCCCACATAGAGTAATATTTATGAATATTGTGCAGTTCCAACAATATTACATACATTTGTGTCGAATTGATTACCTCCTTTTTTTTTGAAGTCGGTAATTAAATTTAAGTCTAACCGAAAATACTTTATCACACAGGTAAATATTTTAGGCATCATATTTCATAAAGGCTTAAAATAAAGCTTCGTGACGATCCCCCAGAGATCGATACGTAGTCCTCGACACGTCCAATTAATTTTTAGCAATCCCAGGATTAGCGCCGGATTATGTTGGTGTCAATAGGTTGCCGCGACCTTTCATAAATACCGAGAGCTGTTTCAACTAAAAAAATTAAGCTTGCAAAAAGATTTAGGAACATTTTAATCCATTTTTGATTAGAACCTAATACCTGCCCTATAGGTTGATTTTAGAAGTTTTTATATTTTGAACTTCATCATTATTTCTGCCAAATCAAATCCATCAAATCAAATCATTTATTTTCGAAACATGGGTAGTCTTCAGGGTCATATTTTTATAATTCTTTTTTTTTTAGTTCTTTAAACCATATCCTACCATGGCTGGTGTGCAAAACATTACAATAAAATATTACATTATTAATTAACAATTGCATCATCTATAAATACTATAAATAATAATTCTATTATTGGACAATTACTTAAGTTAATTATTACATTATTTTCTCATTTAAATAATCATTAGCAGAATAATAAGCTTTTTTAGTGGGTTTTACAATAAATTGAAATTATTTTATTACATTATTTTATGTACTTAGGTAGTTTATTATTTATTCCAGGGCCCATACAAAATGCACTCTTATCAATCATAGCTGTTCTATAGCTTATTGCACTGAGTGTACTGGCTAGTCTTGGACTTTTTAAAGCTTCATATTTATTTAGGTTAGTTCTTATGTACAATGCTAGTTCATTGATGTACAATGATGGGAAAGTCAATATATCGATTTCCTTATTATCCAGCGGATTCCTACAGCCTTAACCAGGGCACACTA
Source organism: Orthosia incerta (assembly GCA_948252205.1). Lineage (NCBI taxonomy): Eukaryota > Metazoa > Arthropoda > Insecta > Lepidoptera > Noctuidae > Orthosia > Orthosia incerta. The sequence continues at coordinate 29,758,546 of OX411758.1, forward strand.
GGTCCACCTAGAGGATGGTTTTCCAGATATCCATATTTTACTATTCTGCAACCAAAGAGTAACACAGAAAGACAAGAAACGTTTTTCACAAAAAAAGTGCAAAAATAACTTTCTAAGTCCTTTTGAAGGAAACATCCTCAACTCAATGGCCATGACAACAGTAAAATGCGTCCATTGATATCAATAAATAACAAGCTTTATATGTCGTTTTGATTGATTTGTAGTAGAGAAAATTAAATAGAATATCGTAAGTCTTTTAAAGTTTAAGCAATATTTTTTAACTTTTCTTCTTGCCTTTAATGGGTAGTAAAAACCACTTTGTCAATCAAATAAAAAACAACATGTATAAAACCCATGTCCAACCCACTATTAAATTGTCCAACACGACAGTGACAAATGCTTGCAATCACACCGGCAGACGCTCTCAACCTTTTTCATGCATTCTTAACGCACAAGGTACCACTCTGTAGTCCCTCTACCGACCGAGCGACGCGACGTTGACAAATGTTGACAGCCCCTGGCATTGACGACTCCAATATTTTTCGTCCGAAGCTATTTATCGAAGGCCCACAAATCGATCGCTGAAATAAATAACCTTTTATTGAACGAAAAATTGAGGTTAATAAAAAGAAAGTACCTACTTTTTCGATAGAAAAAAATATAGGTCGTCTAGTCTAGGAAGAGAAGAAATATAGAGGTGTTAGGAAAATCTGTTAGGAATACGATCGTATTTAAGACTGATTGTCGCAAATGTAATTGAAAGAAATCGTAAATCGTGTAGATAAGATTTTATAGCCGTGTCGTCGACTTTGGTACGGCGTAGCGCTACGGTGCTACGGCGTAGCATTTTCGTAGCAGTACTAACTTTTGCTCGTTATTTTTATTTGCGTTGGGAAACAGTCGGTGATAACTTTACAAATAGTTGTATCTCTGACAGTAAAGTCGACTTTCGTCGACGAATTGAGTTAAATAATGTTTAACATTTAGGGAGGCTGCTTGGTTATAGTCTTCGTCTCTTAACAGACTAAATTACTACTTTATCGATCTTGCCCCTATAAAAGCTATCTAAAGAGGGACTCGTGTGAACCTATCTGATTTAACTCATAGTTAATAGGTTACTTCTTGGCAAGTGAGCTTCACCGCCGCGCCGCGTTGATCACATGATCGCTTACCATCAGGTGAGACAGGGGTCAAACGTGAACCTGAGCGTTGATGTGGTCGGCGGTGAACCACGCTTGCTTAGAAGTAACCTACTCACTCTTGACTTGAAGACGCCCAGGTTTGAACTATCAGGAAATAGAGACTCCGGCAGGGAATTCTAGTCCTTAGATGTACGCACAGTAAAAGATTCCCAAACCGTTTAGTGCGTATGGATCTGGATGTGGATCCAGATTCCACCCGTGCAGAGATAGATTGTAGTTTGGCATAGCACATTTTCACGCGGGCAAAGGCGCTGGCAGCAGCTAGTATGATATAATTATTTTCGGAGCTACACGTTTCCACACACAACGGTACACAGTAACATGACCTGTCGGGGGACGTGTAGCATCGGATTATGACGTCACATGTCCGATAGCGCGGTTGACGTCGATCCGATGTTTGTTCTGTGATGTGGATTGTTGGAGAAACTTAATATTGTGCTAATTTACTGAGCAGAGTGAATGAATTATTGATGGTTTTTGTGCTTTTAATAATTATTGTTCTTAGTTAACTGGGCTTTGGTTTTGTCGCGTGGAATAATATTTTTAAGACAGAATACGTAATTATGTATTCAGAATTAAATCTAAAATCATGCAATTTGGGTTGTTCCATAGACACTTACGGTTAGAAAGAAATTGAAATGTAGATGTGGTAGGATGGTACAACATGTCGTACGTCAGTGGTTACTGAGCTGGCCTAGCGTAGCACGACAGAAGTTTTAATAGAATACGAAGCCAGCATTATACGGGTTTTATTAAATATTATGTCTGGCCTACTATGCAAGCTATATTCTTTAAACATCATTTAAAACTACTCGGAAAAATTTAATATAAGTCAAGTGCCTAATCCTGAAATAACATGCTATATGCTAAACAGCAAAAACTAAAATTATAAATACGTACTTGTGTTGACAAACCTTCAAAATCAGTTACATTTTACAAACTTTCCAATACAATACAATAACTTTAAACTGTCGAACCAAAACACATTATTTTAAAACTCGAAGACACACAGCTGTCTGTAGACGCTTCGTAAAGAATCGCCCTATATTTGTTAAATACGACAGAATGGCCCGCAGACGGCGATTATCGCCTTAGACGAGATTACCTCTTTGTCTGAGTTGCATTACAAGGGCTTATAGCGACTCGGCGGTAAATACTTTTAAAAATAATATTCGTAAGAGGAGGAAATTCCTGATAAAATATTTTTAGATAGATATATAGGTACTTTTACCATAACAAATAACCGTAGCCAAATGTTGATTAAACATGCAACAGGGAATATGCAGAGAAAAAGTATATAAGAAATAGTGTACATCAAAATGTATGGGAATGACGACGTACCATTTCGAAAGCGCATTCTATACATTTTTGATATTTTTAACCGACTTTCGAAAAAGGAGGAGGTTCTATGTTTGACTTCTTGTATGTTTTTTATGTATGTTCACCGATATCTCCGTCAATTGTGGACCGATTTTGAAAAAGTTTTTTTTGTTTGAAAGAGTACGTTCCGAAATTGTTCCCATTTTAATTTGGTGAAGATCTGATGAAGAACTTCGAAGATATACAACAGAACTCTTCAATAAATAACGGCAAATCTCTCGGGACTGCTGCAATCGCATGTCTGTTTATTGTTTATATCATTTCATAACATAACATCACGCCAGTACGCTCTTAAGGGGTAAGCAGATCTCTCATTTGATCGATTTTGTTCAAGTTTCATGATATTCGGGTAATCTATTCTGGCGTTATAGGAAACTTACTAAACAACTTGTCTATTAGGTAGGTACAACTAAAAAGAGAAAAATAAAAAAACTTTTTTACAAAAAAATACTACCGACTTCCAAAGAAAAAAACTACAAAGTGAAAAATAACTTTATTTTTGGAAGTCGGTGTCTTTCGTAAGTACCATTTTTTGCGTTATGGACACCGACTTCCAAAAATAAAGTTATTTTTCACTTTGTAGTTTTTTTCTTTGGAAGTCGGTAGTATTTTTTTGTAAAAAAGTTTTTTTTTACCAATTACTAACGCGACGCTTTCCTGGATAGAATGTCACTTGTGTTGAACTTCTAAGCTTTATTTTATAACTTTAAGGTTTTTTTTCTATCTCCAAACATTCTTGCAACAACTATTAAAAACCTTTAAAATATACGGTGATTTGACTTTATCCTGTAATCTTGCTGAGATTGCCACGTATTTTATTATTTAGCTGAGTTCAGCATGATTTATGCCCGAAAAAGAAAAGTACCGTAGTAAATTTCGTAAATACATTAATCCTTGAGACAAATTTGACCTACGATTTACTTAGATGCCGTTGTCATACAGTTATCAACCAAAACTATAGCGACTATAAACAAAATAACAAAACATCCTAAAGAATTCTGGCGTTACATTAAAAACAAACGAAACAGTAAATCAGTGATTCCAGCCAGAATGAACATGGACGATGATAAGCTAATATTGGTAATGACATTGCAAACCTTTTTGCTTCTCATTTTCTTCAAATGGCAGGAATGCAAATATCCAAGAATCATACAAAGTGCTTAGTAATATAAAAAATTCTCAGTAAGAAGTCCTAGCAAAGGTAAAGAAACTTAATACATCCAAGGGTGCCAGTCCCGATTGTATTTCACAATTTTTTATTAAATCTGAGTTGACACGTTAAATCCAATCATTGCTGGGATATCTTCCTCAAAGTATTCCTAAACGAGATCGCGTTCGGCCTGGGTGCGTCTCGCTCAAACATACACAAACAAATACATAACCTCACGCATTTTACCCGTGGGGGAAAATACAGAATTCCACCTGCTACGACTCTTACATACTCCTTTTGTTTCATTTACGTTCATACATCTAGTCATACACGCACGCCGGATATGATACTGCGCACCTGGCCGCCTTGAAGAACATCACCTATAAGGTCCGTGCGTGTTCTTCTTGGACGTCCCCTATCGACGTTTCCAGTCCCATCAGCCTAGTAAATACCTCTTGTTAGTAACTTTTCATTCCACCTCTCAACCTGCCCAAACCACCTACGCATACTACATATTATAAATCACAATGCCTCGCAGTAACAAAATTATCACAAAAAAAACAGTTGAACACCGCCACAAATAAACTAAAACCAGCAAAACTATACACCGCCTCAAGATAACTGAAAAGACTTGAACACAATAATCCAATAATTCCTGGAATATGCATGCTCAAAGTATTTTACAAAGAGATCGCGCTCAGCCTGGGTACGCCGTGGTACAAATAAAGAGACTTTGGTCTTGTGAGCGACCGCTCTTAATCCTGTCTGCAGAGGAGTTTTTTTTAACCGACTTCCCAAAAAGGAGGATATTTCTCAATTCGACCGTATATATATTTTTTTTATGTGTGTTCGCAGATAACTTCGTAGTTTATCAACCGATTTTGATGATTCTTTATTTATTGGAAAGGTTATCTTTCCACCCTTGGGATATCCAAGGGTGGAAAGATAACCCATGAAAAGAATCTGATGATGGGATCCTAGAGAAATCGAGGGAGCTCCTCAAATATTATAGGCATACATATAGCGATTTTGCTATTTTCATCAACAATGCAATCATTTGCACTCAGAAACTATCATTTGGTGCAGTGAAACTGATGAAGAATACCACAAAGGCCATTGGAACTCCGAAATAAAACAATGTGTACTAGTAGTGTTTGGGCTTATTGGAATCGTCATGAGATGTACTTTGGCTATAAATGATTTTCATGTTAATTGTAGGTACCTACCAAAACTAAAGAGGTAAATAAAAAACTTTTTAACAAAAAATCTGACTTACCAAAAAAGAGAAGGTTCTATGTTCGACTTTACTTCGTTACGTTCACCGATATGCCCGTCAATTGTAGACCGATTTTGAATTTTTTTGTTTGAAAGGGTATGTGCCGAAATTGGTCCCATTACAATTTGGTGAAGATCTGATAAAGAACTTCGGAGATATACAACAGATATACAACTCTTCAATAAATAACGGAAAGATCTCGGGATTGCTGCAATCGCACGTCTGTTTATTGCTTATACCATTTCTTATCATTACATCACATTCTCCCTGGTACACTCTCATTTCACCGGTTATGTTCAGTTTCATGATATTTGGATAATCTATTCTGAAATTGTAGGTACCTTACTTAACTACTTGCCTATTAGGTAGGTACAACAAAAAGGGAAAAATTTGTTTTTCTTAACTTTTTGGAAAGTCGGTTAAAAATGACCGTAGTTTTATGCATATTTATCGTAAGACTCGTGCGAAAGCTCCACTGCACTGTCGTCTTCATAGATGGTGAATGATAGATCACATTGTGAAGCCTCATGACTGAGGTTTTGATCGAATGACCGGTTTATGTTGATAGGATGTCACGCTACTCTGACGTCTAAAGTTATACACGCACGCCTATTGTAAGTAGTGCACCCGGACATTCTGAAAAACATCACCAGTAAGAGACGTGGTTGTCCTTCTAGAATCCAGAGCGTCCGCTTTCGGCGTTTCAACTTACGTCTGATTTGTACATTGGTTTTGTTGGTCGTCTATTGTCGTTCTTTTTCTATCACAAAAATACTAACCTGTTTTACAATTATTTACCGTATGTAAAAGGTTCCTTCTCCAACCGAAAATTTAATTACATTTCATTCGTACTAGTTTTTCTTACAATGCTTTACTCAGCTTTCAATGATTTACTAAAAATGTACGTACGTAACAAACAATGACACCATTCCTTTGTACAATCTACCTACGTTTTAAACAGCAAGTTGAAGCACATTCTTATACCGATACCACAACCGCATTTCTACAAGGAATGCTTGCAGTAACTTGAACATGTAATAGAATGTTGCTATCATGTAAGAAATTTTGCATAGGAATTTAAACAACGCCGAAAATGTATTTTGATAAAAGACTAAACGAGTAGGTTTAGTAACCTGAAAGAAGAAAAGAAGGGTTTTCTTTGAAGTAATGAGACAATCAAGTTTATCAAAAGCCTTTGGACAATAACACCACCTATGTTGGAATCAGCTTCAGTCTAACTGCATAAGTATAGCATTATCAGCATATAATGTTCCCACTGCTGGGCCTCCTCTCAGTGCGGGTTGGTAGATGACCCATGTTTTCGATTTTTTTGTACTAGGACCTCACGGTTTCCTCGCAATATTTTCCTTCACCGTTTTGAGAGCTGTGGTGATTTAATAAATTATACAAAGAAATGTGCCTGCCTGAGTTCGAACCCACGATATACGAGTCATTAGTCGGGGCAGTAAGTACTGGGCCACCACTGCTTACACTCAATCAGTTCCAGTCTAACTGAATGTAGCTGAGTACCAGTATTTCTCATGAAGCGACTGCCTATATAAACTCTACAACCCAGAGACTACATCAGATGATACCCCTTGGCGAGAAGGGTGTTAGAGCCCCACTTAAATATTTATTTTATTCTGTTTTTAGTATTTTTTTTTTTTTTTTTTTTTTTTTTTTATTTGTTGTTATAGCGGCAACAGAAATACATCATCTGTGAAAATTGCAACTGTCTAGCTATCACGGTACATGAGATACAGCCTGGTGACAGACGGACAGACAGACAGACGGCTCGTGGAGTCTTAGTAATAGGGTCCCGTTTTTACCCTTTGGGTACGGAACCCTAAACATAATGCAATATAGGTGCACCCACCTGGCGTAATGTAGGTTTGCTATAAGTTCAACTCTGGTCAACCCTTTGAGGAATATAGGTGTGATGTTAATCAAATATAAACACACATACATACCTACCACTACAACCAACGCTAAGCCTTATTAAGACCATTAGGTCTCGGATGTCTGGTATCTCGCTCACTATCGCAGATCTATGCCGCTGTGTGTCAGACGGATAATTCTTGACAGCTCTGAGGCGAAGCTAAGTTGTTTATCGGATTATGCGGGTACTGACTAACGGTGGGCCCACACTACACTAACTTTTACTCAGACTTTCTTTCTAATACACAAACATTTGTCTGTACTGCTGTGTTGCACAGAGAAAATTCTATAGAAGTTGATGAAAGTCTGTGCAAAGTGCATTTGATTTGACGCCAAGCACCTCACAAACCGCAACAAGCATGCAATATTGCATTCAATTTCGCAAGCTTGCTCAACTTCTACAGCATTATCTTCAATATATAATGAAGTCTACTATAAATAAAGAATCTATCGAATGCATGTCACGTATTCGATAAAATAACATTAGTTGTTACGAAATGCCATTGTTGCGACAATAAACTATGACTACTGGCCTTAAATTTTAGACGTGAGCTGACTTTTGACAACAAACTACTAGTAATTCTACTATAACATTTAATAGAGCACTTCTACTATTCTACTTCGCATTCTAATTAATAGAGAAACATGGGCAGTTGAATATAACATTCATGTTTGTCCCTTCGATAACGTGCTTGAAACTCTTAACTATGACAACATAAATATTCAAAAGAACACGAGCACGAGCTACTGAACGTGAAAGAGTAGGCATCAGAGAACCGCCATACGCTGGTTTGCCTTTACAACCTTATTATAATAGTCATAACGGATCTTTGTGTCTCTGAAGTTGCCTCTGCCAACTATTGCGCAAGAAACAGTTTGTCATCGAGTATACTCCATAGAGTAAACGAGATAGAACGATGCGACAAACGTCAGCAAGTGAAAGAGATAGTGATACAATGCTATCTTCACCTTAAACATTGACACAAAAAAAAACTTTTTTACAAAAAAATACTACCGACTTCCAAATAAGAAAACTACAAAGTGAAAAATAACTTTATTTTTGGAAGTCGGTGTCTTTCGTAGGTACCATTTTTTGCGTTATGGACACCAACTTCCAAAAATAAAGTTATTTTTCCCTTTGTAGTTTTCTTATTTGGAAGTCAGTAGTATTTTTTTGTAAAAAAAAAATATTTTTCACTTTTTAGTTGTGCCTACCTAATAGGCAAGTTGTTTAGTAAGTTTCCTATAACGCCAGAATAGATTACCCGAATATCATGAAATTTGAACAAAACCGATCAAATGAGAGATCTGCTTACCCCTTAAGAGCTTACTGGCGTGATGTTATGTTATGAAATGGTATAAACAATAAACAGACATGCGATTGCAGTCCCGAGAGATTTGCCGTTATTTATTGAAGAGTTCTGTTGTATATCTTCGAAGTTCTTCATCAGATCTTCACCAAATTAAAATGGGACTAATTTCGGAACATACTCTTTCAATCAGAAAAAGAATTTTCAAAATCGGTCCACAATTGACGGAGATATCGGTGAACATACATTAAAAAACATACAAGAAGTCGAACATAGAACCTCCTCCTTTTTCGATAGTCGGTTAATTACCCGAATATCATGAAACTTGAACAAAACCGATCAAATGAGAGATCTGCTGGATCGTACTGGTGTGATGTTATTTTGTGAAATGGTATAAACAATAAACAGACATGCGATGGCAGCAGTCCCGAGAGATTTGCCGTTATTTATTGAAGAGTTCTGTCGTATATCTTCGAAGTTCTTCATCAGATCTTCACCAAATTAAAATGGGACCTATTTCAAAACATACTCTTTCAAACTATAAAAGATTTTTTTAAATCGGTCCACAATTGACGGAGATATCGGGGAACATACATAAAAAAAAAAAAAAACTTACAAGAAGTCGAACATAGAAAACCTTCTTTTTCGAAAGTTGGTTAAAAATAGCTACTGCGCACAGTCTTGCAGTCAATTCAGAGTCACAGAGATCCGATGTGATTATTTTAACGTTCGTTTAATAATATTCGAACAACTTCGTTAGTTGGTTGCCTTTGCGACAAACGATACCTCCTGGCAAGAAAGGTTTCAGAACTGTCAGAGTTAGAATCATCGCACGCTCGTCTTCACACACTTAGGATGGATTCCATAATTGTGTATTTGGAGATCAGAATGTGTCAAGTCGTATATTAATGCCAAATGAAGGTTCTAAATTTTTTTGAAATAAATAAATTTGTAAAAATATAAAAATGAAAATTATTACCTAGTAAAAAGTTCTGAGATAACACACAGAAAAACACAGTCGAATTGAGAATCTCCTCCTTTTTGAAGTCGGTTGAAAATCGATTAAGCCGTTCTAAAGTTATGCGCATTTTACTCTTAGAATCGGGGTATTTCCGCAAGATATCGTGTATACAATTACGTGTTTCGATGGATTGTCGATCGAAGCGGGTTTACTACTAGTTAAAATATGTAGTTTAAAGAAGTATTTGTGTCGCGGGTTTTTAAATAATACTTGTTAATTTCTCTGCCTGCCTTTTCCAACTAAGTTGAATGTGCACAACGACAATTCAAAAATACCTATATAAGGTCTAGTTGATTGTTTTTTTTTTTATTTGTTTGCGTCGCCATCCAGTTCAGTCAAATGCAGTTGAGTACTACTATATTTTACATGGAGTGACTGCCAATCTGACCACAACCCAGTAACTGAGTAATACGATACTCCATTCCCGGCTCTGAATATCTGTAATGACTGCCAAAGATGTACAAATAACAGCTGGGATTAACGTGCTTGCTGAGGCACGGAGGAATCTCGATATTTTAAGATGTTCACACATCTACGGACCGACCACGGCCATCGTAGCTTAACCTTGAAGACCAACCCGTGCAGCTATTATTATTTAGCCACGAGCTGCTATTTCCAGTATTATATTCTCCAGAATTTTACTCGGCAAACGGTGCCAACCCTAGGTAGGCATTCTCAAATTAATTATTGAGCTTGATTCTCGCTGGGAAGACCTCCTCACGTACGTCTATCGCACGAAGGACATTCTGATGACACTGAGTTTTCTGTGTTTAGACACGGTACGATGCTTCGATTAGATTAGTAGGTAAATTTTGTATTTAGTAGGTCACGTTGTAACGAGGAATGTGTGAGTGACTCATAAAGAGATCTTAAGTGAATGACGTTGATAGATTACGATAAGGTTTCATGTAAGTCTGGTATGTTAGCAAGGAAAGTAAAAAGCGGTATGTATCTGGCCTTAAGTGTATACCAAAGAAACTATAAATAAGGACTGAGTGAAAGATAAGTGAAACGGGTAGAATGCAGAAATTATGCTATAAATGTTGTAGGTCGACCACATCGTCGCTTAATGCTGTAGCATGCAGCTTCGCAGTAATGCTGTAACATGGAAATATTGTAAAACCGAACCATTTTTTTTAAAGAGTAACCGTGGCGTTTCTTGCCGGTTCTTCTCCATAGGAAACGACTAACCCGAACCTGTTGATCACGTGGCATTTCGATAGCACCTGACAATCCTTGGAAAGAAAAAGAAAAGACAGAAATAGTTATTTATGCTACAAGTGCGGGAAGTAGGTGATTTTCGATGAGTGGCATTTTTATTCACGAGCGAGCGAAGCGAGTGAGTGGATAAATCGACACGAGTCGGAAATCATCTTACGCACGTGTATCATACAACATTTTACTATGCATTGTGCGAGGAAATAAAAAAATATATCTGAACCAAGCAAGAAATTAATAAAATGGCGCTTATTCAAGGGCGCTCAGCATATCCACAGATCAACTAATAGTTCATAGTTCTACTGCGCATGTGCAATAGCTGTCACGTCATAACGCAAAAAGGCACGAGCAAAATATTAATTCTGCCAAACATATTTAATGAATAATTAAAATTAATTTATTGATCAAAATCTAAATCTAGAGTAATTAGAAACGCCTTAAATGACGTATTAGTTTTGTTTTACTTTTTATATGAATGATAATCTGTACTTAACTAATTTTAAAACTTTTCTCAAATAATAAAAACTCTATGCGGCGGGCTGACGTTGGAGTTAAAAATTAAAAAAGTACAGGAAAGTAAAAAGCACTAGTAAAAAAAAGTGACACTTTCCGCACAGTTTGGCTGCTTGGAAAACGCTCTTTTCGAGGACATGCATTGTAAAATATTTAATTGCCACAAAACGACATACAAACATTACATTTCAAGAACAATAACAGTGGTAACAGATTTTTAAAATAGTGTTAGTACTTTAGTAGTTCTTAAATAATGTTAGAAAAGTAAAAAAAGACAAAAAATAAATGCGAGAATAAATAAAGGTGCATGTCATGGTTGTGGCAAGAAGGCGACGCTTGGCGACGCTTTCATTGAACCGAATGTCACTTGTCTAGAGCCTCTAGTCTCTTAATTCTCGTATTATTCTGGTGCCACCCCTAACTCTCAAATTAATTATTGAGTCCCACTTGGAGTTTGTCGTTCGTTGGGACGTCGCATTAAAGTTTGACAAAGGCGCCATATTTATAACTAGGTTCGGAACTGCTACATATTCAGTTAGTGTTAACTACGTTGTTACAGATGAGAACTTTGGCTTAACATGGTTGGCACGGGTAGGTCACAGAATAATGCTGCAGGCAAGGAACAAACAGTTATTTACTTATATTTCCTCCTTCTCACGTCGTGTTGCTCATTACTGAGTGTCGTCGTGGAAACATTTCCTTCACTAATGCCGCACTTCGTTGAATAAATTCAATATTGAAAGTAGATTATGGGATTTCATTGGGATCTTGACTGTGCCATGCCTGACTAGCTGACTTGATGAATCAATATTAATAACTCGCTCCAATAGATATAGGTTATCTACCAAAACCACTGTTCCAGTGAGATGATTTATTTATTTCATTGAATATTCCACAAGTACTGAAGATAACCCAGCTGGTTTCTTTTTTAGCATAATTAATTTGTTTCGTTAGATTGTATCCTCACAACATATTTGCAAATTAAATGTTAGTTCATTTTCAGGTCTGTTTCAAAAAAGAAGAAGGTTCTTAATTCTGTTGTATTTTACCCGTTTGATTTTGTACCAGTATAGAAAAAAGGTACGCCAAATGTGCGAAAAGGAATAAGACAAAGACATAGATATTTTATTTCAAGTAGGCCACCAAGCGGCATTTTTGAACGTTACAAATAATGATAGTTGATTCTACCGTGCATTCGGAAAGTAGCTTGTAATGGAGAATAATGCACAAGAAACTCCAAACATACTCTTTTTAAAAAAAAAAAAATTACAATATTTAGGTACATATGTACATACCTTGATGAATTAAATTGAGTTTATACAGTCTTCAAAAGGTCCAACAATACTTCAAAACAATAATGTTCTACATAACACTAGTTTTTGCGCCCTAGTGGATGTGGAGCAGGACTAGCATTTAATTTTTAATTTAAGAAAGGATAGGAATAAAATTAAACAATATGAAGAATCCGGTCCTCTATAACTTGTCTTGGACTGGCGGGTTGACGGACTTGGTTGGTTTATAAGTTGAATATTTGCAGTTAAGAATGTGTTAAACCCTACTTCCGTTATTCAATTAATTAATTAATAATTTTTACATTTTTAAATATTAGCTTATAAAACTAAATAAAAAAAACATTTAAAATATTAAAAATAGTAGCCCACCGGTATCGGGAACAGAGTCCAAGCTACCGGTGGTCAAGGCTCCTGAGAGAGGAACTTCCTAACGATACGCTCCGTGTCCAGGAGTACCGCTTTCTGGATCAAGCCCTTGATCCAGCTGCCCAACGAGAGCCTCCTCAGATATTCGTCGCGGCTCTTGGCTATTATGCCATTGACCGTAACGACTATCGGCACAATGATCGCTGTATTCACATCCCACATGTCGACAACCTCGCGAGCCAGATCAAGATACTTACTTTTCTTATCTCTCTCAGCCTTCACAAACCCTATTTTATTATTATGCTTCATAGTTTTCAGGCTAAAGTCGATTTGGCAATTACTTATTTTCAAATTCTTGTTTCCGAAATCAAGCGTTAGTATACGGCGTTACTTGTTAATCATTTAGTCGTGTATTAAACTTAGAACGTATTGTTTCAATATTAAGCCCAGCTCATAACTATATTGTTTACTGCTTTCTCAGCTCCAAAATGAGTCCACGGAAGCGTGACTAACGCGAGCATATTGCTAGCACGTCTAATAAACGTGGGCTAAGCCGCGACTAAGCTTAGATTAATTGTAGGTAAGCCTAAAATATGTGCTTGTTAGAGATTTATGTTCGTAAGGTAGCATATTGTAGAACCCGTGTTCTTGTGAGTAGTAGCTGGGAGAGTCTTAAAATTGGTATGCTGTAAGAATATTGCTTGCTTATTTTTGTTAGTGGTAAATGGTTCAGGTTTTCTAAGGTGGTGCGATTCTTAGCAATATACGAATATTAATATATGTATCTATATTAATATTCGTATATTGCTAAGAAGCTTAAATGAAATGGTAATTGTTGAGAAAATATCATGCAAGGGTGTGCTCAGGACTGTATTAAGACTGCTTTTGCGCTATAAAACAGGCTCGTACAGACAAAGTTTACGAAAATCTTCCACAAAAAAAAACAATAATATGAACATAAGGAAACCGTTTTTATATGAAAAAGTAAGTTCTCTGGTCACGCTTACTAAACTAAAGAGGATTTATCTTGATAACATTAAGATGAACAGAGCAGTGGTGGCCCAGTGGTAACGGCCCCGACTTACGTGTCGTAGATCGTGAGTTCGAACCCAGGCAGGCGATTTCCTTTGTGTAAACTATTTCATCACCACTGCTCTTAAAACGGTGAAGGAAAACATCGTGAGAAAACCGATATGTCCTAGAACCAAAAAATTGAAGACATCCAACAACCCGCACTAGGCCCGCGTGGTGGATTAAGGCCCATTACCTCTCTCACAGAGAGGATGCCTGGGTCCGCAGTGGGAACATTATAAGGCTGATGATGTTGTCGTTGACATTAAGATGAGATACCAGTCGTCGATAAGTACTGCAAGAGATACACACAGTCACAAGTACAATCGACTTCCTCATGGAACCATTAATTCCCAAATCACAGAATATTCAAACGTTCATTTAGTACATATTTACGTAGCTAAGTGAATCGTGGATGATATTATATGCCTTCAACGTGGCTGGCGAGTAGCCAACTGTGTCGGTACAGAATAGATAAGTATAGAAGGCTAGCTCCAAACATCATCTGCAGTAGATCTCTATAGAGATGAATCACTGCTACTGAATACCAGTATTTAAATTTATAGTAGATGGAATGACTGTCAATCTGATCTCCAAAACCTAATACAAGATATTCCTTGGCAATACTGTGTGTCAAACTGCCTTCTGAATCTTTTGACTACTCTTAATTGCTGTCAAAAATCTACAAATGACAGCCGGGGCCATCACTTAACGTGCTTTCTCACATAGGCGTCTTAGTAAAATAATAAATTGTAGTTCTAAAAACTAAAAAACACGCTTTAATGGTAAATTGAACTAAAAAGTCGCTAATCCTGAAGATCTTGGTAAGACTAATGGGACAAACTATTTAAACACGCACGGTAGAATCAACTTTAATTACTTTTAAATTTGAACCAAGTTGAATAAACATATTTGACTTTGACTTTGGCTTTGACTTTGACTAAATTATTGCATTGTCATCGGTCCTTGATAAGTGAAAAATCACGTTCAAAGATTCCGTTACATTGATACATAAATACATTGATACATACCAAGCTAATAAAAGCGTGTTAAAAAGGCCAGCTCTATACACCGAAAGCAGTCGCACGCACGCATAGATGCGTACGTGCGGCGATCTTAATCAAATGCCGGTTGCAAGTGCGATTGCCGCCGCTGTACGCGAAGCGTGTCTATATGTGCGTGCAAGTTTGCTCGTTCAAAGCCGACCTTCTGTATCTATCTATTTGTGGTGTTCGTTCAGTAAACGACGCCCGCCGGCTAACTGTGGGCAATTGGGCACGGACGATAGATGATTGATAGGAAGGAATATTGATGGAAAGCCTAGTTGTGATGGATAGAGGAGCTTGTGGCTAAATAATAACAGCCGCACGAGTCGATCTTCAAGGTTTAGGTTCGAAATCCGTCAGTGGATGGGTGACCATCTTTATACACTGAGAACCCTCCGTGCCTCGGAAAACACGTTAATTCGTTGGTCCCGAATGTCATTTGTAAAGCTTTGACAGTAATTTACATGGAGCTACTGCCTCTGACCTCCACAACCCAGTAACTGGGTAACAAAATACCCCTTGGCAAGACTGGTGTCAATTTACAGCTTTTTGATCACACCGTAACGACTGTCAATGATCTTCAAATGACAGCCGGGACCAACCCTTTTAATTTTTTTTGAGGCACGGCAAATTCTCGGTAAGTAATGCATGGTCACCCATCCATAGACCGACTTCGGCAAGTGTTGCTTAACCTTGAAGGTCGAATCGTGAAGCTATTATTGTTAAACCAAGAACTGAATAGAAAGTGTACACCTACCTAAACAATATATTTCGATATTCTCTGTTCTGAACCAAAACGTTCCGTTCCTTCTTTTGTTATTTTGTTGCAACACTGTGTCAGCTCATTGTCATCGAATTGACAGCTTTTGATTGAGCTTAACGTTGGTCAAGCTCAATCAAAAGCTGTAAATTTTACTAGTTTATTTTATTTTATTTATTTGTAATGGGCTTGCTCTTGACTCTAGTCTAGGTCATAGGTGACAGAGACAGAGTCTACGATGGAGTGAGCTTACCCAGAAGAAGTCTGTTCACTCTAACTTTGAAGAGATTCGGGTTGAATGCGTTCGGAAACACAGACGCAGGTAGTGAGTTCTGTTCATTCGCTGTGCGCATTATAAAGGATGTTTGGAAGCGCTTGGTTGGAATTGGTGGAATGGCAACAAGGTAAGGATGAGAACTTGCAGTGCGTCTAGATGTCCGATGGTAGAAGGGGGCTGGTGGGATGAGGTCGTGGAGTTCTTGAGCACACTCACCGAAGTACAGTCTGTAGAAGACCGACAAGCAGGCAACTTTGCGGCGATGAGCCAAGCTGTGAAGCTTGGCGTCCACCAGTTCAACGTCGCCAATGAGCCTCTTGGCTCTGCGTTCCACTAAGTCAAGCGCGGCAAGCTGATACTTAGCTATGCCATCCCAAAGGTGGCTGCAATACTCCATGCTGGATCGGACTTGCGCTTTGTATAAGGTTAAAAGCTGTCCAGGCGTAAAGTATCGCTTCACTCTATTTAGGATGCCCAGTTTTTGGCCGCAATTTGGGCTTTGTACTCAATGGAGGTGCCGAAGTTGAGACTGGATGTCAACTCCATGCCTAAGAGCTCGAGCCGATCAGTTACAGGAACAGACGCACCCCGAAAAGTAGGTGTTTGATCGAACAGACTCCTCTTAGCGGTAAAAAAAAAACTGTCATCGTGCGTGAAAAACGAGTGAGGAAGAGGGTAGACTGATATGTCAGCTCGTAAATAACACCCACACGCAAATACTTTAGTTCTCGTGATCATGGCGCTTGTGACGGTGCTGAAATATCAAGCTCTCAGCAAAAATCTAAATATACATGGTAAATATCCCGAAACAAATATTAATTCTAATGATTGTGACCATGTCAGCTTAAACACTTATATTGATGATGTGATGTGATTTTATGATGAGTCCAAGTCAGTCAGTAGCCCCACAACGTAATCATCTACCTGAATATGTATGTAGCAGGGCAGCTAACATATGTGTAAAATATGCAAGCACATGCACTGCGAGTAGGTGCTTGGTATTCCGAGGAAAACGGAGTAATTCTCTCTAAATATGCTTAAATGTGAGAGCTTCATGAATTGTAGGCAGCCTCTACCTACATTTTTGTAACCTATTGAGTGTAAATTTAGTATATTTTGAATATGGTGCTATTGTATTATGACTACTATGAGTTTTGGAAAGTATTTTAATTTAAATTATTCATGATTTTTTTGGCTGTATAAGTTAATAATGCTAACGTTCAGACTAATCCTTATATTTCAAGTGATGTTGTCCAACTCAATCTCGAATCATAAAATCGACAGCATAGATATTTAATGATATTCATCGAGGGTTGCCCTTCAAACTGCATTGGAATATGGACCTCAAGTTCATTCGGGACTTTCGCAACATAAAATATTAGATGATCATTCATACTTTGAGAAAAAATTGCCCAGAATAGGTTTGAATAAAATGAGTTTTTCACAACTAAGTACATGAAATTACTCATAGTACTAAAGTAGCTCTACGCCTTTGATCTTTCTTCTTTGATTAATAAGACAAGAAAACACTTTAAAAGAAGTTTAAACACATAATCTGCTCACTTATCCAATAAAAGAACACAAAGTTTTTATTAAAGCAAAAAGCGAAAAGCTCACAAAAGAATTTTCACAAACTTTTCCGAGCGACTTGTAAGAAGTATGGAGGATCAAATTAACATAGTTCTTCATACAAAAAAAAAACAAACATAACCAGATCAACTTGATCTTTTTAACTTCACCTTTAAAATAGAGCGAACATTATTCAAAACATTAATCTTTTGATGATACGACGAATTGCTTCTACTGTGAAAAAGTTACAATATCAAACACACAAACGAATTCAAATTATATACTTACCTCTTTATGTTCATAAATATAGTCGGAGTAAAAGAGCCAGTTATATTTCTGTCTGGTTCTAAAGCTTAGCAGTTTTCAATCAGTTTGTCTTGGCTGGCGACTGGTTAGTTTCAGAGACAGTCTTTGGGGATAACTGAGTTTATTGAGTTTTTTGTCACAGGCGCTAATGAAATACGGTTCGGATTACACATGGGAGTGCTTAAGGGAATTGGAAAATCGTTATCGAAACTGTTCACGAGGAAGTTGAAAAACATAGCTACATTGATAAAAACACGCTTTATGCTCATGACGATAGGCAGAAACTACACTAAGACACTTTCCTTAGGAAAACAAAAACTACTCTTTTTAGGGTTCCGTACCAGAAGGGTCCAAAGGAAGCCCTATTGCTGTCCGTCTGTCTGTCTGTCTGTCCGTCGTCTATCACACAGGCTTAACAGCCAAACAGTTGAAGCTACAGCGTTCAAAATTTCACAGTATAAGCATCTTGTCAACCCAAAGCCATACAATCTGCCTAGCCTTTTCCCAATTATGTTGGGGTCGGCTTCCAGTCTTACCGGATTCAGCTAAGTACCAGTGTTTTACATGGAGCGACTGTCTATCTGACCTCCACAACCCAGTATCTGGGAAACACGATACCCCTTGGCAAGACTGGTGTCAGATCTCAATCTTCTGACTAGCCGTAACGTCTCTCAAAAATCTTCAAATGACAGCCGGGACCAACGGCTTAACGTGCTTTCCGAAGCACGGAGGAATCTCGGTATGTTGAAACGGTCACCCATCCACGAACCGACCTCGTCAAGCGTTGCTTAACCTTAAAGATCGACCCGTGCGGCTGTTATTATTTAGCCACGAGCTCCTCAACAAAAACAAATTGTCAAAACTATATTTAAATGTTTTTAAGGGAGGCTACTATACAGATAAAAAATTGTAGTTCTAAAAACTAAAAAACACGCTTTAATGGTAAATTGAACTAAAAAGTCGCTAATCCTGAAGATATTGGTAAGGCTAATGGGACAAACTATTTAAACGCGCCCGTTAGAATCAACTTTCATTATTTGTAAATTTTAATTATATTTGACTTTGACTAAATTATTGCATTGTCTATCGGTCCTTGATAAGTGTGCAAAGTTTCAAATCAATCCCACGTTTTGAAGGGGGTGAAAATCACGTTCAAAGATTCCGTTATATTGATACTTAGATACATAGATACATATATACATAGATACATATATACATAGATACATATATACATAGATACATATATACATACCAAGCTAATAAAAGCGTGTTAAGAAGAAATTGACCTACGCCATCGAGTAGAGTATCGTTCTTTAGAGCTCGTTGAGTAAATAAATACACAATTTTAGGTTAAAAAAAAAAACAAAGGAATGAGAAGCCACCAAAATCAGCTTCTTTACAAAATTATGTGCCGAATCATTTTTTAACTTCCCATTGATCTATATACTTGAATTTTTTTGATAATGTTTATGATGAAGTATATTCGCGTATACTTATATTTTACCAACAAATATCAATGTATTGATAAATCAGACATTTTCTTTGAAATTCCCAAATTTTTTAGGGTTCCATACCCAAAGGTTAAAAACGGGACCTTATTACTAAGACTCCACTGTCCATCTGTCTGTCACCAGGCTGTATCTCAGGAACCGTGATAGCTAGATAGTCGAAATTTCAACAAATACTACAGAATAAAATAAATATTGAAGTGGGGATTTTTCCCAGTAGTAAAAGTCCAAAATGATCCAAGTTAATCGCTAATTTCGGATTTTTACCAGCAATCACACAGTAAATCTTAGGATTTCCCTCAGAGATTGGTAAATGTTGAAAAACTGTAACGGCTATGTCACACTACGATACGAAATCAAAATCAAAATATTTTATTTTATTTTACATAGGCCTACATGGTCACTTATAAAACTTCGACAAAAGGTGCACGGTTCGGGTTAGGTTAGTTTCCTATGGAGAAGAACCGGCAAGAAACTCCATGGTTGCTCTTTTAAAACTTTGTTTGGTTTCACAATATTTCCATGTTACAGCATTAGTACTTGGATATGGGGGGACAATGTAGGCCCGACAGTAAGTTGTACGAAATAAAAAAAAAATAAAAAAATACGAAATAAAATGTTAACAATCATCTAGAAATCTAGAAGGCCTACAATGTTCACACATTCACAAAACAGATGATGAGAAAAATTAAGTTGACTTTTAAAACATGATCGCACCTTATCGTTACACTTTGTACAAACCAAAACTGGTTGTATTGTGTGCAATACATCTCAAATAATTTCCGAACGATTGAATTTCTCACACAAGTTGTATGGTCCAACAACAAGTTTGTATTGCACTTGGAAGTTCTATAAATATTGGCTCAAAAGCTTCGCCAGTACTTTGAGAACGGAACTTCTAGTTTCACGGAAGGAAGCCGAAAGGAGTTTGGAAGAAATTCTGTTGATAATGTTTTTGCGGCAAAATGTAGATGTTTTAGAAAAGAAGGGAATAGAAATTAACGTCGAAAAAAATAACGTCAATTTCGAAACTGTTACTGTTTTCTTTTGGCGTGGCAAAGGAGCGTGGTCGTTCTATTCTTCAAAAAGTGTGACAAAACCTTTTTGAAGAATTACAGACCCATTTCGCTTCTTAGTCACGTTTACAAGTTATTTTCGAGAGTCGTCACGAATCGTCTAGCGCGAAGACTCGACGAGTTTCAGCCACCGGAGCAGGCCGGGTTCCGAGGAGGATACAGCACCATAGACCACATCCACACGGTGCGGCAAATTATACAAAAGTCCGAAGAGTATAATCGGCCCCTGTGTTTTGCTTTTGTGGACTATGAGAAGGATTTTGACTCCACCGAAACCTGGTCTGTTTTGGAGTCTATGCAGCGATGCCAAGTTGACTGGCGATAATTTCAAGTGCTGAGATGTCTTTATGAAAACGCAACAATGACCTTCCAAAGTCAGGACCGGCAAACTAGGCATATCTCACTGCGTCGAGCGGTTAGACAAGGGGACGTAATTTCCCCGAAATTGTTTAGTAACGCAGTGGACGATACGTTTAAGGCGCTGGACTGGGAAGGACGCGGCATTAATATAAATGGCAAGTACATCTCACACTTAAGATTTGCGGATGACATCGTCATAATGGCAGAGTCGGTGCACGAGTTGCAGCAGATGCTGGATGGCCTAGCTGATTCTTCTGCACGCATCGGTCTCCGGATGAATTTGGATAAAACCCAGGTTATGTTCAATTCACACGTCACTCCGGGATCGATTGTGGTCAATGGCGGTGCCCTCAAAGTTGTTCGAGAATACGTTTACCTCGGGCAAACTCTGCAGTTTGGTAAGAACAACTTTGAGAAGGAGGCTAGCAGAAGAATACAGCTGGGCGGCGTTTGGAAAACTTCGTCGAGTCTTCTCGTCGCGCATCCCACAAAGCCTGAAGACTAAAGTCTTCAACCAGTGCGTCCTACCTGTCAAGACCTACGGTGCCAAGACGTGGACACTCACAATACGGCTTGTTCATCAGTTCAAAGTTGCTCAGCGAGCTATGGAAAGGGCTATGCTCGGAGTCTCTCTAAGGGATCGAATCAGAAACGAGGTGATCCGGCAGAGAACCAAAGTAGTCGACATAGCTCACAGAATAAGTAAGCTGAAGTGGCAATGGGCCGGCCATGTAAGTCGTAGAACCGATGACCGTTGGGGTAAACGTGTTCTTGAGTGGAGGCCGCGAACTGATAAACGTAAGATAGGACGCCCTCAGGCTAGGTGGAGCGACGACCTTCGCAGGTTGGCTGGTAGCAGCTGGATGACAGTTGCCGGAAATCGAACCAAATGGCGTGCAATTGGAGAGGCCTATGTCCAGCAGTGGACTGCTATAGGCTGCTGATGATGATGACTGTTTTCTTTTATTCGTTTTTCAACACCGACTTCCAAAATTAAAGATATTTTTCATTTTGCCAAGTTTTCAATTAGAAGACTTCACCATCGCTGACGTCGAATGACACTAGTCTAAAGCCTCAGGTCGTTCAACACCTTAGTTTTTATTCTTCTTCGTATTTCTACCTATTGTTACTGCGCAACGTAATATCAAGCAATCATTAACACCATTAACACCATATAATACTTAAGTTCCGAAGGGATTTTATAAAACAAGCAGTAGGAAAAACCCGTAGTTCGGTTATTGGGATTCTATTTAACCTTACTACTAAGCTATAGCCATATCGTTTGTTGAATTATAAAACAAATTATTAAAAAAAACTTGCAGAAAAGTAAACAGCGGGGGGAAACCAGCACTTCTTCCATAACTGCTGTTTGTCTCGTAAAACGAGTATAAGATAAATACACGATCTAACACGACACGATGACTTCATTATCTACTGAATAAAGGCACCGCTTTAAGTGTTACAATGAAGAGTTTTTAACCGACTTTCGAAAAAGGAGGAGGTTCTATGTTCGACTTCTTGTATGTTTTTTTTTTTTTTTTTTTTTGTGTATGTTCACCGATATCTCCGTCAATTGTGGACCGATTTTGAAAATTCTTTTTTTGTTTGAAAGAGTATGTTCCGAAATTGGTCCCATTTTAATTTGGTGAAGATCTGATGTTGAACTTCGAAGATATACAACAGAACTCTTCAATAAATAACGGAAAATCTCTCGGGACTGCTGCAATCACATGTAATTTTATTGTTTATACCATTTCATAACATAACATCACGTCAGTACGCTCTTAAGGGGTAAGCAGATCTCTCATTTGATCGGTTTTGTTCAAGTTTCATGTTATTCGGGTAATCTATTCTGGCGTTATAGGAAACTTACTAAACATCTTGCCTATTAGGTAGGTACAACTAAAAAGTGAAAAATAAAAAACTTTTTTACAAAAAAATACTACCGACTTCCAAATAAGAAAACTACAAAGTGAAAAATAACTTTATTTTTGGAAGTCGGTGTCCGTAACGCAAAATAATGGTACCTACGAAAGACACCGACTTCCAAAAATAAAGTTATTTTTCACTTTGTAGTTTTCTTATTTGGAAGTCGGTAGTATTTTTTTGTAAAAAAGTTTTTTATTTTTCACTTTTTAGTTGTACCTACCTAATAGGCAAGATGTTTAGTAAGTTTCCTATAACGCCAGAATAGATTACCCGAATAACAATAACGTATACGTAACGTACGTACGTACGTTATAATTTTTGTCTCTCTCTTCTTCTCTTTCATGGATAGAATGTCACTTGTCAAGGGCCTCTGGTGATATGATAACGTCTAATTATTTTGTCAGAGTGGTATTTTCGTCACGGATATCTTTTCGATACGGGAGTATTCAAATGTCACCACAACTCTAGTTTAATAAATAACTATAAAAAACTTTTTTACAAAAAAATACTACCGACTTCCAAATAAGAAAACTACAAAGTGAAAAATAACTTTATTTTTGGAAGTCGGTGTCCGTAACGCAAAATAATGGTACCTACGAAAGACACCGACTTCCAAAAATAAAGTTATTTTTCACTTTGTAGTTTTCTTATTTGGAAGTCGGTAGTATTTTTTTGTAAAAAAGTTTTTTATAGTTATTTATTAAACTAGAGTTGTGGTGACATTTGAATACTCCCGTATCGAAAAGATATCCGTGACGAAAATACCACTCTGACAAAATAATTAGACGTTATCATATCACCAGAGGCCCTTGACAAGTGACATTCTATCCATGAAAGAGAAGAAGAGAGAGACAAAAATTATAAGAATGCCAAGCGCTATCGAAATGTCACGTGATGCCTCGCATTTTAGCATTTTGACCATCGCCTTACTTGGAATGACAGTTTTAACTAGAATATCTGTAGTCGGTACTGTCGATCAAAGAGGCTCTTCTCTATAGCAATCCTTCTGGCTGTAAATTGTCCTCTATTCCTGCAAAACATGGCTTTTATTGAGTCATTTACCTTTCATGATCACAAGCAAATATTTTCTCTGAATCACTGAACTAACCCGATTGAATAGGTAAATAAAATAAATCAAAGCCCCAACCCTTTCAAATTGAATCGACGATAAATCACTGGCATCGATCGACTAAGAATGAATACTGTCGACTAATAAGCTTGTTAATTAGCTCTGGGGGGTGACCATAAGCTCTTAGAGCGGTATCAATTTGAGATCAAATAAAGGACAGATGTATCTGACTTGTATACATCTGTCACTCCCGTAACACCCCTGAGCAAAAGTGGTTATAAATGCTCGTGCCTTCTCTGTATCAGAATGTTTGAGACCTTTACCCTTTAATAATACCAGCCTTTAACTATCCCACAGCAGGGCAAAGGTCTCTTCTCATACAGAGAAGACACGAGCATTGATCACCATGCTTGCTCAATACGGGTTTGGCGATTTCAGACTTATATTAACTTTATAGTCCTGGTTTCCTCACAATGTTTTCCTTCAGCGTCGCCAGCGATATCCAAGTTAAACTTGTAAAATACATTAGAATATCAAAAAGTCACAATTTATACAATGCAGTGGGACGGTAATAGGCTGGTATTATTGTTCTTGTTCACTGAGCAGCTGGGCCTGTCGTCCATCTCTGACGGTGTTGCGTAAATTTTATTGGATTTCACAGCGAGGTAACGTTACTTAGAGTTTGTGCCACAGACTTGTGAGGTGATGGAAACGTCATGGGATTTTTGAACAAACAGAAACATATGTAGTAACACATTTTTTATATTTGTTTCTTGTATTCCTTTGACGATCAGTTCACCCAGAAAAACGGAAAACACCGACTTCGGAAAATAAAGTTATTCTCCGCTTTGTAGTGTGTTGTTTTGGAAATCGATTTGCAATTGTTAAAAAAAAAAAAACGCACCTATTTGTTATGACAAGTGTTATTACAAGTTTTGACATATTTTTAACAGCCATGTTGTCACAAAAATAAATGCCATTTCTAGGTCATTATTAAAATACCCATGTTACTAGCGCTAAGAAGAACACCCCTTTGTTTGTGCTCACGGCAAGTTTTATCAAAGCGAACGTTATTTTTGCTGGAATCGTCGAGATTGTATCGTCCTTTGTGATTGTTTGTTTAATTTGCGCGAAGATTGACAAACTTTGCGGTTAGGGTTTAAGTTTTTCAGTTTATTATTTTGCTGGAACATTAGTTTTACATCTCTTTATGATAAGGTTAAGTAATAAGCAGTAGGTCTCAGCTACCATTTGAAGATCTTTACAATCGTTATGGGTAGTAAGAAGCCGTACAATCGGATACCAGTCTTGCCAAGGAGTATCGTGTTATCCCTTTACTGGGTTGTGGAGGTCAGATAGATAGATAAATCATTTATTTAGTGCACACAAAAGACACAACACAACACACAAAATCTTAATAAAATTATTACAATTGTCATGCAGGCAGTAGCTCCATGTCAAATACTCAGCAGCGTCGCAGATAAAGGTTTTACGAATTCTAGACTAAGAAACAACACATTATCTGTTAAACATGCAGAACCACAAACTTCTATCCCCATACATTAAGTATTAACTGCATGCACCAAACATTAAAATGTCCCACTCTAAGTGAAGTATTCAGCGCACTACTTCAAGTCACCTGAATTTCACTACTTTTAGTGCGAAACTCCGCAACTTTTAGTGCTAAAACCAGGGCCAGATCTAGGGGAGAGGTGAACTGCGCAAATCAACAGAACGACAAAATTAAGAGCGTTTGACGGCTACAAAATAGTAATCTATACCAATATTATAAAGAGAAAAGATTTTTTTGTTTGTTTGTACCGAATAGGCTCCGAAACTACTGGACCGATTTAAAAAAATCTTTCACGTATGGAAAGCTACATTATTCCCTAGTAACTTAGGCAATGACTAATTTATAAAAAAAATAGATATCCTTATGAAAATTGCAATAATGTAATCCAAAGTAGATTTTTTTTTCCTATAAAATTCATTATTTGGCGTGCGCTGAGAAAACCTTTGGTGATATAAAAAATTTAGTACTACATGATTAAAGAACTCATTATTACTTACATAAAACTGTACGAGAATATATCTCACTATCATAATTAAGTCACAATAGCAGCTTTTGTCTTCTAAAATTTAATTAGATCGCCAGTAGAAACGAAAGTTGGTTACATTCGTATTGTAGTAAGGTATTAATTCTTATTCAAATAAATAGTTTAACGAATCGGTAGATAGGTAAGGTAGGTGGGTAGGTAGGTAGGGTAGATAGGTAGATAGCCAGTTGACGGAAGCGAAGCCGCGGGGGTCAGCTAGTTACATATAAATGAATTTTATACTTAATGCAAAAAAAATAGAATTCAAGAAAATTCTCCACATAATTTTATTGATTTTTCATACATAAATTTCACCCGAAGAATAAAAAAACTGGCCAAGTGCGAGTTGGACTCGAGCACGAAGGGTTCCGTACCATTATCGCAAAAAAACAGCCAAGTGCGAGTCGGACTCGCGCACGAATGGTTCCGTGCTTGGTAAATTGCGGTTTACGATTTATGACGTATTAAAAAAAAACTACTTACTAGATCTCGTTCAAACCAATTTTCGGTGGAAGTTTACATGGTAATGTACATCACATATATTTTATACCATTCCCCCTCTAAAAAGCTTATTTTATTCACTAAAAACAGTGAATTAAAAGTACTTTAACTCACTGTTTTGGTGTTAGAATTTAGAACACACCAATATATATTCGACGTCCATCTCAATGCTATACAACCTCCTTGCGCATAAAATACTCGATACAAACGCCTTGTGTAAAGAATATTCGACTTTCAAACTTCTTCATCGATTTAATTTTCAGTTTGTTAATATTTAGGATTTCAATAATGATTTTCATGATTTTGATTTTAGTCTGGGATGTTTAGTAAATACTTATTTGGATTGTAATTGTAATATTAATTGCATTGGTGTTTAATTAATTATAATTATGTAACGTAACGGAGGTGGTCACTGGCCCCTGAAACACAGATGCTGTTACCTAGCTCAGCTTCAATTTACAAAAAATGTGAAACCCAGAGTTTTTTTTTTTTTGTAAATTTTGAAGGTAATAAAACATTTATTTATTATTATTCCCTGTGCTTTTTGCTTAAATCTTTCTTTTTGTCGTAGTCATGGTATAAAATATAGTATGCACTCTTGAATAAAATGGATTTATATCGAAGGCCATGAATCACTCGCTATGCTCGTGATTCAATCATCATGAATCACTCCCTACGGTCGTGATCCAGTTGATAGAATCCTTTACTTGTTCGTGATTCATCTATGGCCCTCGCTTTAAAACCGTCCTTTATTCACTAGTTGCATAATATACTATTTTTAATTTTATCGTTCTCTTATTTTAGAAGTTACGGTGGGGGAGGGGGGGTTCACACATTTTATCATTTTGGAAGTGTCTCTCGTGCAACTATTCAGTATAAACTCAATGTCATTTTTATAGACTTATCCATAGATACCCCACACGTATGGGACGGACAGACAGACAGACAGACAGACGGATGTGGAGTCTAAGTAATAGGGTCCCTTTTTACCCTTTGGGTATGGAACCCTAAAAAGGGTTTTATCCGATCCGACCAAGGAAATCCGTTTTATTTTTCAATAATACCGTCTCCGCCAGAGACATTTACCTCAAGGTGTCAATCTAAGGACGGCAAATATTTTATTTGCTCGGAGTAGCTAAATAGCTCGATCTGGCACTGGCTAAAACTTCACAAGTTTAGCTGTAAGTTCCCCGTGAGAATATCTCCGGAGTAAAGTGCTCTTAGAGACCGTATGTGAGTAGGCAGGTGTGTTTTGCTAAGTACGTACATTATGCAGTAAAAGGAACTTTGTAGTTACTTAATAGTTTGTTTATCTAGCTTTTAGAAAGGACAAGTATAGTACATTACTGCAGCGGCCAGCAAAAGAGGCATTGACGGATGAACGTGTAAATGTGGGCAGGCAAAGCCGAGGCTCACACACGTAAGTCCATCAATGCCTAGATGTGGCCAAGGCTTGTGTAGTGCTTTTCTCAAATAATGCGCGGAAATTAAAACGAAGTAGCACCTAAAACTCATTTTGTCAAATACAATTACTTTTCGAAATCAATGACGAACAACAATAATTGTTCCTGCGTTAAAGTATTCTTTTGTTTTTTTATTCAATAAACAGCGTTCTAAATGCAAGCCAGTTCGAAATTTAAATAAAACCTTTGATAAGTTACCTCCTTGGTTGCCATGATTCGGAATAAAAGATCGTTCCATTTTTAAATTACACGACAGATATGAGTTTACTTTGTAATTTATTTGGCCGCTAAACACGACAGATATGGATTTTCATACAACTTTTGCCGGCCGCTGCTCGCATGTATATGGCCAGTACAGCAATTGCGATTTATCTCGAAGAAGGTTGTCAAAATAATGCTCAAATTTCCAAGCATGTCTCAGAAAAAAAAAACCATGCTTTTAAAGCTAGTTACATAATTTTATAATTAATTATAATTAATTAATTATTTCATTATTTTATACACAGTCTGTCAAACTCATAATTATGACACGATATCTTGCGAAAACATGCAAATTCAAACAGTAAAACACCCATAACTTTTGAACAGCAGAACCGATTTGCATCAAACATACAAACATAACAAAGAACAACTATAAAGTTACATTTAAAAAAAAAAACGATATCAAAATTGCTTTATCCGTTAAGTAGCTATGATGCAACATACAGATACACAATTACACAAACACACATCAAACTTATAACACCCCGCTTTATCCGTCGTGGGTTAAAAATTTGGTTAAAATATCCTTAGAACTCGTTACTGGTTACAATTTTAACCAATTCTGCACCATTACGTTAAAAACTGTCTATTAAGGAGTTACTTTTGACCAACTTTTGTTTGTGTTACTAGCTGGAAACCTCTTCTCTGCCTTGGCCTATCATATCTATATAACCAAGCATTTCCGGCGTAAAAAAGCCTTTGACATTCAATGATAGTGTACTAGAGAAAGAATTTCAAAAATCGAATCAATAGGTACTATCAGAGACTCTACAAACACTCAAAAATGTTTACATCTTTATTTTTTTAGTTTAGATGTAACGATCGGCGTTTACGATCCCCTGATATTCATTAATATACTCATATATGAGTTATACGCAGGTTCTTTAAAGGAACAAGAATGTAACTCCAAAGCTTTCAACGTCATTGACCCTTTTGTAAGCTTATTTACACCTTCGGTCCGTTATTTACATAAAAAGGTTCGTCCGAGCGCAGCAACATCCACGAACTCTCGGCCTTCGTACAATAATCCCATATTATTGGCTCGTACAAAGCCTCGTACGCCCGGCAGCATTGAGTACAACACTACCGATACCTGTCTATCCGTACGTGTATAGTATAATAATTTATGTTATTTTGCGTCAAGCTACACCCAATTAAATTCAAATGAACGGCACGTACAGTGTTTTTTTTTGGAAATCTGAAAGTGGACCCTGACCAAAGGGCTTCTATCTGAAACTTACAGATATATTCTCCGTGTTCTCTCAGCAAGCCGCACCAAATCAACTAGGAGTCAACTGTTCGCCCTGAATATGCTTTTTCAAAAACCTTGCCAGCTCCTCCTCTATATTGAAAGTAGGTAGGTCGACACTGAATAGATTCGGTTCAACTATTTAACTATTTTTTTTTAAATATAGGCAAGTACAGAAAATTAACTGGCTGAATATTCAGTCTACCAATACCCTGAAAAACCCTTCTTGTTAGCAATTCACAGGAAGACATTTCCCTTATGTTCGTGAAGATATGCATTGTGCTAATGTGAGAGATAACGTCGAGAAGAAGAAGATGGATCGCTACATAGCAAATTGTATGAGGAAGAAATATACGATGTTACGGTAGTGACAATCGTAAAATAATGGCATGATTCCTGAATGTGCTTACGTCTAACCAAGGACGTGGCTTGAGATAATTATTTTCTACAAAAACAGGCTGAAGGACATAATGAGGTATTAAGGTACTTACAGGATACTTGGAACACTGCATGGAGTTGGGTGATCACCACACTTGTCCATTTAGACTTATTTCACGATAGTTTCCTTCGCGCACGTGAATTTGAGCCGGCCGGCATTGATTTTGAGTTCGAACTGATTTGTTTTCCGCCCGCCGTCAGATGGCGCAGTGGAGCTATAGTCTTTGCCGCACTTGCAAATGTAACGGCGTGTTTTGGCGGCGAATTCGAAATTTGAAGATAAAGGAAAGGAAGGGACTAGGGAATTCATCCTAAAGCCTGTTCAATTCCAATTTAATTGGAATACCAATATGCGTGTTGTTATGAAAAAGTTGAAACAATCACTTCCATTAATACATAACATCACGCCTGTATTCACCGAAGGGTTAAGCAGAGGCGCACCTATACTACACTCACATTTCACCAGATATGTTTAAGTCCTAGTAATAGGGGGTGAACCTATTGCCATCCACCGGACACAAATCGAAACCGTATATTGCCATCCACCGGGCACAAATCGAAACCGTCTATTGCCATCCACCGGGCACAAATCGAAACCGTATATTGCCATCCACCGGGCACAAATCGAAACCGTATATTGCCATCCACCGGGCACAAATCGAAACCGTCTATTGCCATCCACCGGGCACAAATCGAAACCGTATATTGCCATCCACCGGGCACAAATCGAAACCGTCTATTGCCATCCACCGGGCACAAATCGAAACCGTCTATTGCCATCCACCGGGCACAAATCGAAACCGTATATTGCCATCCACCGGGCACAAATCGAAACCGTCTATTGCCATCCACCGGGCACAAACCGAAACCGTCTATTGCCATCCACCGGGCACAAATCGAAACCGTCTATTGCCATCCACCGGGCACAAATCGAAACCGTCTATTGCCATCCACCGGGCACAAACCGAAACCGTCTATTGCCATCCACCGGGCACAAATCGTAACCGTCTATTGCCATCCACCGGGCACAAATCGAAACCGTCTATTGCCATCCACCGGGCACAAATCGAAACCGTCTGCTACTGAGAAATTTCAGATGGAAAAACCCAGTAACACTTTGCCCGACCCTGGCATCGAATCCAGGACCTCATTCTCAGTAGGTAATTTAGCTCTTGCGACCATTGCACCGACGAAGCGATTTTACAGTTAAGCTTTAAGTATTTAATTAACGTATCTCGTTACAACCTTGATTAAGCTTCTAAATCTTATAAAACTATTAAGTTTTCATCCTTAGGTGAGCAATCAGCCTTACAATTAACTTTGTAATCGTTAAATAGTTTCGATGCCGAACTAATTGATACAGAAGGCCAATTTCAAATACAGCTCGAATTGAACATAACTTGTGGTAATAGTTTTGACAAATCTTTAAAAGAGAATTATAGAGAGAGCTCACTATCCTTCGAAAAACACGTGAAGCCGTCGTTGGTCCCATCTGATATATTTGTAAATCTTTGAGAGTCATTACGGTTTGCCAAAGAGTTAGTGTTACCTACAATTTTTTGTAGTTGTTGAGGTTGTTTGTACCTTTTGTAGCAAGAAGCAATAGCCAAATGCAAAGTAATGGTATTCAGTTGCATTGGCTAGACTGGAAGCTGAACTCATCATGGCGAAAAGGCCAAGCAGATGAGAGACAGACACAGTACAGTTTTAAAAACGAAATACATCCTAAAATTAAAATGACAAATTGTTAAACGCCCATTATTGTGATTGGTTGAAAGAATATTCAACAGTCAATTGCATCACTAATTTTTGACGTGTCGATAATTTTGTTGGCTTCTAAATCTCTCTACTTAGTGGCATTTAGTAGCTCTGGCCAGTAATCTAAGAGCGGGCTTGTCAGATGAACTTTGCACAAAGTCTGCTCAGTAGCGGATAGTTGCTCTTTAGGACTGCCAGACCAATGCCAGCTGAATTGTGCTCGCTGAGACTGTCAGAGGCCTGACTGTACCTAGGATTGTAGTCGACGAAATGCCTAGGTTTTGCTAGATTTAGTTTTTAGTTTATCTTAATTGTATTTAAATTCGCCCAAAGAGTAATTGAGAGAAATAATTGAGAGGGCTATGATCGGCGTTTCCTTGTGTGATCGATTCAGACATGAAAATGTCTGCTAGAGAACCAGAGTTACGGACGTTGCGAAGAATTTCCAAATTTAAGTGGTAGAACGGATGGTCGATGAGGCTGAAAAGTTCTGGAGTGGCAACCGCGAACCGGCAAATGCAGCGTAAGAAGGCCTCCCAATAGGTGGAACGATGACCTGGTGAAGTTTGCGGGAATCCGCTGGATGCGAGACGCGTAGAAACGGTCAATATGACTGGGTATCGAACCCAGGACCTCATGCGCAACTACTAGACCGAGAGGCAGCTTTAATAATAATGTTGAATGATTTTGAATGAAT
Source organism: Orthosia incerta (assembly GCA_948252205.1). Taxonomy (NCBI): domain Eukaryota; kingdom Metazoa; phylum Arthropoda; class Insecta; order Lepidoptera; family Noctuidae; genus Orthosia; species Orthosia incerta. The sequence continues at coordinate 29,790,646 of OX411758.1, forward strand.
TTAGCAGAAAACGAACTAAAACATATCTCAAAGTAGGTTTACTCCTTCACTATTACAAAAATTTAAGTAATAAAACTAGTTATTACTCAAAACATTCTCTCAGAACAAATTATAAAAGTGACACGACGCATGCCCGAAGTTAGGAACTGTTCACAAAACTCGCATGTAGTAGTAAGTTTCCCACGAGTTTAGTAGCGTGGAACTTTTCACTTTGCTTCCTATTAGTAACATCTGGCTGTGTTAAATGAAGCTTCCTTCGTCTTTATATCAATAGCGGAACTATTATTCTACGAGTAACTCGTAATTCGCCTTTTTAAGGTGTAGGTGGAAACGCCAAAACTGGTTAATAATTGACCAGAAACAAAATAATATGTCTGTAAACCAAGAATATAGGTAAATATCTGTAATGTTTCAGATAGGAGCCCTGTAGTCAGGGCTTCACTTTCAGATTTCCAAAAAGGACACTTAATGTGCAGGGCCGTTTATTTTTACAAGCTTTTGTTTAACTTGCAATGTATATTTGTATATATGTATGTAAGTAAATAATATATGTATGCGTATTTATGTATGTAAGTGTGTTCGGGTCAAATCTGGCAACTGAATTTTAAAGCAGTTACCCTCCACCGATTAAGATGAAATTTTGCATAAACTTTTAGTTTATGCAAAATTTAGGTTAGGTAAATTTAGTTAGGTTAGGTTAGTTTGGATGCATGGTTAGCTAAGTGATGTCATTCTAAATTCCACATGGCGGACGGCCTAAGATGGTGGACTAGTTATTTGTTTTGCACTGCCATGATATGCGTATCAAATGAAAGGTTTTGCTGGGAAGAATACGAAAAAGCTTGTTTTAAAAAAAGTTATTAATGAATAATTTTAGTATTAATTGGGTGCGGCTTGACATAAATAGGCAATTCTGACGAAGAAATTGTGGATATTCCCTAAATCTGACGACATTTATAAATTGTCCAAATAGAAGTTTAAACCTCAGACCAAAGCGCTCATATCTGAAACTTTTCGAAATAATTATTCTTGGTGTTCTCTCAGCAAACCACACTTGTTTAGTTATCAATTTTCATCCTGAATATGCTTGCTCAAAAACCCTACTAGCTATAATGCAGTAGACCCAACTGACAAAAAACCAATGTGTGTTTTTAGAGGGCTGCCAATGAACCGAATCTCACGTTTTGGGGCTGTGTCTATTCTAAGCACTTATGTTTTTTAAGTAAGTAATAAATATAAGTAGCAAAAGTAAATAGCTTACATTTTTATTGCCTAGGTATGGTACTTTTAAATGTCTATCCGTATAGTGCACGGTGGACGTTATCGGAGCGTGCTCGAATCGCGCAGTTACATCGTCGGCGATTTAGGAAAGCTTTTGATGACTGCGTGGCCTCTACAATAGCGTGAGCGAAAGGAAGGTAGAATTTTTCAGATTCCAAACTGTATAATTATGTACATCAAGTTTGATACAAACAAGTTTGAAGAAAAACTTCTAAAGAAAACAAGGATCGCAATTTTATCGATATGGGGTAGGACGACTCAACAGTTTCGTGAAAGGATGTTGACGCGCAATCCACACAGCATGGCATCAACAGCCTTTAACGTGCCCACAGCTGGGACATGGGCCTACTCTCTGTAAGAGGCCAGTAATCCACTACACGGTACGGGTTGGTAGATGTCGCATCTCTTCGAATTTTTGATTCTAGAACATGCCGGTTTCCTCACGATGTTTTCCATCACCGTTTTGAGAGCCAGTTCATGAAGTCATTTTGACAAAGTAAAGCGCCTGGCTGAGTTCAAACCCACGATCTACAACCACCACTACTATTTCGTCGCACAAATTACGACTTGGTTTTTTAAATTTGATACAGGCTTGAGCTTGACCACTATCTCGTCGTAAAATTAAAGTCGTCTGAATTATCCTAAGTGAATCTATATATTAACAGAGTAGCTTCTCAGTCTTTACTTCCTAGCCCCACATAGACTATGTGTGAATGTGGACGCACGACGACACGGCGCACATCCAATAAAACCACGCACCGAGCCAGCGTGGCGCATTGTTTAATGGCCGTGTACACACTGGCCGCCAGCCAATACTTTTCACTCCATTACTTCAGCTGTTTACCTTCTATAGCCGTATTTATTATTTAAGCTTAATGTTTTATTGATATAAAGAATCCTGACGTAAATCTAAATCTAAAGCATGGAACAGTAATTTAACTAATGGCATCTGAAAGCTTGCATTGGCGTAAGCATAATCAGCCTTCAAAATGCCACTACTGAGACACAGGCCTCCTCTCTGTGAGAGGGAATGAGAAATCTATCACGCGGGCCCAGTGCGGGTTGGTAGATGTCACAAGTCTTCGAATTTTTAGATAACACACGTGAGGAAACTGTTCATCGTTTTGAGAGCAGTGGTGATGATTGATGCGCCTGCCTGGGTTCGGATCCACGACTTACCGATTCATTAGTCAGGGCCGTAAGCCGGGCCACAGATCAGGGTTTCAGGAAGATCAGTGGCCCCAACAGATCTGCCTGAAAACCTGTTCAACACAAAAATTAATTAAACGCTATCCAAATCACATAAAGTCATCGACAAACAGGCATCTAGTTGATTGAAATAACAATAGCCAATCACTTGACACGAGTGATTTGATATGCTTTTGAGTGACCACCAATTAATTTTAAAAGGCTTTAGAACAGGTTGGTGCTGTCTGCCAATATAATTATTTTTTGGTTTACGAGGACATGAATAACATTGCAGATTGGCAAAATCCGAAGCTTATTAATAATTGTATGAAAGAAAATCGTACCAGAAATTTTTTTTGAAAAGTTTCTTATTTGAACTCGACAAGCCAGTAACTACACTATATCTCTTGTCAATACTTTTTTATTTTGCCCGGAGAAATTTTCAGGCATACTGCGCCACCATTGGAAGATAGCGCAGTTATGCGGGACTGCAACACACTAAAACTCCACGGTATCCAGCTGTGCCGCTAATGGCGGGAACACGGGCACGCGTTAGCACTCACCGCAAATCCGCCGCGGCTGTCCGTACCGGACCCTCCTCTGGAGTGAACCCCCCATCACCAGCGCACTAGAGCACATTGCACGCCATGACCACCCCAGGAACTCAACCAGCACATGGGCACTAGACGACCCCGTGTATGGCACCCTTGTCAGGTCAGTAGCCTTAGGCGTTCTCTACCAGTCAACCAAGGGTGTTGAAGAGATAACATGGCAGCAGCATTATTTAAAAGTGGAAAGCAAAAAAAAAAAAAGTTGATTAAAATACACATACATCAATACATATAATAAATCTGTAGAAAAGTCGTTTTTGTATATCGAAAATATTTCCAAAAATAATAGCCAGGGTGTTAAAGGATAACCAACAGAATCCATTGCTAGCATTTTTTGAATTTTTGTCTGTTTGTCCATTTGTCTGTTTAGTTGTGCACGCATCACGTAAAACGTACAAAACCAATGTAGATAACTTTTATACATAAAAAAATTTTGTAACTTGTAGTATTACTTAGTTTTTGTTTCATCGCAATCGGTTCATTCTAACTAAAGTTAGGTGAATTTAAAGTGTTCAAGAAGTAAAATATCACAGTACACGCAATTCAGATACTCGGACAGTTAAACCCCATGTTCGGTAGATGGCGTTGCACATTTAACGTATTTTTTAAAACTTGGCCAAGTACGAGTCGGAGTCGCGAACGAAGGGTTCCGTACCATTATCGCAAAAAACGGCAAAAAAATCACGTTTGTTGTATGGGAGCCTCACTTAAATATTGATTTTATTCTGTTTTTATATTTTTTGTTATAGTGACAACAAAAATACATCATCTGTGAAAATATCAACTGTCTAGCTATCATGGTTCATAAGATACAGCCTGGTGACAGACAGACAGACAGACAGACCGAAGGACAGTGGAGTCTTTGTAATAGGGTCCCGTTTTTACCCTTTGGGTACGGAACCCTAAAAACTAACATTTAAACGCATAATGACGGTCCATTGCACGTAACTTTAAACATAAATCAAGAAACTACGCGTTTGCTAGGGTTATGGGGGTTGTCATTTGAAACCGTAAACCAAACCCCTATAAAAAAACTCCTAACAACCCCAAAATCGGAATCCTGGAGACTCAGGCCAACACGAATATACTGAATATGAAAGGATGAATGAACAAAATTAGTAGTATGAGAAGGATGGAGAAGGAAAAAATTGTTGGAAGAACGCAGATTCCTAGCGTAAAAAGTGTGAGACATAAGGTAAGAAGGTGGGGTGGGAGAGTTGAGTAGGGAGAAAAGCGTAGTTCTCCAACTTATTTGATTAATTTCCAGCCGATCATGCTATCACGTATTCTCGTGACGTCAGCTGATTCAATGGAAGTGAGCCACAGTGAGGGGATCAAAAGTTCGTGCTCAAGTACTTCTGAGTGAGTGGCGACCTACTTATTGTAATCGACAAGCCCCCGAGACGACACACATTCTGTTGTTCCGACTATGCTGGAAGAAGAAGTTCTTTTGTTATTTAACAAAAAATCCAAGCCGGAAAGGTATTGCACCTGCACCGGTGCGAACAATACAATTCAATGTCCGTCCCTAGACTCCTGCTGCCAACTAGTCCTATCCTACTAATATTGTAAATGTGAAAGTTTGGATGGATGGATGTTTGTCACCCACGCCCAATCTGTGCTCACGCCAGACCGGCTGAACGGATCTGGATGAAATTTAGCACATAGATGGAATATCACAAACGCTACTTTTTATACCGTATAATAAGTGTTGAATTAAGAACATCACCTTTTTTACCGACTTATAAAAAAGGAGGTTATCAATTCGAAACGTATGTATGTAGGTAGTATTGTTGGAATTGCGCGGCTTCTTTCTAAACACGTGTGCCAAATTTCATTAGTGTATGTATGTTTGTTTGTATATATATATATAATATGTTTGTATGTTTGTCCACGCATATCTCCAAAACTAGTAATCGAGTCGTGATCATTCTTTTTTAATTGGATTAAGTATCTCTCAACTTAGGGAATAGTACAAGTTTGATCAAAATCGGTTCGGGTCAAGATGTGGAACATACAACCGAACTTAGCGACAAACAGCACGAATGTGTAGGTTTAGCACGCACTGACATTTTTATCCGCGCGATTTTTTTCCGCACATTCTGCGACCTATGGAATTGTATGAAGCAGCACGCATTGCGGAAAAAAAATCGCGCGGAAATAATATCGAAAGAAATCCGTGTTTTGCCACAGAAACCACCGCACCGCGGCGCGGATTAAATTCGCGCGAATATTTTGAACTCTGTGAACAGGTAGAAGGAGACAAAAATCGCGCGAAATTTTATCCGCAGTGCGTGTTAGTCAAATTCAGCCCGCGGAAAAAAAATCGCACGAATACAAATGGCAGTGCGTGCTAAGCCTAAATTAAGATAATATGGGTATTTTGTCAATACTTTAGGTACCTTACTATATACTTTGCTCAATTTCTAGTGATAAGGTACTAGAACTTGAAAGAGAGAAATAAAATCTTTTTCACATAAAATAAACCGACTTTTAAAGCAAAACACTAAAAAGTGCAAAAATACGTTTCAGAAGTCGGTGTTAAAAAACGATAAAACAAGAGGTACCAAAGACACAAACATTTTTTAAGCAGGTGAAGCTAGTAAAATATATATATTTCTTTTATTGGCTTTAAAACCAAACAAAAGCACACAAACCGAAACTTAGAGCTTATACTAAACACCCAAAAAATTAAACCTAGTATTCGAATCCTGGCCCTCATGGTTAGCAGTCGTACTTGCTAGCATTGGACCAACGAGACAGTCGATTTGATATTTATTTTAATAGTCAAAATATTCTATGCAATCTCTCACTCAAACAAGAATATCTATCTGAACAGGTTATTCCTTCGAGTATCTTATGAACTCTTCCACGAAACACGTAATAACTTTAAAGACAGAAAATTCATGGAAGTTGTTATTTTCATTGCAGATAGAAACATCTAATCATGATAAAGTCCCGAGGCATCTAATTTATGCTGAACTTTAAAGTCTCAGTACAAATAGCGATACAATCGTGAACACGACAGATCTTCTTAACATCTTGACCCCATGCTATAAAGAGCGCGGGTATTGTAAGCGGACAGCGTAGCTAAAACGGGATAATTCTTAATCTCACTTTTGTTGCAAACTGTTGGCACATCAACTTTTCACGTTTAAAAACTGAGGTAATGAATAAATCATTGAAATATCTACATTGCCTATTTCAATCAGCTGCATCTTCCAGGATTTAAACGAGGCCTATGATAGAGATACAGGTTGCTACTTACTGGTACGAGAATATTTTATATTTAGTCTATCAATACGGAAATAATAAGAAGGATAAAACCTTTTTTCCATCCAAAGGGCCAGCTGCTTTGCATTAGAGCTGCTTGCTGATTTCTACGTTGACAAAAGAGGCATTATAAAGAGAACTGTGAAAAAAAATAGTTTAAAAAAACACGCTTTAATAGAAAACCAAACTGAAAAGCAGAAAATCATTTTCAATAAATTTAAATTAAGAATAGTGCGCCTAACAAAAAAAAAAGTAAGATTTCAACAGCGAAAACTAAACAAATATATAAATGACGAAGAATATTCTTTACATGTCGATTCAATGAATTACATACCGATTTAAATCAGGCTTCGATTTATAACAGTCATCTTCATAATTATTTTGAAAAATCCCTTTTAGCCATTAGAGATTCGCGAACCGCATTCTGTGTAGCGTAGCCTTACGCTAGATGTAGCCCGACAGCAATATCGGGGCAATTATCTCGATCTACGTTTTTGCACCGAACCAACTGAAGTCTGGAAGGAAACAACCGACTTTCGCTACTGCTGTTTATTAGCGCTCTTGTACTTTCAATTGAAGATGATAAAGTAAAATAGAATAATCTACTTTCATTTTCTTCAGTGTCTTGTCTTTGTGTTGAAAGTTTTTATAGAGTAAGTAATGAAAGTGGCAGATAGCTAAAAATATTTGCTTCGAAATACAACATTTAGACGGGTTCCAGAAGGCGACAGATATGTATAGATAGATTTGAAAGTTTATGGCTCGTTTGCCTTGTAGTGTGACACTATTGGCACACTGTTTGTAAGCTACTCTAAAAACCACTGCTGAGCATGAGTTCCAAGGATCAATTATCGAGGCGATCGAAATGTTTTCAGTTTTCCATCTGGAAATTACCGGTAGTAGCACAGAATCTGGTTTTCTGTCCAGTTGATGGCAAAAGGCTCGACCCTATTACATCGTCATCATCATTTCAGCTGAAAGACGTCCACTGCTGGACATAGGCCTCTCCCAGGCGTCGCCATATTGACTGGTTGTGGGCGTCTCGCATCCAGTGGATTCCCGCAACCTTAACCAGCAGCCCAATTGCACAAGTGAATTCGGCAAGGCATTGGGTTTGAGATGAAAGATGCGATATGGATTTCCGTCTATGTGATTGGTCAATTGATCGCGGTCAAACCCTTTGCCTTGCTGAATTCACTTGCGCTATTGGGCTGCAGGTCATCGGTCCACCTAGTGGGAGACCTTCCAACGCATCGTCTTCCGGTTCGTGGTCGCCATTCGAGAACTTTTCGGCCCCTTCGACAATCCGTTCTGCGAGCAATGCGCCCTGCCCACTGCCACTTAAGTTTCACAATTATTCGGGCTATGTCGTGTGAAACTTTGACTCTCCTGCGGATATCTTTATTATATGGAACTTAAAAATATCTGGTCAAGCGTTAGTTTAGGTACTAAACGTATACCTTTGCCTGACACCTGACCCTGAGCATATATGCGCGATATTATGTGATTGTGTGTGTGCTAATACTTCGCTGAATATAGCAATGACTCCAAGAAATAAACCAACCCAAAGAAAATCTCAAAGATCTACATTTTTCAGACCCGAAAATCTCGTAGCAAATCACATTATTATCACATTCATTCGCCAATTCATCCTCGAGTTCGGCTATCATCTCGTCGGTCCGGAGTGTTCGCGTGTTATACGTTGCCAGGTCCAGTCGTCGGTGTTTATTGGGGTAGCCGGGTCCACTCTGGAGATTCTTTGCACCCCTTGCCACGCCATCGCCACGACCGCTACCGTAGTCGAGGGTAGACGGGCTGCCTGGCACTCGGGGCCGTTTTATTGGTTGTGCTTATCATGGTTTGGGGGGATTTGCCGTAATCGCTACGCTTGGCAGGTGGGTTGGCGATCGCAGTTTGTTCTTAAAGTGTACAGAGAACGCTGCTGCCCATTCTCTGGTGTTTCCCTTAGTCGCCTCTTACGACACCCACGGGAAGATATGGGATGGTGAAATTCTTTACGTACGTCACCATACGGTACAAGTAAAAGCCAAATCGTCACGTCTTTTTCCGGCAAACAAGTTTTTACAAGTCATCTGTCAACGTCAAGCTCACTCACACGCTGTCGAATCGGTGACAGCTAACCGACATGGTGGTGCAACAAAATAACAACAGTAACGGAACAGTTCGGGTGTAGACACGACAGAAAAGTCACCGGATTTGACTTGTAACTTTTCTTAGCGTGTACAAGTGGCCTTACACTTACAATAAGGTTACGCCTGTAGGCTTTCACAACTGCCACCCGGCGAGCAACATTGTTTTATGTTTTTGATGAAAATATTTTACTGTTGTTATTTGTTTTGAAGCATCCATCAGAGTGAGCCTTGCTCAGGTAGATAAGTAAATAGGTACAATAAATGAGCTGTCTGCGTACCTCGTACTCCTTCAGTTTACACGATACATAGGTATCGATATTATAGAAATTCAGACAGTCATGTATAAGGGCGCGCTTAACTGAACGTTATGTTTTCGCTCAACATTTTTTTTGTGATAGACAGAGATTTACATTGTTATGAGATATTTTCGTTAAACCGAAGTCGAGTCAGACAATTTTTAGAATTTTCCATCGTTGCGCGACGTTAGAAAATAAGAAAAATCTACAAAATCTCAAGTTTTCTCAAAAATGTCATAGTTGTATATTGTGCTCCCTACTGAATCATGCTTTAATATTTACTAGGCATCTACTAGAGTGTGTTAGACAATTTATAGAATGTTCCATCGTTGCGCGATGTTAGGAAATAAGAAAAATCTACAAAATCTTCAATTACTTCAAGTTTTCTCAAAAATTTCATAGTTGTATATTGTGCTCCCTACTAAATCATGCTTTAATATTTACTAGGCATCTACTAGAGTGTGTCAGACAATTTATAGGATTTTCCATCGTTGCGCGATGTTAGGAAATAAGAAAAATCTACAAAATCTTCAAGTTTTCTCAAAAATGTCTTAGTTGTATTTTGTGCTCCCTACTAAATCATGCTTTAATATTTACTAGGCGTCTACTAGAGTGTGTCAGACAATTTATAGAAGTTTCCATCGTTGCGCGACGTTAGAAAATAAGAAAAATCTACAAATTCTTCAATTTCTTCAAGTTTTCACAAAAATGTTATGGGTAGTTGTATTTTCTGCTCCCTAAGTATACAGGACATCCACACACACACATACACACTCAAACAGGCGCGCGTGTGGCAAATTTCATAAAAAATATCTGATCCGCTAATAATTTAATTTTCGAAAATTGGACTAAAAGTCAATTGCCTAATTTTCAAGTTACTAATCTAAATGTTTCCTCAAAATGCCATCTAATGGAAGAAATTAAAATTTTAAAAATAAGTTGCACAGGGCCCCACATTATTTACGCCCCTGGGTACTTTGGCTGCTACGTTTTGGCTGCCAGTTTCAGCTTCATACGAATAATTTTCAAAATACAATGAAGAACTGCTCAACAATATTGTTCTACGTTATCCTAAACTGTGAACCGATAGTAGAGGTGAAGGCATCTCGCTCCCTTCAGAGTTCATAAAAGGTTACTGGTTGTCACAGCGGTTACAGCTATCAAACGAGTATATACATTAATATTATAAAGAGGAAATATTTGATTATTTTTAAGTTTGTTTGTTTGTAATGAATAAACTCAAAAACTATTTAACTGATTTTAAAACTTCTGTCACCATTTGAAAGCTTCATAATTTCTTAGTGACATAAGCAATCAATTTTTATCCCAAAAACGGGTCCTGTGGCATCCAATAGGACCCGTTTTCCAACTACTTGCCACTTCCCACCCCGTGGCATACCGGCCACGGGACCGAAGCCGCAAGGTAAAGCTAGTCTTTCATGTGCTCCGAGTTAGTGGAAATAACGACATACGACAAAATAAACTGTTTAATAAGGGTTGTAAAATATTAATTAATCCTGCTGATAGATTTTTCCTACAGCTCTCTTGGCATATCACGAAGCCGTGCATCAAACAATTCCAAAATAGCCTATGACTCTTTGGGGAAATGCAGCTTTCCATCAATTTGATCAGATCAAAATTTCCAGAGATAATTTTCTTAGATTCGACCAGAACAGTTTTTTTGAGTCAGTGTTTTTAAAGTTTTGAGTTTTGCGTCAATAAACAAACCCACAACACAGCAAAACATCCTTCAAACCAATTTTTAGTTTTCCTAAACCGATTGTTCACCGTGATTGGACCACACGTTGTTGACAGGAACGTGTAACAACGGCGAATCGTTTACGGTGGCCGGACAGCCGATCAGCCAGGCGACCGGACCGTGTCGGCATCGAGTTGTCTGCGAGGTAAATGTGGGATGGATTTACACGAGAAGGGCTGTCTATAGACTGACTGGAGTAAGCAGATGAATTTAATCGCTTATTAATACCTACTATAGTTGAGTTATTAATCAATCTGCCTGGACTAAAAGCCGACCCCAACATAGTTGATTTAGGCTTCCAATCTAAATCAAGGGAGCTGAGTACCAATATTTTACATGGAGCGACTGCCTATCTGACCTCCATAATCCAGTTACACGATTTTGCAAAATCTATGAATGCAATTAGCAATTATTCAAAAGTATTCCTGTAGCTAACAACGTTAATGATACCTATTGGTACTATCCTTCCATTTCCTTCTCTACTAAAATTTCACATAACGTATGATTTTGAATTAGATTGACAGCTAGTTCCCGAATCGACTGTTTGTTGTAAGCACGTACGTGCCGAACCCTAGTTTAATGCCAAATTTTGGCAAGTTTTTAGTCTAAAGTACTGTTTGAAAAATCATCGTCATCATCATATCAGCCGAAAGACGTCCACTGCTGGACATAGGCCTTCCCCAAGCGTCGCCACATTGACATATCAAATCAAATAATTATGTTTGACAAATAATCAACTTCAAATTCTTAATTCAGAAAGCCGGGATGAGTTTTTTTTTTGTTGCTACAGTTACCAGATACCTATCTGTAAGAAATTAATTTGACTCACGAACTCAGTTATCGTACCTACAGCAGTCTAATAGAACGTTCTGCAAAGGCAAGGGATTAAAACTGTCCATTGCAGACTAATCTAGATTTATCTCACAGTTCTCTAGCTAAAGTACGAGTATATTGTTTTATCGTGCACTTTGTGCATAAAATATTTAACGGCAAATGTTGCAAAGTTCTTCAAAATAGAAGGCTGTACAGTAACCACACGTCTGACTTTGACCTTGACATCGCCTAGCTTAGTACAGAGTATCAATAGAATGCAAGGCCAGCTTATATTGGTTTTGTTACCATTGATATGTGGCCTATTGTCTACATTTTATACTTGCAAATTTACTTCAAAACTAGCTTTTACTTGTGACGATACTTATTCTCGAGAATTTAAATTGTTGTTTACAATAAATCGGCCGAAAAAACATAATGATAGAGAAACCCATACTGAGTATCAAAATCCATTGAGTGGTTAAGAAGAAATAAGCACACGTATAGACAGACAGTCAATATCAAATCAAAATATTTTATTTCAACTAAACCATTACTTAAGGTACTTTTGAATTGTCAGCAAAAATAAACAAAAATGAAGCTAGTTGAACATTCGCAAGCATCAGTAGGTCTCTATGGAGAAGAATGTGCAAGCAACTCCACTGACACACTTTGCCATCAATAAGTTTTAATTACAAGTATGTATTTGATTACTTCATTCTTGTTACAAAAATTACATATAATCTGAGAACGATTTAAAAAGACGTACACGTTAAAGCGTCTAGAGTAAAATTAAAAACCTCAAAATACAATATTTAATTAGTTAAAAACAGGCCGAGGCAACCAAGTTATGACCCATCCCAACTGATATCGCCCGTTCACGAACATGACGCATATATTGGCACCACTCAGCTCGATCATTATGAAGGGAACCGAATGATCCAATACATGTGCCATCATCGGAGAGACATTTGAGAGAGCATGACACAGTCTTAACTGCCAGGGCACATTTAAGTCAACGAAAGATATGATAGGTACAGTAAATGGTAGATTTACAGTGGGTACATAGTACTCACATATGTGCTGTGCAGTTATATAATACAAAAATAAATTGAGTGTATACAAATGTTTATACAGTCTTCAGCAGGTTCAACGATAATATTTGGCTTATCACTTGGTTTTTACGCCCTAGTTGTTGTGGAGCAGGACTAGCATTGAGCAAAACCATGTTAACCCTCGACGGAAAAAGAGGGGTTATAAGTTTGACGTGTGTCGCTGTGTATCTGTCTGTGGCATCATAGCACCTAAACGGATGGCCCGTTTTTGTTTTTTTTTGTTCGAAAGGTGATTTTATCGAGAGTGTTCTAAGCTATGAATGAATAAAATCGGTTTAGTCGTTTAAAAGTTATTCGCATTTTACTCCTTGAATCTGGCTTTTTTCACAAGATATCGTGTCATCACAACGTGTTTCGATAGATTGTCGATTGAAGCGTGTCTGCTACTAGGTATATTATATGTAGTTTAAAAACCATGAAATAAAAATTCAAATCGGGGGCTGTTTAAATTTGTAATTTTATCTTGTTATCAGCGATATAATCTGCCAACTTATAATATGCCTGCCTGCATAGTGTGCGTTTTATACAAGTGAATACAAATCACTTAATTTTGTAGTTAAATAATGATGATAACTGATGCATAATATTTAATATGGTGACCCGAAGATTATGTCCAGCAGTGGACATATTTCAGGTGAAATTATGATGATGAAAAATATTCAGTGCAAACACTCACCACAGCATTTCGCGAGTAAGGACTTACCTGCAATCAATAAAACAACGAACAATTAGAACAAAACGCCAACAATATTGTTTACGTTCAACAACATTACATGTTTGTACAGCCAGCATGCAAACTGATAACCACTCGGTATCAACAATCTGTGTTTGTTTTATACAGTTTTCTATAGAAATGATAAATTTATTATGTGCTATTGTTAGAAGCAGTTAGTTGTGAATAGTTTGGAACAAATAGGTAAAAATACTTGCAAATCATCAAAAAGGAATACACAAAAATTTAGTTTAAGTAATTATGTTTTGAGAGTCCAGAGGCTGTAGTAAGAGTTTTTTAACGTACTTGATCGCGTAAACATAAACTTACGTCAATTTGTATACAAAAACAGAGATTTCACCTTTCTGGCACCAGACGCCACTTCATCATCAGCCTTTTAATGTTCTGGGACACAGGCCTCCTCTCTGTGAGAGGGAATGGGCCGTAATACACCACACGGGCCCAGTGCGGGTTGGTGGATGTCACATTTCTCCTAATATTTGGTTCTAAGACATGCCGGTTTCCTTTACGATGTTTTCATTCACCGTCTTGAGAGCAGTAGTGATAAAATAATGTACAAAAAGTAAAGCACCTGCCTGGGTTCGAACCCACGATCTACAACTTGTAAGTCGCGGCCGTTACCACTGGGCCACCACTGCTGAGAAGGCGCTTATGCAGTTTATATACAACGTTGTCGCGATCATAAAGATTCGGAATTATCCCACCAATGATTTGCTCTTTGCTCATATCGAAAAGAAGAAACAGAGAAAATACCAAACCTTAACCTATACATAATAAGTAATATTAGAAAAGCAAAAGCGTGTTTTCAAGCCTAAACTGCTGAACGGATTTTAATGTCACTTAGCATACAGCTAGACCTGATTAAAGATAAAAGAGATATTTTCACTAAGTAATACATTCGTTTAGATATTAAGACCATTTTATTCGCGTGCTTGAAGCCTCGTGCAGAAGATACTCAGAATATAATATAAATTTTCAATACAGTTGTTAAACATGGCGTACTTTCAGAGGCTATAATTATGATTCGAAAGTTAAATCTTACGCATAGGCATCTTTCTGTTACGCGGTCGTGACTTTTGTTTACGAGCTCGATCATTACTACTACCAATAAAAAAACTTTTTTACAAAAAAATACTACCGACTTCCAAATTAGAAAACTACAAAGTGAAAAATAACTTTATTTTTGGAATTCGGTGTCTTTCGTAGGTACCATTTTTTTGCGTTATGGACACCGACTTCCAAAAATAAAGTTATTTTTCACTTTGTAGTTTTCTTATTTGGAAGTCGGTAGTATTTTTTTGTAAAAAAGTTTTCTTTATTTTTTAGTTGTACTTACCTAATACGCAAGTTGTTTAGTAAGTATCATATAACGCCAGAATAGATTACCCGAATATTATGAAACTTGAAAAAAACCGATCAGATGAGAGATCTGCTTACCCCTTAAGAGCGTACTGGCGTGATGTTATGTTAAGAAATGGTGTAAACAATAAACAGACATGCAATTGCAGAAGTCCCTAAAGTTTTTTCGTTATATATTGAAGAGTTCTGTTGTATATCATCGAAGTTCTTCATCAGATCTTCACCAAATTAAAATGGGACCAATTTCGGAACATAGTTTTTCAAACAAAAAAAAATTTTTCAAAATCGGTCTACAATTGACGGAGATATCAGGGAAAAGACAAAAAAAAAAAAAAAAAACGTACATGAAGTCGAACATAGAACCTCCTCCTTTTTCGAAAGACGGTTAAAAAGGAGGAGGTTCTATGTTCGACTTTTTTTTTGTGTATATTCACCGATATCTCCATAAATTGTGGACCGATTTTGAAAATTCTTTTTTTGATTGAAAGAGCATATTCCGAAATTGGTGCCATTTTAATTTGGTGAAGAACTGATGAAGAAATTCGGAGATATACAACAGAACTCTTTAATAAATAACGGAAAATCTCTCGGGATTGCTGCAATCGCATGTCTGTTTATTGTATATACTATTTCATAACATAACATCACGCCAGTAAGCTCGAAAGGGGTACCCAGATCTCTAGGTACAACTAAAAAGGGTAAAATAAAAAAAACTTTTTTGCAAAAAGATACTACCGACTTCCAAATAAAAAACCACAAACTGAAAAGTAACTTCATTTTTGGAAGTCGGTGTCTATATAGCAAAAAAAATGGAACCTACGAAAAACACCGACTTCCAAAAATAAAGTTACTTTTCAGTTTGTAGTTTTTTATTTGGAAGTCAGTAGTATTTTTTTGCAAAAAAATCTTTTTATGCAGTTGAGTTTTAAAATAAGCCAATTTAAAAAAGTTTAGTAGCAAGGAGCTTTCATACATAGAATAAAATGGTATAGATTTTATACGAGGAAAAATGAAGGATTTCGTATGTTTTAGCATTGAATTCTCAAAAGTCTTTTAAATGGTTGTTTAATATATTTAATTACCAGCTTTAATTTAATTATTTTCACTTCAACATTTTTCAAAAATCGAATAGGCTGTATAGGCTGTTTTCGTAGTAAAAAAAATATGTAAAGTTGGAAAAACGCGCAATTATTTATAAGTCAATTAAAAAAAAGTTTAGTAGCAAGGAGTTTTCATACATAGGATAAAATGGTATAGATTTTATACGAGGAAAAATGAAGGATTTCGTATGTTTTAGCATTGAATTCTCAAAAGTCTTTTAAATGGTTGTTTAATATATTTAATTACCAGTTTTAATTTAATTATTTTCACATCAACATTTGTCAAAAATCGAATAGTCTGTATAGGCTGTTTTCGTAGTAAAAAAAAATGTAAAGTTGGAAAAACGCGCCATTATTTATAAGTCAATTAAAAAAAAGTTTAATAGCAAGGAGTTTTCATACATAGGATAAAATGGTATAGATTTTATACGAGGAAAAATGAAGGATTTCGTATGTATTCTCAAAAGTCTTTTAAATGGTTGTTTAATATATTTACTTACCAGTTTTAATTTAATTATTTTCACATCAACATTTGTCAAAAATCGAATAGGCTGTATAGGCAGTTTTCGTATTAAAAAAAATATGTAAAGTTGGAAAAACGCGCAATTATTTATAAGTCAATTAAAAAAAAGTTTAGTAGCAAGGAGTTTTCATACATAGGATAAAATGGGATAGATTTTATGCGAGGAAAAATGAATGAATCCGTACTTTTTACCATTGAATTCTCAAAAGTCTTTTAAATTATTGCTTAATATATTTAATTACCAGTTTTGATTGAATTATTTTCACATCAACATTTTTCAAAAATCAAATAGACTGTTTTCAAAAACGCGGCATTTTCTGAAAATTTTATATTTTGTGAATAAACAATTCTAATTCTTTGATTTGTTTTTACTATTTCCCACAACTGTATTGAAAAACGTCGTGTGATACACGGGTGTGTAGGTTATTGCAAACGAGCTGTCATTAACAAGCCCGAGCCGAAGGCGAGGGTTTTTAATGACACGAGTTTGTAACACAATGTATTATTGTATTTGCTTTGTAACATGTATGAATATATTTATGAATATTTTTTAAATATTTATAACCATGTAAATTGCAATGCCTTAACTGGCAACTAAGGGGTATTCGTATATGCAGTAAAAGACAGCGCTTTCTACTGTGGCAGCAACGAATAAAACCTACAGAGGAAAATAAACAAAAATTTCGTAATTATTCCAGAAAATTTAAAAAAATCGTCAAATTAACTCAAAAAGCTCAAAACAACCATTTACTTTTAAACTCGAAAAATAAATCAAAGACAGCCTGGCATATAATAAACAACAATAATAATATTAATGAACCAATCTCTAAGATAATTAATCATGATGTCATAATAACTAACCCTAAAGATATAGCTGAATCATTTAATGATTTTTTCGTCGATCAAGTCTCGGATTCACCGAAACCTGCTTCTCATCGTGTAAAGGAAATAGATCATAATCCAAATTCGTTTTTTATGTCCCCAGTTGTACCGCAAGACGTATCAAGAGTAATAAGATCATTGAAAAATAAAAAGAGCTTTGGTTACGACGGCATTTGCACTAAAGTCATAAAATTCGTTTCTAATGTGATTTCTGGTCCTTTAAGTCATATTATTAATGCAAGTATATCTTCCGGGGTATTTCCTAAGAGTCTCAAAACAGTAATTGTGAAACCTCTTCATAAAAAAAACGATAAAGAAAATATGTCAAATTACAGACCCATTGCTCTTATTCCTGTGTTCTCTAAAGTAATAGAAAAAATTATATATGAACAAATTTACAATTTTTTGGCAAAATTTAACCTACTTTGTGACGAACAAAAAGGTTTCCGTAAAGATAAAAACATCAATATGGCTATATTCGATTTATTAAAAACTGTAATGGTGAACGTAGATAATAAAACACCAGTTTGCGCCATTTTCACGGATATGACAAAGGCCTTTGACTACGTAGATCATGAGACATTTATAAACAAACTTCAAGCTTACGGAATTCGAGGAAATGCATTAAATTTAATTAAATCCTATCTTACTGGTCGTATGCAATATACTGAAATTTCTGATATTTGTTTAAATACAAAACGTAAAATAAAATTAAATAAAAATAAGATCATCTTATAGAAACATCAAATATGGCGTTCCTCAAGGAAGCGTTCTCGGGCCGCCTTTATTCTTAATTTATATCAACGACCTTCCACTTCAAATAGACCATCCAATCATATTGTTTGCCGACGACAGTACAGCACTAGTTAAATGCACAAGTAAAGAAAACTATGAAAATGATATTAACAACACTCTTAAATCTATAGTAAACTGGCTTAATTACAATAATTTAAAAATAAATATACTAAAAACTAATATCATGCATTTTTACCAACGAATTAATCCCAAAGACTTAAACGTCAATTATGATGGTCATGAGATTGAAAATGTTAAGGTAGCTAAATTTTTGGGAATATTAATTGACAATCAATTAACATGGAAACCTCAAGCTGAATATATTTGTAAAAAGTTAAGTACTTACGCTTATATGTTATACAATCTATCTAAAAAAGTCAATACCAATACAGTCCTTGTTGCTTACCATGGCCTAGTTATTTCTACGTTGAGGTTTGGCATCATATTCTGGGGTAATAGTAGTGAAAGAGAAAACATTTTCAAAGCCCAAAAACGATGCGTTAGGTCAATTTTTAAGTTACAGGTTACGGACAGCTGTGTTCCTATTTTCAAATTACATAAATTACTAACCTTCCCATGTTTGTACATTCTAGAAATAGCCATTTTTGTGAAAAGCAACCCGCATCTGTTTCCATCGTTATGTGAGATACGAAAGAGGACAAATTGTATGAGATCTCAGTATAAAAATTTATTGCACACAGGGAGCTATAACACCACACTGTTAAAGAAAAGCGTTATGTGTATGGCGCCAAAGATATACAATAAGTTACCTGAAGTCATAAAAGAACAACCACTTAGAATATTCAAAAAACGACTAACTGACTTATTGTTACAAAAATGTTACTATTCTATATCCGATTTTTTGAATGATGATTTGTGATAGTATATAGGAACATATTTTCGTATTTTTTTCTGAGCTGATAACCTGCAATGTCTTATGTATGAACCGGTGCCTACCCATAAATGTTTGTATGCCGAAAGGCAGAATGTACAAGGACTCTTGAACTTTTGTTAACATCTTATTGTAATACCTACATTCTATACAAATAAAAAACTTCTTATTCTTATTCTTAAGTTCTAAGAAACTACCTATTGTCGACGTCTTCAAAATTCTGTAAGTACACTAAGTTCGCATTTTATTTTTATGAATTTTTATTTTTACTAGTTTAAATATCCATAGTTTTTAGGGTTCCTTCCTTAAAGGGTAAAAACGGGACTCTATTACTAAGACTCCACGGTCCGTTTCTCTGTCTGTCTGTCACCAGGCTGTATCTCATGAACCGTGATAGCTAGACAGTATACATTTTCACAGATGATGTATTTCTGTTGCCACTATAACAACAAATACTAAAAACAGAATAAAATAAATATTTAAGTGAGGCTCCCATACAAGAAACGTATATTTTGCCGTTTTTGTACGAGTCAGACTCGCGCACGAAGGGGATCCGACCCTTCGTGCGTGAGTCCGACTCGCACTTATCCGGTTTTTTATTTTTCCCTAGGGTCCGTCAATGGTCAACCCTAATCTAATTATAATCTAGCCTTATAAAATTAAATAGACTAATAAGTAATTAACTAATAACCTCTATAACATTCTTGTCGTCTTTATTAAGACGGATGTGCACTTCGTTATTGTATTTAACAAAACCATATAAACAAAAGAAATATCACTATTTTATCCCATTTTCCATCCCACAATTCCAGCAATATTTCACAAGACTATCTCTCGTGATTTCCCATACAGCCACTTACAAAACTCTTTGTGATTCCCATCTCAGACGGATCCTATCTCAGGCCGTTGAAACGTGCCGGATATGAGCTCGGCTGCCGGAAATACGGCGCATCTCGGTTAGCCGACCTACAGGAAGAGGATGGCTTATTTGCTGAATTGTTGGCTTATGTGGTGTGTGTACTGAAGAATTATATGAAAAAGGATATGAATGCGCTTCCCTTTTCATTGATTTGTGAAGTTTTTCTTGTTTATAACCCCCGACGGAAAAAGTGGGATGCTCTAAGTGTGACGTGTGTACCTGTGTGCTTGTGTATTTGTGTATCTGTCTATGGTATCATAGCTCCTAAACGGGTGAACCAATTTTCATTTCGATTGAATAATAATTTTATCGAGAGTGTTCTTAGCTGTTTGATGAAAATCGGTTCTGCATATCTGAAGTTAGGAGTGTTTTCGCAAGATATCGTGTCATAATTACGTTTCCAATAGATTGTCGATCGAAGCGTGTCTACTATTAGATAAATGATGTACCATGAAATAAAAACGTGTCGCGGGATTTTTAAATTTTACTTTTCATGTATTATCTAAGTAAAAATGTTGCAGGTGGCGTTCTGTAGTTTGTACCTACCCTTTGGAGGATTCACCTTCTTGGGAAATATTCAACTCTTTCAAAGAAGTAAATTCAGAACATAGCCTATTATAAATATTAGTACTGTATTTATTTACTAATAGAAATAAGTACTATACTGCGCTCCATACCAGAACGCTAAAAGATGTTGCTCAAAATGCTGCTCAACTTGAATGGGACTGGTCAGAAGATATTTGCCGCATACCGGACAAACTGAACCAAAGTAGTACTAAAGTTGGTGCCCTAAAGCAGCCAGACAGCGTCGCGCAGGCCACGTAATATGGCAGGACAAGCTGAATAGATTTTGCCAGAACTGAAAGAGTGGAGTGGAACAGAACAAGTTTACAAAAAAAAACTGTAAATCATTAATATCTACAGTATCAGCATGAACATTTTCACATAATATCGTATTTGGTAAACATCAGTAGTTTTGATAGAAGCGTCTATCAGCCAAAGACGACGTCGACAAAATCTATCAAACTGTATCCTCGAGAAAACACAAAAGCATACATTTGATTCACCATGACTTGCACTTGTAGATCGTAGAAGTCAATCTCTCAAATCATTCTCCTACACTTTGTCTGCGGAGTGTTAAATTGTAATGTATCTGGAAGCCGCTTTCCTTCATAACTACAGCGTGGGACGATTTTTATAGCCTGTGTCGGTGCTTCCAAGCACTTCACTTAATTACACCATTATCTCTTTACGTCCTAGGAGGGTGAGGCACTGGTCTCCCGGTTTAGCGGGGAGCGAGGCGATGCGTGGTAAGAAGTATAGATACCGGCTCGACCAATCATTAGTTTTCCTAACTGAGTTTGGGCTTGGTTTCCAGTCTTGCTGGATGCAGCTGGATACCACTATTTTACACGAAGCGTCTGACCTTCAAAACACTTTTACTGAAGGAGGACTTTCAAACACAATAACACATGGTAATTCTGATAGAGAAATAGGATTCGGATTTCAATCGTAACGACTGTCAAAGATCTTCGTATGACAACTGGAACCAACAGTTAAACGTGCTTTACAAGGCAAGGAGGGGTTTCTTTAAGAAATTAAAAACAAAACAAAATACAAACGGAATAATATTATATTAAACTAACTAGTGCCATATTGCTATCGTAAATTTTATTGGAAACGTAATACAACACCACGCAATAAATTCTTGAATAGGTATTGAAATTTGTAGCAAGAACATGTCTTTTAATACTGAATTTTATGATGTCAGTGTATGAACAAAAGCGTTCCTGAACTGTTTCGTAGAATCATATTTTATTTCCGAAGCTTTGGCTGGAAACAAAGGCTGTGAAAATAATTGTTCTGATTCAGGACTCAAGAGCACTCAGAGTGAAGTCAGGTAACAAATGTATTTTCAGGTGTTTCCCGAGCTCGTAGGCGGTATATTACGAGTAAAATGTTTGAGTTCATTGAACCATAAATAAATGTTTTCTCTACGTTTTTCCAGTCGTCACATAAGCGAAATTGCTGTATAGACTCACATTTTCCAAACCATTGACTCACTCGTTACTACAACCCCCGAGAAACACACCCTCAACGGTAAATCCAACCGGTTAAAACCAGACAACATCGGCTAAAACCTGATAAAACTGGATTAAACCCGTCTAAACCAGAATGATTCGGTTTCTTTTTCCGAAAATTACCGCCGACTGTCTGCGTTACGGTAACGAGTGGCAAATTGAAATAAATTGCTGCCACACTTAGGGTCACCATTTCGAAATTTGAAAATACCCGACAAAAAAACTTACTTTAAAAAAACGCCGGATATTTTTCATTATCTGACTAAAGTTTTTGAATAGATTTAAAAAAAGACGAAACAATATTTTGACCACATTGTAGGCTCAATTAATTATATGAATGGCAAAGGAGTAGTCGTTAATGATGTAAGGCTTTTGGATTAAATAACTGCTAACGTTTTTGCCATTGGAAAAAGCAAGACAAATAAGTAGGCCGGACATAGTCCGGATAGGGTGCCAAATGTTCGGACAAATCCGGACGGATGGTAACCCTAACACACTCGAACGGTTTTTGTAAAATGTCGCTAAAGGAGTGTTTACATCGTAAGCCTTTACCGTCGTACCGAGTGAACGGGTGCGAAGCTTCTGCTTGTGTTTGTTTGTATAAGTAGAGATAATGAGTTACTGTTCGTTAGTTACGTGAAATATATTGTACTCGTATTAAGATGTTTTTATAAATTGTTCGGCGCTTAACTTGGAAAAGACATTTAATTTGGTAGATATTGATGAAAATAATGTCGAGCTCATTCTTTCATTTTATTATTTCATCTGTAGTGAAGTTTGGTTTAACTGTCCTGTTGGTAGCAAGTGCGACTACTAAGTTTGAGGATCAGGGTTCGATTAATATTTGGGGGTTGACCTGAGTGTTAGATGTTTGGTTTTTAACCCCCGACGAAAAAAGAGGTATGTTAAAAGTTTGTCTTGTGTACCTGTGTGTTTGTGTATATTTGTAATTGTTTATCTTTCTGTGGCATCATAGCTCCTCAACGGATGAACCGATTTTGATTTCGTTTTCATTGTTTGATAGGTGACTTTATCGAAAGTGTTCTTAGCTATGTTTGATGAAAATCGGTTCAGCCGTTCTAAACTTATGGGCGTTTTACTGTTTGAATCGGGGACTTTTCACAAGATATCGTGTCATAATTACGTGTTCAATAGATTGTCGACCGAAGCGTGTCTTCTAGAAAAAAAATATGCAACATGAAATATGTAGTATGAAATATGTAGCATGAAATATGTAGCATGAAATAAAAATGTGTCGGGGGTTTATTTATTTTTTAAAATTTACTTATACATTACGAATTTCTTAGCAGTCCGTAGTTTGGAGTTAGTGTTGTGACACCTCCAATCCTCGGATGACGCAGCTGTTATGCACCATCTTTGCAGAAGTCTAAGCCATAGTCCGCAATCACACTTACTTTGTCAGATCGGCTTTTTGGGGAAATTGTGATATGTAATGCATATTTGGCTACTTGCTAGCGACCTATAGTTTTATTCATTTTTGTCAACCTGTGAACAGTGTTGCGGGCAGCAGTATACAAAACTATTTTATATTTCAAATGTTTTGTCCTCTAATTTAATTGTTTACTGTTCCTTATTTTAGTAAAACAAAAATAGTAGTAAAAATAAAACAGTTATAATAGCCCTGGATTACCTACTTTAAGGTAAAAAACCCATGTTTTATAAATTTGTTGCTATGCTAAAATAACATACTGTTAACAAAGTTACATACAAATTTCAATTGAAAGCGTATAACAAAACAAAAGGTAGCAATTATGAAAGTCATACATTCAAATTAATCCCGACTTGCTACGACGCGCGACGCGGCCGTTCACATAATGTGGATGAATGTAAACTCCAGCCAGTTGACATAGAGCGAGCGAAGTTTAACAATTAGATTACTGAACCACTCCAGTTAGAGAATTCGGTTAGTAAAGTTGCTTAGAATTTAATTTTGTAATATATTGGAATGGTATTTTATTGTATTTCGGTGTAATATTTACATAAATTTAAGAAACAGCCGACACGTTTTTATTTCATACTAATTTATCTAGTCGTGTCTACTACGCTTCGATCGACAATCTATTGAATACGTAGTTATGCCACAATATCTTGCAAAAACACGCCGAGTCAAACATTAAGACGTCTATAACTTAAGACCGGCTGAATTGATTTTCATCAAAAATAGCTAAAAACACTCTCGATAAAGCCACCACTAAAAAAAGAAAAGACGAAATCAAAATCGGTTCATCCGGTTAGAATCTATGATGCCACAGATAGATACACAAATACACAAACACACAGGTACACAAGTGCAACTTATAACACCCCTCTTTTTTCCGTAGGGGGTTTAAAATTGAAGATATTTTTATTTATTATAGTGTCGATCAGCAATCTCGTGGCTACATAATAACAGCCACACGGGGCTATCTTCAAGGTTAAGCAAAGCTTGCCGAGCTCAGTTCGTGGATGAGTGATCATCACATAATGAGACTCCTCGCGTCTCAAATAGCACAATAATTTCATGATCTTTGACAGTCATTACGGAAGTCGAAAGCCATAAAAATCTGGCATCAGTCTTGCAAAAGGGTACCGTATTCCCAGTTACTGGGTAGTGGAGTTACGATAGGCAGTCGCTCCAAGTGAAATACTGGTATACTGATGCATCTGTTTAGACTGGAAGGCTGGGCAGATTGATTTTCCAATTTGACTGCCAAGTATAGTGACTGTGTCAATAAAGTCTATGATAGTTTACTCT
The DNA here is from genome assembly GCA_948252205.1 of Orthosia incerta. Classification (NCBI taxonomy): domain Eukaryota; kingdom Metazoa; phylum Arthropoda; class Insecta; order Lepidoptera; family Noctuidae; genus Orthosia; species Orthosia incerta. The sequence continues at coordinate 29,815,171 of OX411758.1, forward strand.
ACCGCAAATCATGGAAGACCCATGCTTTTAGGCAGACACTTACAAAACCCGAAGCGACTTGACCTGGTGGCTTGACGCGATTCGATTTATATCACACTAATAAAGAATTTTTACTAAGCGAAACTGCAAATACGTTCACATGGAGGCAAAGCGATGCAATTTGACCGACTTGTACTTAAATGTATTTTCTTAGAAAAAATAAAATAATAAATATCAACATCTTCGGGAGCTGGCTGGCCAAAACATGCATGCAGCTCCACGCTGAAGTGTAGCTATAAGTTTTTAGTTTTAATTTTATATCTGTACCTACTAAGACTAGTTTTTTAAGTAAATTGTTCCTAATCCTATGGACTTCGTCTGAAATAAAATATTTTAACTTTAATTTATTTTTAATTTAGAACTAAATGTATCCTCCGACTGCACAGCATGATTTTGTTCTTGTTTACGTCTTTTTAGTTCGCTTCTTATGCAGTCGAGTTTTCTGATTTTTTGAATTATTTTTTTAAATTTATAACTTTATAGCTAACATTTATTTTTTTAATTATATATTAGTATATTTAAATATACAAGTGTTGAAATAACCTTTTAAAACCCTTTATTTTGATACCACACACGAAGGGATTGGAAGAAAACAAAATTGGGCCCACACAATATGGCGCCCGAAATCCGCCATTTTTTTATTTTTCAATATTAATGTAGGGGGTGACACTTGCAAGGTTAAGACGAATCGATTGACATAAGAATCATCAAAATTGGCCAATGCGTTTGGTCTCTAGAACACCATATAGGACCAAAAATAAATACATAGACTGATAAACACATTACCCTTCTTCGGCAGTTGGGAAAAAACTACGTGCGTCAGCAGGAAGCTAGACGCCGGATGACACTGTGTTGGAGGCCTTCCACTAGTTGTGCCAATGGCGTGGTTAAGGCTGCGGTAATTCGGTGAATGCGAGATGCACAGGACCGGTCTTTGTGGCGACACTTGGGGGAGGCATGTCCAGCAGCGGCGTCTTTCGACTGAAATGATGTTGATGATCAGGAAGTGTGGCGTTATAAAATAAAAATAAAACTTTTTTAAGGCAGCGATAACGTATAATTTTGAATTAAAAGATAAATACACCAAAAATACATAAAAACATAAAAAGGTAAAACACTTATTTTAAAAAAAACAGGAAGAACCGCAATAGCCAATATTGTATTAATTATTTTAAATGTTTAGTATACATATAACTTAAAAGTGGAATTTAGACAAAGTTTAAAGTTAAAAGCTGAATTCGCTTGCCTAATCTTGAACGCAGTTGCAACCGGTTTAATGATGGCTTAAGCATACAAGTAAATAACGATACCATAACGTGAAACATCATAACGATATAAGTAAGGTAATAAAAGTTTTTAACAACGGAAACTTATAAGGTAAGCTACGTTAAAAACAAACTAGAATTAAAAGTAAAAATATGTACGGAACCCGTTGAAAGATGTTCGGAATCCCGAAGACTGGAGATACTCCAGAGGTCATTCGTTCTGTCCCGGGGGTAAAAAGCCGAAGTCGGCTCAACTGATATCAGTTTTGATTCATGTTGTACAAACTATTGTGAGCGAAAAGTTTTTTTATGATTAGCTTGTCACCAGTCTTGGCAGGACTGCTCAGTCCTCCAGTCTGTCGCACGGCAACTATAAGGCATGCCCTGCTAGCGAAACGATCGTTGGTGTCTCTAACAGAGCTCAGTCGCAGAGACATACGGTTCGCGAGCTCCGGCGCGCCCGTGGGACCGAATATCACGTACCCTCGGCCTAACGACAAGGAATGGTTTCCTGCCATTTCCGCACAAAAATTGCCATAGTTATATTGTTGCTGGCAATTTTAAAACGAACTTTTAAACAGTTACTATAAAAAATACCAATAATTAATTTAGTAGATAATTTCAGAGACAATCATTTTTTATAAAATCCTATCTGTCATTACCAGAAAAATTGTCTTCTGTTTTCTGGACAAACAAAATATGAAAATTTTAATAATTGTAACCAGCCTACTTTGCCAAATTAAAAAGAGGCTAAAGCTAGGCGTCTTGTAGCGATCACGCTATAGAAGGTATTACCTAAAATGAGGGATTTCCTTCCTATACTGTGATCGCATCACTTACTGACTAACAAAGACCATCCTGACCCATTTTACAGCTTTTGAAGCAATGAAAACAGACGAGCAATAAAATTGCCCATTAATTTTATTGTTAATTATAAAATTGCTCACCGAGGCGCAAGGGCCCAAGTATGAACGAATGAAATAAATTCATCTACCGTGTGATGTGGGGTAATAGGATTTTAATATTATAACGTATGTTATAGCGTAGGTAAAGGGATTAAATATTTAAAACGCTCAGTCATTTTAGTAATTCCAAGCGATTAGCTGTTTAACATTCATTCAACCAACCAAAGAAGCTGTCGCAACAATTTATCAAAATGTTTATTCTGAATAGCTACTGTTTTGCCAGACAGTGGGAGCGTGAGAACAGTTTATGAAATGCTTGGCTAGGTAAAACATATATTATACTTACTTGACAAAATTATGCTTAACAATCAATCAAATACAATACATAGCATTTTAAAAAACCGGCTACGTGCGTGTCGGACTTCGCACATTTAGTGTTTCGTATCTAACCGCAAAATCAAGTTGTAATAGAAAAACCGGCCAAGTGTGAGTCGGACTCGCACACCGAGGGTTCCGTACAAACCTGTTGGTATGTAAATAAAAGTTCACCCATCAAAACGAAAATTATTAAAAAAATTTTTGTCCACGGGGTCTCATTGCTAATAAAGAAATTTTGGTTCAAATAAATCTTACTAGATGGCGCGACATGTACACATAATTCAATAGAATATAATAATTGTGTGTAAAATTAACATTTTCTGGAATTGAGCATAAAATTGTATGTTCTTGTTTAATCAACTCGCCTAAGTACAAAATTATGGAATATTGGGCTCTTAATTCATATTTCAAAGATTGTTTTGATGATTTAAAATTGATGCCAGTAGATGGCACATTTTTAAATTTCTGAGGCATTCCACCCGATTTTTTAAATTTGCACTGTAACACATTTTGGTGTAAAAACGTGCAAAAATATACTTTAAAACGAACCTTCACTGTATTAAAAGAATTCAATATTCACGAACCTAGTAAACCCTTTTACTTGCAAGTCGCTGCTAACACCATCTATTACCGTGAAACGGGATCGAACGCGATTGATGTACTTACAAAAATAACAAGATTAATCAGATGAAAAACGCTAGTTACGTCGGCACGGTTTCTTTGTATGGGATGAGGCATCTGTATGCTAGTATTACATTATCTGTGATTTTTACTATATGATGTAACAAAAAATTTACGGTATTCGCAATTTTTCCTTTATCTGTGCTATAAGACGTTGCTTCGTACCAAATTTCAAGATTCTGAGGTCACGTTATGTACTCTGTAGGTTTTTATTCCCTTGCGAGTGTCGAAAATTTACGGCATAAACGGCATATCTTTTGATTGCGTTGTCTTAGAAGTTTGATTTTTTCACAGATTTAAGGGGCAGTAGACCTGAGTATTTGATATTCAGCTTGATACTTCCACGCGTTCCTGAGAAAAAGGATCTTGACAGACAGACGGACGGACAACAAAGTGATCCTATAAGGATTAAATTTTTTTCCTTCGAGTTACGGAACTCTAAAAATGAGGGCATTACAAAGCAAAATCTTATTTATTTAACAATTATTATTATATTATTATCAATTATCTTATTTATCAATATATTGGTAATTATTAGTAAAATATACGTAATAATAAACATTATCACCTAATTTGAAGTTGATAAGTCCATGGGAAGTTAAAAAACCGGCTAAGTGCGAGTCGGACTTGCGCACGAAGGGTTCCGTACCATTATCGCAAAAACAAAAGGTAGTAAAATTTCACAGTAGGATAGGATAGGATTGATGGACCCCTTTTCCGCACTTAGACTCGCATTTGGTCCGTTGTGCGTGTAGGCCTCCTCTCTGTGAGAGGGAATGGGCCGTAATCCACCACGCGGGCCCAGTGCATTTTGGTGGATGTCACATGTCTTCGAATTTTTGGTTCTAAGACATGCCGGTTTCCTCACGATGTTTTCCTACACCGTTTTTGAGAGCAGTGGTGATGTAATAATTTATATAAAATAACACCCAGTAACTGGGTAACCCCTTAGCAAGACTGGTGTCAGTTCTCAAGCTTCTGACTACCCGAAACGACTGTAAAAGATCTTCAAATGACAACCGGGACCAACGGCTTAACGTGATTGCCGAGGCACTGAGAAATCACGGTATGTTAAAATGGTCACCCATCCACGGACCGACCTCGTCAATCGTTGCTTAACCTTGAAGATCGACCCGTGCGGCTGTTACTTTTTAGCCACGAGTTACTCCTTGTGTTGAAATAAATAAAATAACATAGCAAAATTATACATGGTTGGAAAAAAAAATAAAGTGCTCAGAGTATTTCTTTTACATACATTACGTTTGTAGTCGTCAAGGGGATGAAATAGGAGTGAGAGTGCTGGAGGGAAATAAATCTTACAATGTAGAAATCAGATGTCAAAGGTTATTTAAATTCAGTCATTATAGGCAATAATTCGTGCGAAAGTGTATGACTGAAAATAGTTTAGCTAACGCTACTGCTGAGCATTAGGGTCTGGATCATGAGGTACTGGATGGTTTGATTCCCGGATCGTGGCAAAGTGTTACCTATTGGGTTTTTCATCTGGAATTTCTCGTAGCAGTCTGGAGTCTGGAATTGTGCCCGGCTGACGGCAAAAGGTAACAGTTTAATTCCTTTAAAACTGTTAGTGGAAAACACTGCAATGGGGTATATGTTAGTACCGTTAACTTTCTGTTTTCACGTATTTTAAGTAACCAAAATTGTTGTCAAAACATAAAAAACATACCAGAAAGCGTCAATTTTAATGTTAAACGACTCTCTTGAGCATAATAACATAATTTAAATAGCCTTAAAAGTAAAAAAAACTTGTTCTGAGCACAAATTACGAGAACTAAACAAAAAAATGTTTTGGGTTCTTTGACAGTTCAGTTTTTTTTGCTGTTATCGGATTTTTATGGAGTTTTTAGGCATTACTACTACCATACTAAAAATTTTTTTCGCAGCAAACGTCTTTATTTCCTGGGCAATACTTATTTTATTTTTTAATTCATACGCAGGACTGCAGATTATTTAACGAAGCGCTCTGATTGGCTACAACTTCTTTTGCAGTTAATAAGAAGGGTTCCAATTTCGAATTTCTTGCACCCGATCTGAGACCCAATTAGATCTCAAACGTCCTCGGGGACGGACGGATGTTTAGTTAACTGTATAGGGGCTACTCACGAATCAGACTGAAACCAATATCTGTATTTTGGCAAAGTGTATTTTCCAACTAATTGTAATTCCTTTAATTTAAGACCAGCACTTAAAAGTCGATGTAAAGAATCCTATTCTACTTTTCATCTAAATTCTTTTAGCAGTTGACGAGTAGTTGATTTATAAACATGCAATGTTTCAACCAACTGATTTTCAAATTAATTTAATTTGAGTAGGGGATAAATAACCCTATTTCATTGTAGAAGTCAAGTATAACAGCGATTGTTTAATTCTCGTATCTGTTTCGCATTCATTATGATCATTGCATCCGACGACATTCAAGCTAGATAATATGCTCTTTCATTCGTCGGCACATTGTTTGGTCCTGCGCTACATACACCCAGCGAATGAAAAACTATTCGACTACTATGATAAACGCGAAACTTTGTCGGGATGCAAGATTGCATTCACGCAAACCTGGCCAAGAGCGTGTCGGACTTCGCACGTTTAGGGTTCCGTACCGAAGAAAAATCTGATTAATTAATATATTGGTATTTTTTAGTGAAATATACCTAATAATAAACATTATCACCAAATTTGAAGTTCATAGGTCAGTGGGAAGTTAAAAAATTCTTCGGAACTAAATTTTGTGACAGACGACGGACGTTTGGACCCTTCAAAGACAAAGACAAAGATATTTTATTTCAAGAAGGCCACCAAGCGGCACTTTTAGGTACATTAAAATTTACAAGTTATAAAAGTTGATTCTACCGTGTTCTTCGGTTAAGGAACTCTAAAAACTACTGAACGGATTTCGATAACATTTTAAATTTAATGTAGCTTAAGTACTAATTCCAGGTGGACGAAGCCGCGTGCTTTCTATTACACTTCGAAAATCTTGTTAACTGCCTTATTAAACTAGTTTCCAAGCACAGAATGTAAAGCAAAGGCTTCAAGTTAAATCCTCAGATCTGAGTCCACTCAGTTGAAATGCCATTAGTCAGAAAATTCTCAGTACCAGTCCGGAGTTCGGCACCGAGTCCGATATATATCAATGGGCTTAGCCCCTATTCCGGGACACTTAATACCGGCTCCGGCAAAATGTGGGCGCACTGTTATAAATGTAATAATACATGTTTGTCGCTTCTGGGAATATTGGACATGTCATGGAGTGAAATCAAACGGATTTCTGATAATTCACTGTCCTATTTAGCAGTCAACTGCCTTGTTCTAGAATTGTGTCTTCGCGACAAATAAACATTGATATTATGCTATATTCCACGTTTGTATTCCTCAAAGAGTTAAATAGAGCTGTACATATAGGTCACCTGAATATCACCAGTTGCTTTAAGTCGCATGTAATAGAGGACAAGGTTATTGGCATCAACATGATACAAATCCAGAATCCGGGCTTTCAGGAGGAAAACCCACTTTGCCAGATCTGAGAATCGAACCAGAGGCTCTACATGTCATTCACGAGACATTGTCATTCGATGACAGCGATGGTGATGATAAAAATGCCAACATGTAAGAACAAGGCAACAACAAATGTCACGACCATGTTCCGCTTGCGGCCACCAGACCAACGAGGCAACTTATTAATGTAGAAGCTACTAAAAATATATAATTAATAATGGATACAAAGATTTTTTTTCTCTAAATCATTACAAGCATCTTCTGCTTAGTCTTAGAGCTTAACAATAAACGTGAGTACATTTATCGTTAAGGTCTTCAACAATTCACAGAAAAAAACTCTTCCGTCAAAACCAACATAGAATTTAATCAAACACAGCGGCCTTAACAAGTCGACCTATAAGAAGCGCAGTTGATTTATTCTTATTTCTTTGCAGCCAATCAGCACGCGGGTCTAATCCGACGGCGGCATCTAATTGGCTGGCTCGAAGCAAAACGTGGAGGACGACGTAATAAGATTATTAAAAGCGACTTCTTGAGGTGGTTCTATTGCTGTGTGTATTAGATTTAATAAATTTATACCATGTTAGACATGGTTCCGTCAAAGAATTTTATGGTAGAACGATTTGTATGTTGAGTGTTTACTTGGGATGACGCCTTATTGCTACAGTTTATATTAAGTTGATAAAACTACTCGACAACCAAAGTTGGTTGAAATTACGCCTATAATTTGGATACCCTAGAACCAAATCTGAAAGGCCACGATTGTCTGTAGTCTGTATACCAGCTTTCTCCCGCCAGGGAGAGGAATACCAAAGAAAAGGATGCATTGGATATGAAAGAAAAGGGAGTCAGTGCTAGTGTGATGGTTTACAGGACGGCATGTAAAGAAAAAACGTGTTGCACTGACTTCAAGTAACACAATCAAAGAAGTGAGCCTAGGAGATTCATGTTCAATCATGTTTTGAAGGCTGAAGAATTATTGAAGGAGATAAAACCTTTGCTCTTTGCCATCAATATCCGTCGCTGGCAAAGAGGCTGTCTATAATTTATGTGGAGTAGAAGCGGAAACTTATGCATGCACCCTTAATCGGGACAATTGTCTTGCAGTGCAGTGCAGTCAGGTTTTAAACCTTACGCTAGAAAAAAATGTTTATCCAGGCCACCACAACCTCATATATTGAAAGCATTCCTTAAACCTTTCAAACAAAGACCTTTTTTATCTCTTAAGCGTCTATTCTTTATGAAAATATTCTGAATATATTCAGCGGAGTGTAGTTGTTCCTTTCATCGTATATTTCATTATTTGCTGTCTCTGTTACAACCACAGATATAATACTAACTAGACGGCGAGAATGTATAAACATAATATTATCGTCATCTAGTTGACGAGAATGTATATTATAACATTCTGAAATATAAAAAAATGCCTAATTATGGCGTATTGAGCTGTAAAACCTCTACAAAAAAGTTGACCGAGACAATGGAAACATTTCCTTTTATTGGTAGGTATTTTTTTTCTTAAATTGTGAGTGAATAATGTTAATTTAAACATCAAAATACTCACCTGAAAAGATACAAGAAGAAGAAAAATCATGCTCCGCTGTCGGAGGATACATATGGTTTTAGTTAACCGGCTCGCGAGAATTTTCAAAGATTTTTTTATTTTTTTATCAACAACTTTTTAATTACCATTTTTTTCCGAATTTCCTTTTCCATTTAAGTGGTATATTTTTGTTGTCACAATTACTCCCGACTCTTAATTTTGATATCCCACTAGATAGGGTCAGCTGATATGATGATGATGACTAGATAGGGTTGGATAAAATTGGGACCCCACAATATGGCGCCCAAAATCCGCCATGTTTGTTTTTTTTTAACGTTACTTAAGAACGCCTAAGTGCCCAAGGGTCAAGACTTATCTGACGATGCCTGATTATATAAATACTTACAGCCGTTTGTAAGATATGAGGTAATATAATATAAGAATACATATATATGATACGCGGGCATTACCACCCATGGGCCAACCATTCCTTGCAGTCGGGTAAAAAGTGGCACGCTTAGTTTCCATACAGATGGACGAACTTGTGCTATCTAGTTATATATTTATGTCTGTGGTTACAACATCCACGTGTCCTCCTTCCACTTGCTTAGAATTCAAAACAAAACGCTTAATTATGAACGCTGTTAGAATTCTAGATATTTTTATGTTTTCAATGGGAGTTCTGTGAAATCTAATCTAGTCTAATTACCCTGCCTACGTACTTCAATTTTTATTATTATCAGATGTAAACTGCTCTTGAAATTAGTCTAAAGTGGATTTCAGACAATTTCGGTCGGTTTTAGAGAGGGAGCTGGCAGAGTTTTGAGCAAGGATATAAAGGGCGAAAAGTTGACAGCTGAGTTAGTGCAGCTTTTACCGAAAATAATAAATTCAATTATTTTTTCAAATTAATCGAAGTTGCCAAAATCTGCATGCAGATTTAGTGAAAGCCTACATTTTTTTCATTCAAAATTGACAAAAAGTTGTTCTTCCTCGTCCATTTATATTCTTCCCCGCCTTAATCTATCTTAGCCTTTTTAAAATACAAAGCAAGTCCCACAAAAGACAAAAATAAAAATAAACAATTATAGATCACAGCTCTATCAGAGGAGATTCAGAAAAAGATTGCTTTCAATTCCATTCAAAGGAACAATGAATGGGACCGAACGAATAAACGAATAATGGAATTCATTCGCGAGCTGATTGACTCGCTCGCGATAACTTTTGGAATAAAACCGACGCGACGTTTGGGCGGTCATAAATTTTCTGCGATTAGATTTAACCGAATGCGCGGCAGTTAGTATGTATGTTGAATGACAACTTTGCAAATGCTCGACCCAGTTAAGAGTTTGGCTTTCAATTTAATTGAGTTAACTTTTGTGCTTATGTGTATGAGTTTATTCCACTTTTCATGAGTGGTCTGGAAAGTGGTTTACCAAATGAATAAGCGTACTTTTGTCGAATGAACACCACATTGGTATTCATAATGGCTTTCTAACCTCATAACAATACTTATTATTTATTTAGAAGAGTCAAGTTTAGTTATAGTGATCTTATATTTAGTCTGACATGTACAGCGTTATTTATAAAAAAAACTCGCTTACCATTATTAAGATTAAGTTGACACTGATTCATGATCATCATCATGATTAATAATCTACTAATCAGTGTTAAACCTAAGCATATTCTGAATATGCTTAGGTCTGTGTCCCAACAGTGGGAACATTAAAAGGCGTGATGATGATATTTATATAGTATAGTAAGTATCTTGGTACTTAGCCAACAAGGCAAGAAGCTAACGTTATCCAATCACACTGTTTTGCTGCAGCTCAACTGCCAACTTGCTTCAAAACATCTGTCAAGTGTCACTTGGAAAATTTAAATTAGAGATCCTAAGCTTCTCGTCATTATCATTTCAGCCGAAAGACTGCTGAACATAGGCTTCCCTCGAGTATCGCTACATCGACCGGTCTTGTGCCCTCAATTCATTACAAATCCATCACATATTGTCCCCAGAGCCTTTAGACAAAGTGTCATGCTATTAGCGATGGCTGTGTTTGAAATGTCAAAATTTTAATTGATCACGTGAAATTTTGATAGCTCTTGGCAATCCCATACATTTTTGACATTTCCAATCGCTATCGCAACAGATTCGTTGACAGAAAATGTCACGTGTCTGGAGCCACAGAATACCCCTTGATAGCTCACTGCCTCTATCGAAACATGTCCATCATCCGTCTGTCCCTAGTCAGAAGAATAGTATCGTTCGGCAAAGCATTGTATTGCATATAAGCCACGCTTCCGCACTTCAGTCGCAATCATGTCATACCCACTCTTCAGGCGATCAAATACTTCACGAGTCACCACAGTCGAAATTTAACCTTATGATGAAGGAAGTAAAGTTGTATTTTGAATGGTTTTGTTGTATTTGGATGGGAAGCACTGATTGCCTGGCGATTAAAAAGTGGAATCGCTCGTTTTATGCATGAGTTTGTGTGTTTGTGTATATCTGAACGGTCTAGAGGCAATTATTGATTGCAGTGGAATGGACCGAAAATTGATGATGTGTTTTCAGTTTTAAATGTTTTGTACAAAATCTTTTGAAAAAGCAAAAATAACTATGATATGAACTTTTAGGAATGTTTTGTCAGCCTCCATCTTGAAAAGTTTTGCTGTCTGTATTTGAATTGAGAATTTCTAGTTAAGAACATTTCAAACTGTACTTTAATTTCTTTTGAAAAATTTAAATAAATAGTTAATCATTTCATCATTTTTTAACTCTAAAATCTTAATTCAGAAAATGAATGCTAATATGTAAACACTCAATGAATAAGTCAAACTTTGTGAACTCCAAGTTGAGCCTTCATTTCTTCATAAGTTCTGACTTCAAAAGTACCTTCTTTGATGGTCTAATTGAAATAAATGATCTAAGTTTACACTTCAGTAGATAATTCACTCTACCAAAGATGAAAAATGGTTAAGGGAGATCATAAAGAACATCCATGAGTATACTTAAGTTTTCCGACTCACTTTAGAAGTGAAGTTCCACTACCAATTTTGCTGACTTATAAGAGTAGATGAAAGATTTTTCTGTAGAGTAAACTCGTTTTACGACTTAGTATGTCGCCTCTCGTGCTTGACGTTGTGACTGTTCCTAAATGACCCTAGGCTGATAAACATTTAGTTTTTCCTAAAATGCTCTACAATTAGAGTTAAAGGTCGGCTACTTCTGAAGAAGTAGAATCAGTGCCCCTCCTCCGCACAGAATTGTACGGGTCGTCTAGTCTTGACTGGTCACCATTTCACCGACTATAAGTGAATTCCAAATTATGTTTTTGTTTTGTTTTGAAATTCACAGTTATAAAATTATAACTTGGAAGTGGTTTAGAATGATAAAATATAACTAACTAAACTGTTACAATAACTTAATCTGAGAAACCCTAATGTATAGAGTATTAAATCGAATAGTGGTCGCGGATAGTGAATATACATTCAAGAATTAATACAAATACAAGTAACTAATATGGCAGATAGTTTTAGCTCAGGAAATAACTGCTGTTGATTAGATCAGCTCTCCTACAGACAGCCCCAAACGCGCCCAACCCGTTTTCACTACCTAGTGTTTTAGCTGGTAAGAAGAAATTATGGATCAAACTTCCCAGCACACATTTCTGTCTGTTAGCCATGAGGATAATATAAGTAAAACAATAGTGATGTATGAAGTTAATTAGACAAAAGTGTTGCAAAGTGCATCATCTACCCAACGGAAGGTCAGTGGAAGGAGCGCTACGCTTGCATTGAGAAAAACATTTCTTTGAATAACGTTAATGAGTGCCTTGACAATAGTCTAGATTCCCACCCTAGTGACGGGCGATTGCTTTAAAACAGCAGGCACGTTTTACGTGTACTGCTGGGCCTAGAACGCTAGTCCTAGGAAGGACAAGCAGCGGTCCCAACAATACATGTTTCCCTAAACCCCAGCATGCCTTGCCCAGTCCTAAGACACTGGAAAGTTTTGTGCCTAATTGCCTCTGCCATTGATCGATACATGCTACCAGAATTACTGGTCGCACGCTATGGTAAATAGCTCTCCCTCGACCTAATCACCCTTTACATAGACAATACAAAACTTTAGCAAGCGTACCGTAGACTCAGGCCGATGCAGGTTCTCCGCAATTGCCTTGCTACACGTCGAAATGGATTAAGTCATCACTTCACACTTCTTTAAACTTCCCAATTTCGAGGATGCTTCAGTGTGATTGCCAGCCGTGCGACGTCAATAATGGGGCGTTTCCACTGGTCACCCAACGTTTCACGCTAAATATTATATTTTATTCAGAGGTTGGCTCGAAAGCCTGGTGTGATTTAACGAGACACGACTCTAACATTCATTAAAATGATCATATCCCCAGTTTGTGATGTTCAGCAATGGCTACACCCTTTAGTTTGCAAGTGTAACATACATCAAACGCAATGCAAGGAGTTCCGCAGTCAGACCTTCTATAGAAAACAGTATTCATCAACAAAAAATCAGTTGCCTTACGTTCCCAATTAATGGTGGCCATATAGCCTATTTTATACAAATAGTGAATATTAACGGTTCCGCCTTCCATGTTTGTAATGTCAGTTAAAAGTCAAAGATCTATAATCAAAGAAGTAATTGTTTAGTGTATAATTGATGGATTAGGGTATGAAAGTGTGACAAAAGACTTCATCGTTTCCCTAGACCAAATGCTAGTGATAAATATCTGCCAAGGTGTGGATTAGGAGATAAATACAAGGTCACGGCAAGCTAGAATAAAAGAGCACATTAGTGAATTGTCCCTACCTATGAAATACAATGATTAAAGACTTACCCAGTCACTCTGGCACTCACTCACACACAATATTAATACGAGATTAGACTAAATTATAATAAACTTAATAGTTAACGCTTGTTACCACTATAGTTACAATGAAAAGACTCTCGCCTATTGTGTCCAAAGCTACTCCCTCCATATCTGCCTAACACCATGGTTGGTTCGTACCCAAGTCCATCCTCTAACGATGCCCAAAACCAAGTGCCTCCTCTATGCCTTTGGTTTCGCCAGGTACCTAATCTAAGCGCATCTACCCGGCGCCCGAATTCTGCCATTATCCCGACACCCTTAAAATCACCACGAGTCTCTGTCTCACGGCTTGCAGTTTTTTGTACAATTGCTTTATTGTTACCCTTTCTATTCAACGCTCCACACGTGTTATCGTAAATGGCCAATTCCTTTGCATTTTCTTTTTCTTTTTTCTGCGCGTCTGACGACGACCACACCAACGCTTATAGTTGCCACATGGCGGTCTCTTAGTTTCCTGTAACGACTGCCTTTCTTCTTATGTATGCACATGGCTATTTAAATATAAATATATTCAATAATTAAATAGGGATAAATGACACGGTAGTCACAAGGTCGTGGGTTCAAATCCGGGCAAGTACCAATGTGACTTTTTCAAATTCATATATGTATTTTCTAAGTTTATCTTGGACATCACAGGCAATGGTTAAAGAAAACATCGTGATGAAACCTGGACTTATATACTTAATGTAAGTCTGAATAGAATAGCCAATTCAGAGGCCTGAGGGGTTCCCAGAGGCGGCTTTATTAACTCTGACACCAGAGGTGGCCACATCCTCACACGAAAAGAAGAAGACGGCTATAGTAGATGGGTACGGAGCTCTTGGCTATGTTATAACAGCCACACAGATCGATCTTCTAGGTTAAGTAACGCTTCCCGAGGTCTTTCCGTATGGATGGGTGACCATCAAGTACAAACCTAGACTCCGCCGTGGACTCAGAAGCTCGTTATATCGTTTAGGGGAGTCAGAGGCAATTTGACACCAAGACTGCCTATCTGACCTCCACTACCCAGCAAAGTTGTGGAGGTCAGATAGGCAGTTACTCCGTGTAAAATAGGTAATGGTATTCAGTTGCATCTGGTTTTACTAGAAGTTACATCTGGTCTTGTCAGGGCTTTTGCCGATAAGCCGACGACGTATCAGCCAACAAGTAGGTTGCAGTGTATAATTATTCATAAAAATCTTTTTTTTAAACAAGTTTTTTTGTAGTTTTCTCAGCCAACCCTTTAATTTGGTGCCCATATCATGGCAGTGCAGAAAAAATAACTAGTCTGTTATCTTGGGCCGTCCGCCATATTGGATTTAGAATGACGTCACTTAGCTAACCATGCATTGTCATCCAAACTAAACGTGTGTGCTAAATTTCATGTTAATCGGTAGAGGATCACATTTAACAGCCAAATGTTTCTATAGTATTGCTGAGTTTCTAATGGAGAAAACATAAGAATTGTAATGTAGTGGCGAAGTTTGATTTTGTCAACTATTGTAATTATTTTATTTTGACATTTTAATTGATAATAATGATTTGCATAGTAAAGATATTATATTTATTTTTTATTTTACTTATCTAATTTAATTGATGTTTAAGCTTGACTACATTATATTTAAATTTGATTTTTTATATGCATGATTATTAATAGTTATAATTAAGGTTATTGAATTACATATTTGTACGCCGTTAAGGTAAAACATGACTGTGATCCTTTCTGTAATGTATTTAACATCTTGCATGCTTTGTGTGTGCATACTCATGTTTCAGACAAATAAATGATCTCTATCTCTATCTCTCTATCTCTATCTCTCTATCACTGCTTTAAAATTCAGTTGCAAGATTTTACCCGAACACATTTACATACATACATTGAAAATTAATTAAAATTTAGTAAAAATGGCCTTCGATTTTTATATTTTATATGCATGTAGTGACATTCAAGTAACATACGTTTACATACCTACAAGAATCCAAATAACCAGACGCTGTTTAATGGACTATTACAGACCAATCCCACGAAATGAAACGACACATTAAAAGAAACGTATTAAACCTCTGTCCCCTCAATAAAACGAGTACAACCGCCTGCCAGCGGGCAATAATGAAGTTAACGTTTAGCAGGAATATCCATTAGCCAGTAATCCATGCCAGTAAAGCGTAATAATCAGTGGCGCGAGTAAATTGACTCGCCGGTCGTCAACCCGAACCTACGCGATACGTCCCGTATTGATAGCTATGTGGATTTAGTGCAGCTTTGCTGGTATGGAAATTGATTTTTCAGCACTTTATTTATTTAATACCTCATGCACACAAACGTACACATCCGGACTTAACGCCTTATGCATTTTCTACCATTTGATCTTTAAGTGGTGCAGAGACAAATATTGGTGGAGGCAATATTGAAAGTCAAACGAATCCACTCGAATTACACTTGTGTGGTTATATCTATGGTTATAAGTAAATTTATGCTGTAGCGTATTGGCAAAAGCATGTAAAAAGTATTGTCAAATCAGCACCGATGATAGCGATGACTGGCAAGAACATAGGGTGCGCCGGATGTAGTTTAGTATCTCACCTTGCTAAAACCGAGATCGCAAGATAATTACCAAAATATTTAGTATGCTTTTCTAGTATATCTATAAGGGTTTTGCAGTTACATACTACGAGTTTACGAGCTTATGAATAAGAGATTTTGTACGATGAATCCTTTATACAGCATAAACACCGTGATGTCTGATCACCCTTTGGATAACCTGACTCAGGTGCTAATGAAACGTCAAACATTAACGTAGATAGTTACCTCCATCCGATTCAATTATCTCCATACATAGGATGATTGAATAAACTACACATACACCTTACAATGAAAACATCCATAAACAAAGTAAGAAGTCAACTACATTGCAAATCACACGTACAGCCAACCACACATCTCTAACAACACTTGAACAACAGAAACCCTGTAATACTCAAACTGTAACCATGGTGGTGAGGCTGACTGTATCCATACTATTTCATACTTTTCATACAAATTTCATACTTTTCATACAAATTTCATAAATGCGAAAGTAACTGTGTCTGTCTGTTACATTTTCTCATCTTCAGACACAACACGTGAAGATCCAGTTTAAAATTAGCATATGGTATTATATTTTATTCCTCTAGTGTGTTCCGTCAGTATGATAAGATACTTTTTATTCGGATGATGCCACGGACAGGAGCTAGTACGCGGTAAAACTATATGGAATGGTAGTGGCAGCCAAAGAATTGACGCTTTCGAAATGTGGTGCTGGCGTCGCATATTAAGAATACCATGCACAGCCCACCGCACAAATGTCTCGAACCTCAAAGAACTACATATAGGAAAAGCGCAACAACTGACCTCAACCTGCCTGCAGCGCATCGTGAGATACATCGGCCATATTGCCCGCAGAGAAACCATCAACATGGAACGACCTATGATGACTGGCGAATAGAGGGTAAAAGTCGGATCGAATATCAGAACAACGGGAGATACCGATCAGCGCCGCAGTCCACCAGACTGCTTATCGTAACAGATAGGTAAAAACCGAGACAGTCTGAAATGGAGTTACGATTCACAGCAGTGAGAGAGCGATTAGGAAGAAGAATGGTAGTGGCACAAGTATACATTTATTGATCGATGACACGCTGCTACTCTATCATATAAGATTATTTACTTTGGTAACTAGCTTCTTTCTAATAATAATAATATCAGCCTGTAACTGACCAACTGCAGGGCAATGGCCTCTTCTCATATAGAGAAGGCACGAGGATTAATCACCACGCTTGCTCAAGACTCAAGACGGGTTGACGAGTTCAAACTTATATCAACTATTACTCCATGTTTCCTCACGACGTTTTCCGTCTCCGATGTCAGTGATATCCAAGATGGGCTCAGAAAGTTACTACATAAATTCTACACACATTCTATTTACATTTTCAAATATTTCCTTTCCCGGTGTTGGGAGCAGGATCCAAGCTACCGGTGGATAGGGCTACAGAGACAGGCACCCCCTCACAATGCGAGCCGTATCGAGGAGTACTGCCTTAGGTATCAGACCCTTGATCGAACCGCTCAAAAACAGCCTCGACGGATGGCCGAGGCTCTTGGCCATCAGGTCGTTGGCCGTAACGACAATCGGCACAATGGTCGATGAGTCTACATTCCACATGTCGACAACTTCGTGTGCTAAGTCGAGATACTTGATTAGGTACATAAATTATTATTATGAAAAAAACTTTTTGTCAAAAAATCAAACTGAAACTGTTTCAGAACAAAAACCTACAAAGCAAAAAATTACATTCTTTGCCGGAGTCGGTGTCTTTTGTACCAATTGTTTGCCGTTTTTCGACACCGACTTCGGAAAAGAAAGTTATTTTTTGCTTTGTAGTTTTATGTTCCGGAAGTCGGTTTGATTTTTTGTTAAAAAGTTTTTATTTATCTCTTTTTAGTTTTGGAAGGTATCTCCAATTAACATGATAATCATTTTTAGCCAAAGTACATCTCATGATGATCCCAGTAAGCCCAAACACGACTAGGATACATTGTTTTATTTCAGAATTCCAGTGCCTACCTGCCGGTTTCATCATCAGATCAGTTCGATTGTGCCATTTTCATCAGTAACATTTATTTTTAACTGACTTTCGAAAAAGGAGGAGGTTCTATGTTCGACTTCTTGTACGTTTTTTTTTTTTTATGTGTGTTCGCCGATATCTCCGTCAATTGTGGACCGATTTTGTAAATTTTTTTTGTTTGAAAGAGTATGTTCCGAAATTGGTCCCATTTTAATTTGGTGAAGATCTGATGAAGAACTTCGAAGATATACAACAGAACTCTTCAATAAATAACGGAAAATATCTCGGGACTGCTGCAATCGCATGTCTGTTTATTGTTTATACCATTTCATAACATAATATCACGCCAGTACGTTATAGGAAACTTACTAAACAACTTGCCTATTAGGTAGGTACAACTAAAAAGTGAAAACTAAAAAACTTTTTTACAAAAAAATACTACCGACTTCCAAATAAGAAAACTACAAAGTGAAAAATAACTTTATTTTTGGAAGTCGGTGTCCGTAACAAATAAATGGTACCTACGAAAGACACTGACTTCCAAAAATAAAGTTATTTTTCACTTTGTAGTTTTCTTATTTGGAAGTCAGTAGTATTTTTTTGTAACAAAGTTTTTTATTAAGTATTTGCTTTATAATAGTCGATTAACTATTCGAGATAACTTAAATTTACCCGTGATATAACGTTGATGAAAATACCAAAATTGCTATATACATGCCTATAATATTTGAGGACTTCCTCTCGGATTCCATCATCAGATCCTGACCTGCTGACTATGGGTTCAACTAGGAAATATACCCTTCCAAACATAAGAAGAATTTTTGAAATCAGTCCAGGCGTCTTTGATTAATCGGGGAACATACATAAAAAAAAAAGATGCCGACGAATTGAGAACCTCCTCCTTTTTTTAAGTCGGTTAAAAAGTCACATTGGTACTTGCCTGGAAACGAACCCACGACTTCAAGCATGGGGCCTAGTAATACTCAAACTGTAACCATCTGTATCCGCGATAAAACCACATGTAATGGTATTGGCCAGCGACGGGCGCGGTAGTGGCAGACGTAATTGATTGATGATACGCTGCTACTCTATCATATTAAGTTATGTACTTTGGTGACTAGCATTTGCGATAGTTTTTTGATGGTAAAGGCAATGTTTGTTACAGGTTATGTAAAAGCTTTTCTCCGTTTCTGGTTGTGCAAGGGTATCTATCTAATCTAAATATATGTAAGCGAAAGGTCACGCACTCATCACGAAATATCGAAAACCACTTGATGTATAAAGATTAAATTTAGCAGGGAGGTTCCTCAAGTGACGATAGTGCGCACTAAGAAAGGATTTTTGGAATTCCACCCCTAAGGGGGTAAAAGGGTGGTTGCAAGTTTGTATGAAATTTCTACAGTTTGTATAGTGGACGCGTGAAATTACATACACGCACATTATTTATTGCATTTACGCTCTTGATTGATAAAAAAAAACATGCGTTTTTTGGTTTTTGGAAATTCCACGCGTAAGGGGGTAAAAAGGGGGTTGAAAGTTTGTATGTTGTACATGTCTACAGATTGTAAGTTGGACACATGAAATGTTAGATTGACGCTCTTGATTGATAAAAAAAAAACATGTATTTATTGGTTTTTGGAAATTCTACCCCTAAGGGAACAAAATGGGGGTTGAAACTTTATGAAAAATTTATTCGGTTTGGAAGGTAAAATATCTGAAATTGTTAGTTTACGCTCTTGGTTAATAAAAAAACAAAAGCTTTTTTATTTCGCAAATTGTACCCTTATGGGAGTAAAAAGGGGTTTGAAAGTTTTCATAAAATTTCTACATTTGGACACCTGAACTTTTACATTTATACTCTTGGTTGATAAAAGAGTTCATGTATTTATTGGTTTTTGGAAATTCCACCCTTTTATTACTTGTAAATTTAATTTTTTGTTTGACGTTCAAAAGTGCCACTTATTGGCTTAGTTGAATAAATATATTTGACTTTGACTATGACTAAATTATTGTTTTGTCATTGGACCTTGATAAGTGTGCAAAGTTTCAAATTAAGCCCACGTTTTGAAGGGGGTGAAAATCGCGTTAAAAGATTCAGTTACATTGATACATAGCTTGTTATGTCCAAGCTAATAAAAGCGTGTTAAAATTGTGATTTTCATATGGCAATGTCAATTGTCACCTGTCGAATCAAATTACGATATATGTCAACCGCTGCTGAGATTTTGACATCTTCTTGAAAATTTGTTGTGGAAAATGTCGAAAAAACCACTTCGATCTCAAGCGAGACATATTGTTTTCAATGTATATCGTAAAATAAGGGCAGAAGAAGAGGCGTAAATCAAACTATATCTTTGATTTTAAAGCGCGTCGTAGAGGCGACCGGTAAGTTGGACTGAGTTGTTTTGATACTTTTAGTTTATTTTATATTTTTCTTACTTAATTGTAGCTTCTTTATAGGGGTTTCCGGTGAGAGCACATCGAATGGTGGTTGAAAGAAATGCCAACAGTAATGAAACTGTACAAATTCTTCGAGTAGATAATATTGGTTTCCACGGAGGTTGGAAATCTTTGAGGTAAGAAAAATATTAAGTAACGATCTGTGCCCTGCAGTGGGACGTATATAGACCGATGATGATGATGAATGACAAAGCTATCGTTTGAGTAACATGATAAATTGTACTATTTTTTTCAGGCTTATACATAAGGAGATTGGTTTTGAATATGTTAAATGCCAATCGAAGGAACCATTTTAATGGAGAGAGATGACATAAAACTACAAAGTTTTTGAAATGAAAGTGGATTTCTTGGAATCGTTTTCTAGTTCTGAATGAGGTGTTAAGTTATTAGTTTGATTGAATTGATCTAATAATAAATTAGTACATAAATTAATATATGATTGATTTATTTTTCATGACATATTTTCATATGTTAAGAACCCGATTTATAACAATATTCTTCATACACATACCTATGATACTCACAGCGGATCTTTATGTCTCTGAATAGGCTGCAAGAACCTGCGCAGTAGCTATTTTTGTGTCAATGTTGAAGGTGAAGATAGCATTGTATTACTGTTACTTTCACTCGCTTACGTATGTCGCATCGTCCTATCTCGCTTAGTCTATGCAGTATACTCGATGAAAAACTGTTTCTTGGCAGAGCCCTCTTCAGTGATACAAAGATCCGCTGTGACTACTATAATATAGGTACTTCATGTTCATTAATACTAAAGACATAAATAAAAATAAAACAGTATCAAGATCGTTTAATCCAATTTCCCCAGTATTGCACACAACAAATTTTCATTTCCCCATTTGCCATGAGATTTCGGTACACCTTTAGTTTAAACCATCCCTTTTCATATGATTATAGATATGCCCGTTCAAATGATTCTGACTTCTATTACTTTTTGACATGACAGGAAAGATTTTAAAAACAAAATAGTACCCCAGCTTAATATTGTTCAACATAGTCCTCATTATCAAGCAGTTCGGATTTTTAACAGGTTGCCATTGGACATAAAAAACATAATTTACAATAGCTCATTTAAGTCGACACTCAAGGCGTTCCTATTGGAGAAATGTCTGTATTCGCTAGACGATGACATATCCACGTTTTAAATTTGATATTGGTTAATGTGAGACTGAGTAATAATGATTATGTATTAGCTTGTAGTATTATCGATTTTTTAACTATATTGAATGTTTTAATTATATTAGGAAAATTATTTGTATTATGAATGTGTTAGTTTTATAATTTTAATGAATGTGATTTTATTTAGTTATTAGATTAAGAGTTCAAACACAATGTAAATTGTTCATGAATAAAAATTTAATTTTAATTTGAATTTGACAAATGGCTGCCGTAGTAAACAGTTGGTATTGCTATTATTCAGGTTTATGCTTTTATGCCATTCTTAATTTTACGGAATAAAACTCCAAATCGGTTGAACGGACTTTGTTTCTTCAATTGTAGTATTGGTGGCATAAACTATAACTTTTGCATTCATGCTATACAATTTATCCAGCTCAAACTATCCCTAGGTCTAAACGTGTCAATATAACCACATTCCGACGAAATAGTTACGTATCATCCTCCACTCACCATTGCAGCGATAACGCCAAGCTTTCGAACTATTTTCTGTACCAGGGATGTCTAAGAGCTCCGTATCCGTAACTATCGGATATCCGAAATAAAAATCTATTCAAAACTGTACTCGAAAGCGATTTCGAAACAGACTTCGATGCCCAGGTCGGGCAGTGCACCGCTTAACCCTTCGGGGAATACAGACGCGATGCGATGTTAAGGGTACACTATTCGACGTCACGAACTATTTTGTGCGCGGGGTTAAAATGCATTTTATATCAACCGACAACACATGCGGAAGAGAAAGATGCTGTGATGAGCAGTAGGATGTTAGTTCACGTACGAATACACACTTTTACAAATTTGTAGCGAAATGTATAATGATTTAGGACGAAACCGAGCGCGCGAAATTTTATAATCAGACCTTTGGGAGTCTGGATATCATGGAAAAACGACTAAACGTATCCGTTCAAAATTTAATTATTTGCATTGTTGAACTACTAATCTATCCCTTTATGGTAGCCGTTTTTCAATTTTCCGTCTTCTTATGGCATTTAGTGCGCTCAAAAATGCGTTAAAATTAGTGTCGAAATGTGGAACTTTCGACGCTCATAACTTTCAAATATTTTCTTTTTTCACTTTTTTGCTTCCACAGAGGGCTTGATAATGATGAGACAAATTGATATCACTTTTTATTTTGAACGTACATTGTCAAACAGTGGAATAATCCCTAGATTACGTTTGTATGGAAGAATTTTCGACTAGTGAACCCTTAAGTTATGAAATTGTCCGAAAATATCGGATAATCCAATATAATTCCATATCCGTAACTGTATCCGTACATGGATCCGAAATTTCGTTTTGGTAACATCCCTGTTCCATACAGATAATTCCATAGTGCATAACTCGAACTATTCAGACAAATATAACGCTGAAGTTATCTGCAGTTCACGCTCTGTCACACATCGCTAGTGAGCTGACTGCATTCTGATCGTAATGTGCTGTTAAGTCTATGTTTTTACGTTGTTTTGATATAACGTGTTATCAATACATAAATCAAATCTGTAGAAAAGTCGTTTTTACCCGTTCGTACACCGACAATATTTCCAAAAAATATAGCCAGGGTGTTAAATTTTTTGGAGTTTTGCACGCATCACGTAAAATATACGAAACCAATGTAGATAAGTTTTATACATAAAAATTGTGCATAACTTGAAGTATTACTTAGTTTTTGTTTCATCGGAATTGGTTCACGCTATCAAAAGTTAGATGAATTTAAAATATTCAAGATGTAAAATGTCAAACGCAATTCAGACACTCGTACAGTTGAACTCCATATTCGATAGATGGCATTGTGCATTTGACGTCACTTTCTGATAAGCAAGGTAAGTAGGGTAGAGTAGGCAGATGACGGGAGCCAATCCGCGGGGACAGATAGTTTCTAATAATAAAGTGTTTCTTATTAGGAAGGTACCGCATGTTTCAGCTTTGTACTAGCTCATTTTCTCTAAGTCTGTTTTATCTTTGCCCTACAATTTAGGACTTGTGAACAACTTATTTGTCAACTTCATGTTGATGATTCCATGTTCTTATATTATATATGTGCGTGGACCAGAACTCAGTCATGTCGACAGTCTTAACGTTGACCTCGCAGAGGTCTCTACCACTTATTCAATTCGTTTTCTACCGCGAGTAGATGATTGAAATATTTTTGCTCGATGAGCATCGACTAGAACTTAGTCGTATTATCGACATGGTTACATTCGATTTACTTTCGTTTGTTTCAAACGTTTAAAATATTTAGAAAATTATTCGCTACCACTATCAAACTGCCTGCCTTAAACCTCACTAATATGTGTTGATAGGTTTTCATCTAATCCGATAACTTACTAGCCCAATGTATCGACCGGGACCGGCGCGGCGGCGCCAGTCAACAACAATGGTGAGAATGCACTCTTGTTCAGCAGCTTAGTGCTCCGGAGCGAACACTGCAGATTACTGCCCCTATCGGCACATAAGTAGCTGGCGTAGTTTAGCGTCTAGTTTGGCTTCAAGGCATTGAGATTTAGTTAAAGGGAAGGGTGTCTTTTGTACCTTGCAGCATTCTTACGCAGAAGATGGAATGGAGAGAAGATGGACCAAACTGGCACTATGTTTGAGATGGGTCTATGAGACTCTATTTGGCCAGTTTTTTTTTACAGTGACCAACCTGGACCCGTAATCGGTTTAGGAATTTCCAGATTGGCCACTGCAGATCATGTCCAGAGGGCAGGTGCTTTGCTGGAGTGATGAATATGAGGGGCAGGATAAACGTTTTGCCACAGTTTACATCTCTCGTCAGTTGCGCTGGCATCCAATGCGGTAGTAAGTCTTAGAAAGCTTTTGCGGCTTTTTAGGCGTGCAGATTGGAGTTGATGGTCATATAAGGGGTGGTGACTGTGTCAGTAATCGAACAATATTGTTCGATTTTTAAAATGTAATATGTCGTTTCGATAAAAGTATGTGGTAACAATACTGTCCACAAAATAATATCAATCATTTTTAATTTAACTTTCCAGTGATTCAGACTTTATTCAAGTCATAATGATCATAGAAGTACACACCTAATGATATACTAACAATCATTAAGTCCAGCCTTTTCTTGGTAGTCGTAAAATAACACTGTTATAATGTCTTTATAATTCTAGGTTTCTTTCACTTTTATCTTTCAGTTCTGATGAAGTAAATTTACTTGTAATGAAAGTTATGGAAACCCTTTACTTTATCTTTCTGCTTATCATAAATTACTTTATGACTTGCACTCTCGATACTGCACATGCCATTTACTTTATAACCACGGGTTCGCTCGCGTGAAAATTATCCCAAACTATGTAGATGACCCGGCAAACGTTGTTTTGCCATAAAAGTAAGTTAACAAAAAACCAAACATTCATTTTTTGAATTCGTTGTACTTTTATCCTACCTACCTTACCCTACTCTACCTACCTACCCTACCCAACCCTGCCTACCTACCTACGTACCCTACCCTACCCTACCCTACCCTACCTACCCAACCCTACCTACCCTATCAACCTACATTTTTTTTTTGTTTTTAAACCTTCCCTGTATTCTGGCAAACATAATAAAAAAAAAATATTTAAATCGGTCCAGCCGTTTTTGAGTTTTAGCGAGACTAACGAACAGCAATTGATTTTTATATATATAGATAGATAGATGTACATACTGCTAGGATAAAAGTTTCCTGTGTCCTTCTCGTTTTGACGGATTGGCCCGAGAAGGCAAAACTCAATTAACGTTGGAAAATTATGGGGGCTGTTGCCCAGTAGTGGGATACTCTAACTAAATCAATTTAAAAAAATGTCTTTCTCCAAGTTCCAATCTGTTTTTATATATCCAATCATCAGAATTGGTTCAGTAGTTGAGGTGTGAAAACGTTTTTACGCATTAAGCCAAATTTCGAAATATTGTATTGATATTTGAGCCTGTTATTTTAAGCAACTTCCACAGAACATTACGCAAATATAACTAACCTATTTTAAGCATAATTCCCGTACATATACCACTGTAAATAGCTCTAGGCTGTATGTCCATAAAATCCCACATATTAGAGGTATCTTCTGTTTACACGTTTCCACAGTAATTTTATTGGTAGTTACAAATAAAAAAAAATAAAAAAAGTTACGTAGGTAGCTAAAGCATATGATGCGTCGAGATAGACAAATGGCGTTTGTTTCGTCGTTCCACTGTGACGTCAGCGCCTACCCTACCTATGTGCGCTCATCTGAGCTGTTATTAGGTAAACCCATACGACTATAATATAAATACTAGCTGCCACCCGCGGCTCCACCCTGGATAAAAATTATGCTAAGTGTTAATCCAGATTTTAAAAGATCTATGTGCCAATTGCATGCAAAT
Source organism: Orthosia incerta (assembly GCA_948252205.1). NCBI lineage: Eukaryota > Metazoa > Arthropoda > Insecta > Lepidoptera > Noctuidae > Orthosia > Orthosia incerta. Next base: position 29,840,975 of record OX411758.1, read on the forward strand.
CCGTTCAGTAGATTTTGCTTATGAAATAGTAACAAATATATATGAATCCAAACTCATGAACTGTCACATTAATATAATCTAATAGTTAATATAGAGTAAGATAGTATAATCAAAATATGTAGTTTTGTGTCGGTTGATCGGTAAATAATAATAATAATTGATTTGATTGATTTGATTTGATTTTGTTCTATATAATTGTAGAACGATTCTGTTGGGTTATGTTTAGTTGCAGAGTGTCTCGATAATTGCTGGTGAGGAGAAAAATGGTTTAGAACTTAAAACTCTAGGTGCTCCTACGCTGCTGTTAAAATGCTTACAAACATTAGTAAACATCTTTAAAATAAAAAATTGATCACAATGTTAAGAAAATCTTTTCATATTAGGTTAATGTTAGTAAACACAAAACTGTTAGTTAATAAATTGTAACAAGCGCTTGCATCCAGTTAGAGCGCTTTTCTTTTGTAAAAAAAATCCATCAGGGTAGGAGCACACAAAATATCTGACAATTCTTAACAGAATGTAACAATTCCTAACATGTTACTAAATGTATTAATGTTAGAAAATGTTTGTAATAATTTCTAACAGCAGTGTGGAAGCAACCTAGCTATGAGAATATACTTTATTAAATACATAAATTCAAGACCGATTCCCATGGGGGTAGGCAGAAACTACAGATCGTCACCTGCTACGATCCTTACATACTTCTTTTGCTTCACTCACATTCATACATCTAGTCATAGACGCATGCCGGTTATGAGTACTGCGCACCTGACCTTTTTGAAGAAAGTCACGAATAGGATCGAAGTATATCCCCAAGCGGTGTTTCCACTCATTTCTTTCTTGTAAATATTTTTTGTCAGTCGCCTTTCATTCATCTTCTCAATGCCTTAATTCTTTATTGTAACTTGCTGCTGATGTATGTACGATTCGTTTAAAATAACTGTTTTGCTTTGACAGATTGCCAGCTTGAACAGCACTATTGTATTAGGTGTTTATGTGAATCTAAAAGCCAATATTCATACTAATATTATAAATGCTACAGTAAATCTGTCTGTCTTGCCATTTTACGTCTTAATAGCTGAACAGATTTGGATGAAACTTGGCTCACGAGCAGACCATCAAAAGGACAAAGACCTACAAAATAATGACAGCCGAGGCCTACAGCTCGTGTGTGTTATTTCAGGAGATAAAACTACACATAATTTAATGCGATGTGGATGAGTACTTCGACGCCTAAGTGTACCTTTCTTTTGTATATAGTGTAAGTAGTTAGTTTAATTTTAAGATTGTAAAGTTTACTTTTGTTTAGTGTTTAAGTATGTACATATATAATATTTTTAATGTCCAAAACTTAGTTTTCACCGCTCAGGCTTTTAATATTTAATGTATAAATTATACCATTTAATGCAAAGTAATTCAGAAATCATGCAAACACAGCGTAACTATAACCAGCATTATTAACTTCATTCAATAATCTCCCCTATATCCCATCATCGGCAATGATACTACCATTATTGCAATATAGTATGTATTGCAATAATGGTAGTCTTATTACTAAGTTAAAGTGAAGATACATTGAAGAAAAAAGTGTGTTTCTTCACAAGGAGCCATATTTAAAGTAATTTTGCAGCCTTAAAGCTGTACATTATAATACCATCTTCTTTGTATACTTATACATTATCGTCAAAAATATCAGGCATGTCTTTCATCAGAGCTGAGTCAACCCCGCGTTGTGTTTGCAAAACAAATACTCTGCATATTCGTGTATAGTAAAGTTACATCCATGGTACATCTTTAAGCCTTTATGTCGTACCAGTAAGGGCGGTTTTCGTAGTACATTAATGTGCTGTTTTACTTGTATGTATTGTACAAATACCACATTATGAGTTATTGTTTTTATATTCATTGCTGAACATTTGTTAGTGCAGTGCGGCAAGGATACTGTTTGTTTTGGTCGGGTTTCAATGAATTGATTTAAGTAGAGTTATGGAGATTATTGAATTATGTTAACAATACTGAATATAAATGCGTTGTGTTTGTTCTGTTTGCATGATTTTGGAATAAATTTCTTCTTTTATTTCCTGATATTAGGTCATTACATATGAAATTGGCGTTTTGTTAGGCAGGAACATAAAGTCGTTTTTTTTTTTAAATATAATATATTTATTTAATCAAAGTATGTACCATTGCTATCTATGCACTTTTGCCATCTCATAGGTAGTTCATTGATCCCTTTACTAAAAAATCCATTCGGACGGGAATCAATAAAATCTTTGAAGGCAAGTTGGACTGCCCCATCGGAGTTGATTTTCTTGCAAGGGCAAGAAGTTATCCAAATTTCGATAAAAATGGTAATCTGTTGGAGCAAGGTCCGGGGAGTACAGTGGATGTCTTAGACATTCCAATTGAAGCTTATCTAATTTGGTAGCCGTCTGTTGTGCTGTGTGTGGTCTAGCGTTGTCCTGAAGCAGCAGTGGCCTAGAGCGATTGACCAGCCTCGGTTGTTTAGCAGCTAGCTTTTCCATCATAGTTTGTAGTTGCTGACAATAGACATCCGCCGTAATCGTCTGGCCAGATTTAAGAAAGCTGTAGTGAACGACACCGGCACTAGTCTACCAAACGCTCACAAGTAATTTTTTTTTAGTTAATTTTCGCTTGGGGCACGATTTGGCTGGTTTGCCAGGGTTTAGCCATTGCGGTGAGCGTTTCCGATTATTGTACAGGATATACTTTTCATCACAGGTAATGATTCGATTTAAAATCCCTTCATTATTGTGCCGGTTGAGTAATGTAACGCGGCAGTCGACGCGCGTTTGTCAGTTTGCTGCACTCAATTCATGAGGTCCACCTTTCAAGCTTTTTCACCTGCCCAATTTTCTTTAAGTGGATTAAAACAGTTTTATCACTAACACCGCAGACTGCAGCTAGCTCGGGCGTGGTTTGCGATGGATCCGCTTCCACAATAGCCTTCATTTCTTCATTATCAACTTTGATTTACGGCCGTCCACGGGGCTTGTTCTGCAGGTCGAAATTTCCAGAACGAAAACGTTGGCTCCAAAAAGGCACTGTGTTTTCTTTTGCGACACCGCCGCCATACACATAATTAATCCTTTGAGCCGTTTCTGCAGCACTGGTGCCACGATGGAACTCGTAATCGTAAATAACGCGATATTTAAAGTTTTCCATTTTGTAAACTGACTGGCGCAAAGAAAAACCATGAGAGGAAAAAACAAAAGAATTACGGTTTTCCAAACACAAAAGCATGAGTAAATCTATACTCATATTATTAAGACGAAAGATTTTTTTGTTTGTTTGTTTGTACCGAATAGGCTCCGAAACTACTGGACCGATTTAAAAAATTCTTTTACCAATTGAAAGCTACATTATTCCTGAGTGACATAGGCTATTTTTCATCCCGAGAACGGGTCCTGTGGGGTGGCCCACGGGAGCGCAGCCGCGGGGAACAGCTGTATAAATTTAAAGTTGGAATTCCAAACCAAAGAGGAGATATTTGAGATCAAAGTGGCTAGTACGACAAAACGCCAATTTCATAGGTAAGGACCTAATATTATTGAAAACTCAGCTCGATATCTCAACTGTCATTTTTACTTCTTTGTCCTAATATAAGGTATTGTCTACCCGTGTACCAAATCCATTCAGCCATACGTAAATTAGAAAGACTGACAGTTAGTTTCGCATTTATTGTAATATTAGTATACTGACTTTTAGATTTACTAAAGCTTAAGCAAAACGACTTTTCATCACCATCACTCAAAAAGTACTACAAATTATCTTTGAGGAAATACCATTTCATAATTGAGTTAACAAAACAGTTACTTTAATCGAATCGTCCATACCTAAAACCAGTAAGTTACTAACAAAAAAAAAACTTTTTTACTAAAAAATACTACCGACTTCCAAATAAGAAAACTACAAAGTGAAAAATAACTTTATTTTTGGAAGTCGGTGTTTTTCGTAGGTACCATTTTGCGTTATGGACGTTTTCTCTATTTTTCACTTTTTAATTGTACCTACCTAATAGGCAAGTTGTTTAGTAAGTTTCCTATAACGCCAGAATAGATTACCCGAATATCATGAAACTTGAACAAAACCGATCAAATGAGAGATCTGCTTACCCCTTAAGAGCGTACTGGCGTGATTTTATGTTGTCAAATGGTATAAACAATAAACAGACATGCGATTGCAGCAGTCCCGAGACATTTGACATTATTTATTGAAGAGTTCTGTTGTATATCTTCGTAGTTCTTCATCAGATCTTCACCAAATTAAAATGGGACCAATTTCGAAACATACTCTTTCAAACAAAAAAATATTTTTTTGAATCGGTCCGCAATTGACGGAGATATTGGTGAACATACATAAAAAAACATACAAGAAGTCGAACATAGAACCTCCTCCTTTTTCGAAAGTCGGTTAAAAAGAATTACGAGTAGTTTCAACGGCCATCTTCGAGTAAAGCGGTGCAAGTGAGCTGGAAAATGTGAGACAAATGAACCGCGCTAATCTCAGTCAGCAAGACCGAGACATTTGATGTTCAGCTCGTACTATAGCAGGGATGGAGAACCTAGGAAACGCGGCAAAATAATTCAGGGACGCCAGTGTAAAATATTTTTGTGTAGGCCCATCTCGGCTAGGTTGCCGAGATGGGCCTAGGAAGGTTCCTACCTCGGTACCCATGAATTTATTTCACAAATCATTATTGGTAAGGTTCACATTCAAAAAACATTCGTGATTGGTGTAAAAGATTGCAAATAAAGATTGGAGTTAAGTAGGTATAGATTTTTAATTGTTGTCCATCAATCGCTAAGATTGACAGAAGTCAGTAAAACGCCGGGAAGGCAAGCCCTAGAAGGACATACATGGACCTTATTGGTGATATTCTTCAGAAAGACCAGGTACTCATAACCGGCGTGCGTGTATGAACTCGGAAAAGCTAAAGGAGTATGTAAGGATCGTAGAAGATGGTGTTCTGTAGTTTCTGTCTACCCACATAGGATGAAGGCGTGAGTTTACGTATATAATCACAAAGTCAAGATTCTTTGGTGACACAAAATGGTTACATTTTATTATTTGTTTATATTTAATGTCAATTGTTTAAATATAGGTTTGCCATCCCTATTCTAGAGGATGCTGACGAAGCTTCTATTTTTATTATGATGAGGTTTTCAGCTTGAGCTATGTTTGTTGAGCCAAAGATGGTATGTATAGAATTTGAGGAGATAAGAATTGTTGAAAGGGTGTTTTACATTGTTGAAAATATCTTTTGATTTGCTATTCTGTTCAGTTTACTTTGTTGCCATTTAAGGTCGCTGAAGCGATTGAGTCAAAGGATTCATTTGTTTATAAAAACAGTGTCAAACCTCATAAAAAGTAATAATTGAGGAACATCAGAATGGCGGACCGCCATTAAGGACGTTGAGAACATACTACTCGGATATACTAGAGGAGATGTTATGTTTGGTCTAAGTGTATTTAAATCTAAATACACTTTACGCCTGTATTCCTCGAAGGGTTAGGCAGAGGTGCACCTGTAGAACACCCACAATTCGCTAGTTATATTAAAATCCCATGTAATAGTGGGCGAGCCTATTGCCAATAAACGAACAACAAGTCACATGTCCAGATTCCACGCTGCTACTGAGAAATCCCAGATGGAAAAGCAAATAATTGTGGCACATGTGTTGGATCAGTCGGTTCCCATCATGATGGTTGAGCTGAGTGGTGCCAATCCATGCGTCTTGTTCGTGACCGGGCGCCTTCAGTTGGGATCGGTCATAACTTGGTTGCCTCGGCCTATATTTGTATTTTACTCTAGATTTTTTTAACATTGTTCTCAAATATAATATGTAATTTTCCAACAAGAATGATGTAACTAAATATTTTTAATTAAAAATGATTGATGGAAACGTGTCCGTAGAGTTTCTTGCACGTTCTTTTCCATAGAGACCTACTGACGCTTGCAAATGTGCAACTAGCTTCATGTCTGTTTTTTTTTGCTACCAATTCAAAAGTACCATGATTTAGTTGAAATAAAATAATTCGATTTTGATTTTGATTGAACCCAGGGTCTCATGCTTAACAATATCGCTTGCGACAGTTAGTCCAATGCAACAGTACTACATCTAACCTTTACATTATACTCAGATACATTATTGTTATGTTCGTAAAAGCTTGAAGGAAAGCGGGAGTACTCTACGGATCTAATACCAGAAAATGCACAATTCCTGTGGGATATGTTAGAATTACTATCAAAATAGTCTTAATATTATTATGTGAGGGTATGTAGTAGAATGTGTACATAAATTCCTACCTACTTTATGTATTGAAATAAACTTCAGTCTGAGCTTAACCACCAAACGTGTTTCATTAGGTTCTGGGCCCAGTCCCGTATTTTATAAAGTTTCTGGTATTATTTCAATATTCTTTTGTGCAAAATCAATAATGTCGACGTCGGGCTACCTAGCTAACGTACCGAAGTTAAAAGGTCGTGAAAATTATGACGATTGGGCGTTTGCAACAAGCAATTTTCTGCTTCTCGAGGGAATCGAAATTGAAAGCCTACCAGCAGAAATTAGTGAAGCTGAGATGAAGAAAGCCAAAGCCATCGACTCTTCATTATACGCGCATATCAAGAGTGAGACTACAGTGAAAGGTGTGTGGAACAAATTGAAACAATTATTTGATGACACCGGGTATCAAAGAAAAATAAGTTTACTTCGAACATTGATATCGATTCGTCTTGAAAGCAGTGATTCCATGACAACCTATGTATCTCAAGTGGTTGAGACGGCGCAGAAATTGAAGGGGACAGGTTTTGAGATTACAGACGAATGGATCGGATCTTTACTTTTGGCTGGACTCCCAGATAAGTTTTCACCAATGATCATGGCGATAGAGCATTCAGGCATCGCCATTAGCGCTGACGTCATTAAGACAAAGTTACTTGACATGTGTGAAGAGGTTGGCAATAATGGAACCAATTCTGCTTTTTGGTCTAAAGAGCGGTCGAAAACTGGCAACACTAACCGAGGTGTCAAATCATTTCTAACGTCAACTTCAAATGACATGTCAAAAAGCAGCAAACAAATAAAATGTTATAATTGCAAGAAAGTCGGCCATTTTAAGAACAAGTGCCCTGAATTAAAATTAAATAAACCAGTAAATGCTTTTAGTGCAGCGTTTTTCAACGGAAATTTTAGCACAGAAGACTGGTACGTCGACTCGGGCGCAAGCGCACATATGACGTCAAATCAAAAATGTTTATTGCGAACTAGACGCGTGCACGAAAACAAAGAAATCGTAGTTGCAAACCAAACGACAGTGCCTGTAGTAGGTGTCGGTGAAACATGCATAACGACAAGCGTAAACGGATCTCAGTATGAAGTGATTGTGAAGAATGTTTTGTACATACCGAAGCTCACGACAAACCTACTTTCGGTAAGCCAACTGATAGCTAATGGCAACAGATTAGCATTCAAAAAGAATGTCTGTTTGATATATAATCAAGCTAATGAGCTTATCGGTACTGCGAATTTGACTAATGGTGTGTACAAGTTAAACACAATAAAATCCGAGAATTTGTTATCGGCGATGTCAATGTGGCATAGAAGGCTAGGACATATAAATAGTAAATCCTTACAGAAAATGAAAGATGGTGCTGTTGAAGGAGTTTCTTTTGACAAGAAAGCTGACATACAGATCCAGAATTGTGAAGTGTGCTGTGAGGGAAAACAGACACGTTTCCCTTTCCCATCGGCCAACCATAGAAGTGAAAAGCAACTGGATGTTGTACACTCGGATTTATGCGGGCCGATGGAGACCAAGTCAATTGGTCAGTCGAAGTACTTTCTATTATTCGTGGATGATGCCAGCAGAATGACTTTTGTCTACTTCTTGAAGGAGAAGAATCAGGTATTTCATCATTTCAAAGAATTTCGAGGTATGGTTGAGAATCAGACAGGAAACAAAATAAAAATATTGAGAACCGACAACGGAGGAGAGTTTTGTTCAAGCGAGATGGAGAGCTTCCTAAGACAAGCTGGTATCATCCATCAGAAGACCAATCCTCACACTCCCGAGCAGAATGGTCTCTCGGAAAGGTTTAACAGAACTGTAGTTGAACGGGCAAGGTGTTTACTGTTTGAAGCGGATCTCAACAAAAGTTTTTGGGGAGAAGCAGTAAATACTGCAGTGTACTTGATTAATAGAACGCCAGCCGCCAGCTTAGGCATGATGACACCATTCGAGAGGTGGACAGGCAAGAAGCCAGACCTGAACCATGTCAGAATGTTCGGCAGTAAGGTAATGGTGCATGTTCCCAAAGCACAAAGACAAAAATGGGATAAGAAGGCTGACAAATTGATTTTAGTTGGGTATCCAGAAAATGTGAAAGGGTACAGATTATATAACCCAATAACTAAAAAAATTACTACGAGCAGAGATGTCATTATTATGGAGAAAGAAGATTCGGACACAGCTCAGATAGTAGTAAATGATAATGAAGAAAAGTCAGGGAAAGAAAAAGAAGAAAGTTCATCAGAAAATGCAGATTTCGATCCAGATGATCGAACGTATATCTGTGACTCATCAAGTTCCCAAGAAGATTCATATCAATCGGTGCCTGAAGATGAAAATGAGTCGATCATGGAGAAAGAAATTCCGATAGAGGAGGATAGTAAGCGCAAGAGAAAACCAGTAGAAAGGTACGGTATAACTAACCTCTGTTTTTTGGACGAGCTGGAAACCTGCGATGAAGAACTCAGTTATGAAGCCGCAATGAATGGACCAGAGAAGGATCAGTGGAGACAGGCGATGATAGATGAACTGAAAGCTTTCAATGACAATGAAGCATGGGAATTCGTAGACAGGAAAGAAGCTGATAGGGTAGTGCAGTGCAGATGGATTTTCAAAAAGAAGTTTGGAAGTGATAATGAAGTGCGGTATAGGGCAAGATTGGTTGCCAAGGGTTTCACTCAAAAAGAAGGTGTGGACTACACTGCAACATACTCACCAGTGCTTCGTTACTCTACTTTGAGACTCTTATTTGCCTTGAGTGTTAAACTTAACTTTGAAATTACTCATTTGGACGTAACCACAGCATTCTTAAATGGCTACTTGAACGAAAATGTATACATGTTGGCTCCACCTAATTTAGATTGTAAAGAAAATTGTGTACTTAAATTGAAACGTGCAATATATGGCCTAAAACAATCAGCCAGGGCTTGGAATAAAAGAGTAAATGATTGTTTATTAAAATCCAACTTTGTTAAGTCAAAATTAGAACCATGCCTGTATGTTAAAAAATTTAACAAAGATCTGATCATAATAGCTATTTTTGTTGATGATTTTTTCATTTTTTCGAACAGTAGTAACATGGTAAATGAGGTTAAAACTGAACTAATGTCAAAATTTAAAATAAAGGATTTAGGGCAATTAAAACAATGTTTGGGTATGAGGGTAAAGACGTATAAAAATGGCTGTATTTCTTTAGATCAAGAGAAGTTTGTAGATCACATTTTAAGTAAATTCAATATGACAGACTGTAAAGTTGTTGACACTCCCATTGAAAGTAATTTAAAACTGGAGAAAAGTGTAGATATTTGTAAACAATACCCATATCAACAACTAATAGGAAGTTTAATGTATTTAAGTGTTCTAACTCGCCCAGATATTTCTTATAGTGTAAGTTATTTGAGCCAGTTTAACAATTGTTATTCCTTTACCCATTGGAAGCATGCGAAACGAATTTTAAGATATTTATATAAAACTAAATCCTATGGGCTCATATTTAGTAAAGATAATTGTAACTTGGAAGGTTTTGTTGATGCAGATTGGGCCTCAAATATACTAGATAGGAAATCATACACAGGTTTTTACTTTAAGTTCTCAGGTACTGTTATCTCATATGAATGTAAGAAACAGCGGACTACAGCTTTGTCCAGTACAGAGGCCGAGTATATGGCGATAGCAGAGGCCTGTAAAGAGGCTATATATTTAAAAAACCTGTTGTCTGAAATTGTAGATTTTTGTAATTATACAATCATTTTATATAATGATAATCAAGGGGCTCAGAAGTTATCAGAGAATCCATTGTTCCATAAAAGAACTAAGCACATTGATGTGCGTCACCATTTTGTTAGAGAAACAGTGGCTAACAATCTTGTGAAGATAGTTTACCTACCAACGACTGAAATGCCTGCAGACATATTAACAAAGGGCTTGAGTAGTGTCAAACATAACTATTTTGTAAAGAAGTTAGGTGTTCAAAGTATTGTTTAATGGCTGTATGCTATTAGTTTATTTCTTAAATACTTATGTATCAAAAGTTTAGATTATTTTGATAAGTGGAGATGTTAGAATTACTATCAAAATAGTCTTAATATTATTATGTGAGGGTATGTAGTAGAATGTGTACATAAATTCCTACCTACTTTATGTATTGAAATAAACTTCAGTCTGAGCTTAACCACCAAACGTGTTTCATTAGGATAAGCCAGAGTGAAGTCGCAAGAAAAAGCTAGTGTATCATAAAAACTGACCGTGATAAGTATTGTGAAAAGTTAAGAAAACCGATACACCATTTAGCTAGCTACCTCTTATAAAATAAGATTGCCAAAGTCCTTAATTTAATGTTACGGCTTCCCGTCGCCTTAATTTCAGAAAGAAAATTAATATGAAATGTAGGTTTTAATATTAGAGCTAAGTGCTTTGAGTAATTTAGTAGGAGCCGGTGCTAACAAAGTGATACTTCAGTGAATATTTAGTGAAAACAGAGTTGTTGAAGTTGTTTTTTATGAAAGGCAATGCATTATTATGGTGGTGGTTCTAAGGTGCTTGTGACTAAATAACAGCCACACGACTCTATTTTACAGATTAAGCTACTTTTACTGAGGTTCTTATCTTATCTTGTGGAAAGGCCGAGAAATAACTCGGACACTTCGACTCATTGGGATCTTTTGTGGTCCCTTAGATAACCTACTCCTCCCCAATCTCGTTGAAAACTCTCTTCATGAGTTTTACAACGAGACTAGGAGATATGAGCCTATAGTATTCTAGAGATACTAGCCAGTGCATCGCATGTGAACAGAAGGTGCTCCATGCATTCCGTATATTCGCCACACAATCTGCACATGGGTGTCGCGGTTAGACCCATCTTCATGAGCATGTCGTTGGTTCCAAAGTGGCTAGTGAAGGCCCCAAGCAGGTAGTGGATTTGCCCTCTGCTCATATTCCAAATGCATTCCCGTGCTTTAAACGTAGAGCCCAGGAATTTCATGGAGTGTACCAGACCGGTATTAGACAGCCAATGTGTTTTTTTACTGGGGTTAGTCTGTGGATTGGTATCTATCCATTCCAGGCTAAGCATTCCGAGGCACGTAGAAGGTGTGAACTTGTCTAAATAGTTTGTCTATCACAAAGCACACTTGCCAAGGTGTATCCAGATGCCCAGTAACTGGGTTATGGGTGTACGAAAAGAAGTCCCTCTGGGCACAAGGTAACGATTAAAAAAATATCGTAAAATATAATAAAATAATATATGATGCGTGCGGAAGTGGTATTTCAAATTCAGGTGTAACGTTTTTCGATTTTGTACCCAAAATTTTGCAACCATGTTAACACGAGCCGCATACAAATTCGATCCAATTTACATAAAGACACGCATATTTAAATACTGCTCGAATACGAACCTGCCTTCCTAGGCGTATCGATTATCGATATTCATTGTGCATGAATTACGCTTCGATATCGAACAGAACAACCCTGTATCAACTAGCCCGTCCGTAGGTATACAGGCTGTATGATAAAATAGTGGTGCTTCGTTCGCCCATTGTCATGATAAACAGTTAAACTTAGGGTTACCATTTCGAAAATTCAAAACGATAAAAATTCTGTTCCATATCTAACATCAACCAGTAAAATTTATCAAGACCCAAAAGTAATGAATATAAAGCAACTATAAATTTACAACAAATGTATTTTCATCAGAAATATTCTCATGTAAAGTGTTCACTCAAACTTAACACTCACCCAATATAAACAAGTTAGCTACAAGCATGCTAGTTTTACCTAAACAAGAACTATGGCAAAAAAAATCAAACTTTTGAAAGAGCACGTCTCTACAATAAATTACTGTTTAACAATATAAGATGTAAGAAATCTACACTCTTTCAATGCATTCAAAACTCAACTTAGCCAGCACATAATTGCGGATCGATCCCTTCTGGAGAAATAAATACATTGGATAGGAAACTATTAACTTGTAATACTGATGATGAACTTTTTGTAATCTATATATGTATGTTTTTTAGTATTGTTCCCAAGTAAGTGCATATTATGTCTTTATTGGGAATAAAGTTTCTTTAAACCAGAAATTGAAGAGTCCTTACAGAAACTGGATAAAAAAAACGGCTATTGTAACTTACATTTACGAAGTTTTAAGACTGATACAATTCTTGTTTTATTTTTAGGTAAGGCATTTTCCTGGTGGTGCGCGGCAATTCAAATGTTATGATTTTAAATTTATTATCATTATTATGTTACGGATGAAGGCGATATAGACACATTGTATCAAATTTTGCCATCCAAGCGTTGAATCCAGACAAAGTCCAATGGGATGGTAACCCTATTTCCACCGTAGTGCGCCACAGTAGCAAATGTTGAAATGTGCAGAGACGACCGTTTTGAGAGCTGTGTGAGGTTTATTGTTGCCGGTTAAGGCCAGCTGGTGTTTGGGTGACCATTTCAACATACCGAGTTTCCTCCGTGCCTCGGAAAGCACGTTAAGCCGTTGGTCCCGGCTGTTATTTGAAGATCTTTGACAGTCGTTACGGGTAGTCAGAAGCTTGAGATCTGACACCAGTCTTGCCAAGGGGTACCGTGTTTACCCAGTTACTAACGACCCCAATATAGTTGGGAAAAGGCTAGGCAGATGAATCAGTTTCAAACAATATTCTTTATGCGAATCCACACTAGGTAAATCAACATATTTATCCACATACATTACTCAGTTCCGCATCGTAGACCATACTCTGTAATGCAAAACAAAGGCGAGAGTTCAGGCAACACAAAGGCTCAAATATACGCCAGAATATTCTGTATTCAGCACCAAGATTATAATATTTGTACAGAGATCAATATGATTACAATTACTTACAGTACTGTGTACTTACTGTTTATCTCTTGTTATGGTTAGTAAGGGGGGTATGATTCAAGATGCTATCTTTATAATATTTACAGTAACAGAAACTACAATAACAAAACTTTAGTAGGTACATTATAAATCAGAAAAGCTTTTAAAAATGCATAAGTATTTTTTCATTCAAACTTATATTTGAAAAATATCACAGTTATTGGAAATCTGTAATCTTCAAACGTATGAGTTCATTATAAGCTGTTGGAATAAAAATAATAATATTTTATTTACTCTGTCCATTCTTTTGAAATAAAATACCTAAAGATTATTTCATTTGTTCTGCCGATTCTGCTTTCATATAAAGTTCTCTTGTGATTTATTTTATAAATAGTTTCGAAAATAAAACAGAAAAATATTAAGTATATTTATTAATCGTACTTGTAGTTTTTGTCTGTAAGTTATTGGCAAAAGCTTCTGTATAGTTGACCAAATGTCAATGGTAACAACTTATTTAAACTTATGCTGACTTAGAGTAGTGCAGAGATTCAATAGAATACAAGACCAGCTTACAAAACTTGTTAATATAACCGCTACAAGACCACCACCGCCATAATATTGAACAACTGCAATTCCTGAAAGCTAAAATCAACAGCGATGCTAACCGACTGCTGAGTAAATGAAGCTCGACGAGTCCCGGAGAAGTGGTGGCCCAGTGGTAGCGGCAGCGAGTACAAGTTGTAGGTTGTGGTTTTGAACCCAGGCAGGCGCTATAATTTGTGTAAATTATTTCATCACCACTGCTCTCAAAATGGTGAAGGAAAACATCGTGATGAAACTGGCATGTCCTACAACCAAAAAATCGAAGTCATGTGACATTCACCAACCCACATTGGGCCCGCGTGGTGGATTTCAGCACATTCCCTCTCACAAAGTGGAGGTCTGTGTCCCAGTAATGGGAACATTAAAATGCTGATGATGAGTCCCGGAGAAACGATTCAACTGTCTTGGATAATCAATTGAACCCATCCCTTCTAAAACTAAAGTGTGATGTTTTTTATCAATGTTAGCTCTAGCCCGTTACATCGTCGGACAACAAGAAGTACGGCGATGTGCCATTGGTACAATGTCTTCATTCTGCGTATATGTGCACTGTTCTTACGGCTAAGGAGTGGAATACCCTGCCGGAGTCTGTGTTGCCCCATAGCTACAACCTGGGGATCTTTAAGTCAAGAGTGAATAGGTTACTTCTGGGAAAGCTTGCTTCACCGTCAACCACGTCATCGCTTACCATCCGGTGAGATAGTACTCAAACGTGAAACTCAGCATATTATCAATAAAAAACTGGCCAAGTGCGAGTCGGACTCGCGCATGAAGGGTTCCGTACCATTATCGAAAAAACGGCAAAAAAAACACGTTTGTTGTATGGGAGCCCCACTTAAATATATATTTTATTCTGTTTTTAGTGTTTGTTGTTATAGCGGCAACAGAAGTACATCATCTGTGAAAATTTCAGCTGTCTAGCTATCACGGTTCATAAGATACAGCCTGGTGACAGACGGACAGACAGACAGAGACAGGCAGACAGACAGACGGATCGCGGAGTCTTAGTAATAGGGTCCCGTTTTTACCCTTTGGGTACGGAACCCTAAAAACTAAAGAGTGATGTTTTCTATCAATGTTTTTGGAAATAAAATCACGTGGAAAACAGGATTCCAAAAAAAAATACTGAAATATTTTCTATCCATTACACATTTTTCGTACCCGTACAAAAGTTGTGAGGTGAATGTCCTCTGGCGGAGGCTGTAAAAGTGATGTTTTATTTATTTTGCTTTCATCTCCGTTGTTCAGTTGTTCAGGCTTCGAGGACTTTGTAATGATCAAGGTTATCGTACACGTGGACGAGTACAAAAAAGGTTTTTTTACTGTGGAAATAATGGTATGTAGGGATGGTTTGCTGGTAGAAAACTCTACTTTGAACTAAGATCACCCTTGAAGATCAACTTTTTTACCCGACTGCCGAAGGAGGTTAATGTGTTTATCAGTCTATGTACGTATGTATGTATGTATGTTTGTTCCTATGTGGCGTTCTAGAACCTAAACGCGTTGGCCGATTTTGATGATTCTTACGTCAATCGATTAGTCTTAACCCTGCGAGTGTCACGGGCTACATTAAAATTGATAAAGAAAAAATGGCGGATTTTGGGCGACATTTTGTGGGGATTGTTTTTTTTTTTCCAAACCAATCATGTGGGGTACCAAAATAAAGGGTTTTAAGAGGTGATTTCAAAAATATATATTACTTTTATGTTTAAATGTACTTAATTAATAAAAAAAATACTAAAAAGTTAATTTAAAAAATCAAAAACCCGACTATTTAAAAAGCGAACTAAAAAGACGTAAACATGAAAATAAATTGTAGTTCTAAAAACTAAAAAACACGCTTTATTGGTAAGGATAATGGGACAAACTGTTTAAATTATTGCATTGTCATCGGTCCTTGATAAGTGTGCAAAGTTTCAAATCAATCCAACGTTTTGAAATGGGTGAAAATCACGTTCAAAGATTCCGTTACATTGATACATAGATACATACATACCAAGCTAATAAAAGCGTGTTAAAAATCATGCTGTGCAGTCGGAGGATATATCTAGCCAGCTCGCGAATATGTTTTTATTATTTTATTGTACAACTTTGTCAGAATTGTTAATCCATGCCAAATTATAGCTTTCTAGTACTTAGTATCTCTGAGCTAAGCTGCGGACGGACAGACGGTCAGAGATAAACTATAAGGGTTCCTTGTTGACTTCGGAACCCTAAAAAAGATACCTGCACCTTTTTTTTGTTTAATGTTTATAATACATATTAAATAATATATATTATAAGTCCTTTTGAAAGAAATTTTCTACACTCTTATAACAATTCACACATGGCACACGCACACGCGGCGGGCGCACGGTTGGCGCAGTGGTTGAGTGATCGACTGCTGCGCTGCGTGTCGCGGGTTCGATTCCCGCACGGAACAAATATTTGTATGACCTACAGATAGTTGTTCCGGCGTGTGTATGTGTGTTTATATGTTTGTAAACGCACCCACGATACAGGAAGAAATTCCTAGTGGGGAGCAAAGTTTTTTTTTTTTCAATAGAAAAAAAAGACTAAAAATAGAAAAAAAAAACCGCAGCGTAAGAGCTTCTAAAAATGCCTATCTAATGTTTCCAGTCACAAAATTCATTTTATTTAACAATACGGCCTAAACATAAATATCGTAGAAAAGCCCCCAACACAAAGAATACTAACACATCCACTTATCTCGGCTATAAAACTCCGTTCGGCAAACATAGGCTAAATCCGTAAGCGTTCGGCAGCAATCGGGGCGTTTGGGAGTCGGTCCTGGGACAGCTATTAGCTGCGATTGATTTATTGAGAGCTTAAATCTTAGTAAGTTATGTTATTCGGAATAAATGTCGTTTTCATTTAAATTAAAAAAATTGGAAATTCTGAAAGACTTTTGTTCAGCAACAAACTACGTAATCTTTTCCCAAGTATGTTGGAGACAGCCAGTCTAACCGGTGTCTAGTCCACCCAGTAACTGTGTAACACGATACTCCTTGGCAAGACTGGTGTGACATTTCTGGCTTCCGACTACCCATGTGCGATAACATTCTAACAAAGCCTGTAGCTTGGGCATCTAAAACCATTTAACAAATTATTTTTAAAATCCATCTTAAACATAACAAATAACCATAAAAATCCCCTTATTTTTTCCAGCTGAAATATTACTAACACATCCAGCTTCCATTATCTCGTAGATAAAACTTCATTTAGTATACATCGGGTAAATCTGTAGATACAAAAATGTAATAGACGCACAGGATCAATCGAGGTGGTGACATTTGGGAGAGGCCTATGTCCAGCAGTGGACGTCTTTCGGCTATGATGATGATGTCGATGATGGGTCAATCCGTATGCATTCGGAAGTGTTCGGCAGCATTCGAAAGCAATCGGAGCGTTCCAGAGTCGGTCCTGCGACGGCAATTAGCTAAGATAGATTTATTGAGAGCTTAAATCTCAGTAAGTGTTGGTGAGAGGAAATAGGTAGCGTTTTCTGGCTAATTTAGAGGGGAATATCAATCAGTCAAGAATCAGTCCACAAAAAATTACTGAAGGAATGAAGGAGACTTTTGTCATACCGGCGAATTGTTATAGTTGTTTGCCTTTTATTATTTATCCATTACGAATCATTTGATTGAAGTCTCCGGCATAAAACTCGATATTTTGTAACAAATATAAAAAAATATTGATTTTAGTTTGAGACCGACCGAATATATGGTTTCGGCTTCAGCCAGTTTCGGCCAAAAATATTGTTTCGGCTGGAGTTTCGGCCAAAAATCGCCTGAAACTTTCAGCCTCGCTGAAACTACGTTCGTGAATTTTTATAAGACGCTCGGGTTGCTTCAGGTCCGCTGCTGCTGGAAGACCGCGCTATTCCGCTATTGCGTTGAGTGAGTGTGCCAATGCCGTTTGTGATTATTGGTTAATAGTACATTATGGTACAAGTGTGTAATGTTGGTGATTATCACTGAGGCGTCATTGAGACCCGAGCCGTTAGGTGAGGGTCTTAAGAGAGCCGAGGACGGTAATCATCAATACACACGTGTATCATACGACGTTTTTTAACACACTTGTGAAGAAAATAATACTAAAAAATCATTTTCAACAGTGAAAAGTAAAAAGGCAAAATGTATTTATTTAGATATAAACAATTACTTTGTATCTCATTGTAAGTGAACCTATGTATTGTTCTTATGAGAATAAATTCTTTAAACCGAAAACGAGTTATGAATAATTTTTCGCCATGGCGGGCAAAATTAATCAGTTTTCCTATGCGCACGTGTTAGAATTTGAAGTATATGACGTCATTAAATCATGAATTTAAATTTTTCAAGTCGCAATGGTTTGCTACATAATACATAATATACCTGTCATATTTATTAAGCGCCTACCGACAAATGTTTAAGTACCGACCTAAATTATTATTGTGGTGTCAACTACCTACAAATGTAAAAGAGTACCCACCTAAGTAAATATTGTTGATTGTACAGGAAATAACTCTTAAACTTATGTTAAGCCACATTGAAGATATTCCTATAAATTATTACGTAATGTGTAATGATTATTGTGATGTATCCTGGATTTTATATTGCTATATTAGTATTATAAGTCCTTTGAAACAATTAGTACAATAGTGTCTGTTAGTATCAATATTCTTTCGAATATTGATTAAGCATTACTAAAGAGGTGTTATTAAATTCCTTAATTGTCTTGCTACGTTTTAAAATGGATTAATTACATGATAATTTATTATTGTTCACCTAATTGTGAGATTATTTAAAGCAATATAGAAAATGGCGGGATACCGCGCCATTTTATGTGGTCGTAGCATTTTTAATACTTGCTTTGCTTGCTACGAGCGTAGTACGCTGCTACGACGTAGCATCTCGTAGCACGTCAACAGCAATCATGCTCTTTACGACATTTTCTTTTAACTACCCATTCTGTTTTAAACACTACACACGTTTATTTGAATTAATTCCGTATTTCAGGGAGCGAAAACAATGAATACGAACAACTTTTACTATGGCATAATGCCTGAATAATATAAGTAATACATCAACAAAATTTAGAGAACAGCTGATATTTTTTTCACAATATAATGGTTCATATACTAAAAGTTATTCATATTCATGAGTCCCCTTAAAGATTTCCAATTAAGAATCTACTTAAGAAACTTTTAAGAATCACTCTGAATGTTTGCTCAGCTTAGTATTTAGCAGTCACTGTGATCGACATCCTTAGGTATATATTAGTAAACAGTTAATACATACGTTTCTCATGTACTGATCAAAGGTCCTCACCGCTGTCCTCCCCAGCAGCAATGCATCCATCTCACTCTCCGGAACAGGTACCACGGCCACCGTAGGCGCGGGACCGCCTTTCATCGGCACATTCATATTGAACCTTTTGTCTTTTACACTACGACACAAAATCCTTTACCACACATCAATATTAACAGGAACAAAAGTATATTACAGGAACTGTTTTGAACACATGACCTTTCAAGGAAACTAAGTTGAGGTCACGATGAATTCATTATTGTTAATAGAACCGTAAGTCTACGACACAGAGTACACTTTTCAACGTTATCACAATTTTCGCACCACTCATTTAGAATCGTGCCTGAATTTATTCTTATTCTCGGCGAGTCTTGTTCAATTCAAAATAAATATTTTATTTTTCACTTTTAATAGAATATAATTGTATTGCTTTTTCAATTAAACTGAGTGTTTTTAAAATACAATTGCTTTTTCGATATTTATCGTTCTAAATTGAAATTAAAAATTGACGTTCTTTTGTTTTTATATTATGTTGAAAATGATATGGTTTGAAATTGTTATTGTCTTTTGAATTTGTATTTAATTGTTTAAGTTTAAATTGTTTTGTATTTTTTGTTCAATTGTATTTTCACTTCTCTTTATGCTGTTTTCAAGTATTTTTCATTTCATTGTTTTTTTTTCATAATTCACTTTTTGTTCACTTCACTTCTTACTGTTTCCAGTTAAACACACTATATTACTTTTCCACACAATCTCAGTTAAATTGTTTCCCGTTGATCCCGTGCGTTCAGTCTTCACTTACCTTTCTTGATTTACTATTCATTGGTTCGAGGATTGGAATGAAAATAAAATTCGTGTTTGGACCGCTGTTACTAATGGTATACCTATATCTGTAATATCATGAAATTGTGGAATGTGATATTGTTTGATTTTTATATGGAATCTTGGAAGTATTTATTGTGGTCCCTGTTGCTTTGTCAAAGGTTAAATCCATTAACAGATGCATGTAAACGAAATAAAACAAGACATTTGGAATACAGTACACATAATTCTGCCCGCGGCGAGGCGAAAGCCTTTATGAAAGTTCACAATCCCTAAATGATCCTATATTTAAATACAAGTCATAATTTATTCGTGTCCCAAGTTAAATTCGGATCTGATCAGCCGTTGAAGTGTTATTGACTAAGAAGTAACATTAAAACTTTGTAAAATTGAAAGAATTAGGAGTGATATGAAAGAAAGTGGAGTCAGTGATAGTGTGACGGAGACAGGATGGTATGGAAGAACAAAACGTGTTTCGCCGACCCCAAGACATGGACATGGAACAAGGACAGGCAGTCGATGATGATGATAAGATTAGGAAGTAAAAAGTCGGCAACTACGATCGTGTGATTGGTATCTTCATTAAATGAAACCGAGGCAATAAAACTCATCATTTTGGTAGTAACACAATTATACCTAGCCTTTTAAAAATACGAACAACTACAGGTGTCATATTAATAGGATAAACCCTTAATAACATTACTGAGGCTTCGATATAATTGGCTCAGACGGCTGTTAGTCTAATCCAGAACCTGAATTGTATCTGTCTAGTCAGATTACTATGCTTGATTTAGCTTTTATTGAGTATTGGCCTTGAAATAATAATGTAATTATGAATAGACATAATGGCCTAGTAATTAAGACCTTATTTGTACTGAATGAGGTCGTGAGTTTAAACCCGGGCAAGTAACCATGTGACTTATTCAATTAATATACACTTTCCAAGTTTATACTAAACAACACCGTCATTGATAAAAGAAAACGTCCTGAACTTATAAATTAGTATCGTTCTGAAATCTCTAACCTGCTTTGAGCAAGCGTGCAATACTTCTTTGCCTTGCAGTATTGTGCTGGAATTATTATCTAAAACAATATTATAAAAAGGTGAAATTGTTTGTATTTTTATAAAATCTGTAGAAAACAATAAAATACTATATGCGGTAACAGTTTCCTTACTGAATTTATAGTATCTCCGGGTACCATAGGCTACTTCTTATCGTGACAAATACATGGATCCTAAGGGGTCGGTCACGAGACGTAAGCCAGCTAAAAAAGCTATCTATGCTCAAGTGAGCCAATGTTGGCAACTTCTGGTTACAATTCTCCAGTAAATATGAGTTTGTAGCAAACTAGACCACAATTAGAAAACACAAGACCACGCTGCGTGTCTGTAATTACCGCATTACACTCAGAATTCTTTACAAATGAGTGCACTAGCATTAGCATATTCGTCTGCTGAAATTATACTTGAACTGGAAACGACTTCTGAATATAAAGGTATTTAGTACATTTATATTTTCCTAATACTATAATACATGTTCATAAAAAAACTGATATAAAAATACCGTCATACGTAGCATATAAATTTTAAAGACTAAAAAAATCTCAAGGATCAACTCTATAAAAGTAAATTGCGAAAAACATATGAATACAGATATTCTAATTAAAAAAATATGATAACAGTTTAAAAACAGTTTAAGTCTAATTAATAGAAATATCTCACGTGTTTGTAATTTCACGACAAACATTTGAAAATAATTTACATTACTTGCCCTAGAAATTTACAATACCGTGCTAGTTTTAGAAGAATATATTTCTTTATCTTAGTGTTCGGGTCAATAACCGAACAATAATAAACATGTCAGCGTAATTGCGACACCACGCTCTATGCCTTGAATATTTTATGTATTACCTAAGTAAAATTGTCAGTATGCTTTCGTTCAGCATATCGGGTGCGACTCATTCTTATCTCATTCACCTCATTAGTTCTAATCGTTATCCCATTTGAGTTACTGAAATATATCTATCTTTATAATCTTTAATCCTAGTTTATCTTTATCTCACCCCAACCCTAGACACGGTTTGCTCAATAGCTGAGCAATTGTCTGCTCGTTCTGAACAATAAAATTATAACTATTAACACACATATAGACCAACCCATGATTAGTATACACAACACCAAAAGGCATTACAATCATGCTGATCTTATAGTGTGCATTCAGACAGAGATACGATCGTAATTAGGTAAGGCAGAGACAATGCAACTCGAAATGCCGTTACGATCTTATGCCATGACATAGCACACCACAGACATAGACTATTAAGTACCAATAAAGACTGTACTGTTAAATATTTATATGGTCTACGGGATAGTTGTGCCGGCTCTGGCGGTATATGTGAGTTAAAATGTTTTTGAAAGGAAAAAATGTTAGTGAACGTTTAAAAAATATCTGGGCAATCTGGACTTCCACAGGTTAAAGGCTGCTCGCTTTCTATTACAATAACTGACATAAAAAAACTTTTTTACAAAAAAATACTACCGACTTCCAAAAAAAAGTTTTTTTATTTTTCTCTTTTTGTTGTACCTAATAGGCAAGTTGTTTAGTAAGTTTCCTATAACGCCAGAATTTTTTTTTTCAAAATCGGTCCACAATTGACGGAGATATCGGTGAACATACATAAAAAAAAAACATACAAGAAGTCGAACATAGAACCTCCTCCTTTTTCGAAAGTCGGTTAAAAATACAGGAGTATGTTACAAATCTGACTACTCTTTCTGGAAATTGAGACGTTCGCGACATTAAGCTTTATGAATAAGCTTAATTACCCGAAGACCGCTTCGGATAGTACTAGTGGTACAAATATGGCACACCTACGTTTCATCAGTTATACTACATACATCTCCCTTAATGTTTATCGTTATTGGTTTAAGTGAATAATGTCAATCTTGTCATAATAACTGGTGATACGTAGTAGTAGTAGGTCTACCTGCCTAACCAAAACTAAAATCGTGATGCTATTTTGTCGTAAACCAAAGGATCTATGAACAAACATAAACACAAGTCCCCAAAGGAATAGGAAATGGTGTATTAACCACAAGCAAAATAAACTATGACGTAGTTATGTGACATGAATCTCCCTTGTATTCCACGTGACTGTTTCATGTTAATAATATCAATCTTGTTGACATTGTAATGTAATATCGCACAAGTAGGCGTGTGACACCGGCGTGTGGCGTGTCTCTAAAGTATTGAACATCGATATCTGTCTAAAGTTACCTAATTAGTCTCGCAGCGCCTGTATAGCCATGAGCCGAGTCTTTGAGAAAGTTGCGACTCTAAATAGAGAATTCAACATACTTTTATTTCGCTATTAAGAAAGTGTCATCAAAAGTCCTTTTTTTTGGTTTGAGTAATCATCCAATGACTTCTCCCGCACTGATTGAATCGGGCGGGCGTGCTAGATTTTTACTGACTAAAACCCGCCCGTGTTCCTTCAGTTGTTTGTGCCGCGGTAATTCTCTTTCAAATTTATTCGCGACCCAGACAGGCATCGGCCCTAGGCGGACCCCGTCAATTTTTGCTAACATCTGCTCAGCTGAACACAACGCGCCGTCGAGTCGGGCCTGGTTCTTATCGGACGGCGAGCTACCCATTACTCGCCGTTCGCAAGCCCGCGCCTACGGCGGCCGGGTCTGTCCCAGTGACTTTCGACGCGACTGTCGATGCCCGGGGCATCTGCTGCGGTGGGTCATCAGGCGTCCTAGTTTTGCAAGGTTAGTAACTGAGGTGGTAATGTTACCACAACTTTACATCACAACTGTATTTCCTGGATATTTAAGTAGAGGTAAATGAATACACACACGTTTTGCCTCAAGAGATTTACAGGGTTAATCAGAAACAACGTAATTTCTGATAACGGGTCATTGTACTCATCATTTGACCAGCTTTTTTTTACGGTACTTAACACCGATATCGTAAAAGAAAAAATAATTTTCCAATTTAATTTACCCTCGTCCATGTGTCACTGCGGGGTGCCAACTGAAAAGCAGCACTGGGTGTCTCACGCCCAGTAAATGCTGAGTTTGGTAACGCTTTCGGTATGAGTACGCTCAGCGCAATTTTACTGGATTACTTTTAACAATATTCTTTTCTTTACTTTTCAATTGTAGCTTTGGTGTTTTGTCTGTGTCGAATAGATGTTTTCTATTCTATTCATTTACTTATGCGTAACTCAACAAAATGTACTGTGTAGTCGGGGTGAGTCAGTTTAATGAAAGGGTTTTGTAATGGGCATAAACTTGAACTTTTTTATAAAACTTTGAATTACAATCATGTCACTTTTCAGAACAGAGACCGAAGTACCATCCAATGTCGCCACCCTTATTAAAATTATTGTGGCGACCTTCAAACCAACACCAATCTAGCAACTTAACAAAACTAAACAAGCAGCCAATCAGTGGCTGGTAATCGCGCCGTCTCGGCTATTATTGGTTGGCGCGAGACGCTTGAGCGAAGGTGCGTTCGGATACGCATTACGGCGAGTATCGCTCAGGCGGCCTACCTCTACCTTTGCGACGAGGGAGACGTTCGGATACATCCGCTATAACTGAAAAGCCGATTTTTTTACGGAAAATATTTCGCGAAATGATGACTTCCCTCTGTAGGTTTAGTCCTTTGATAAAGTTTGTTCATGATAGTAAGTACAATGACCCCTTTTCAGGAATAACGTGAATTCAGTACAACTTATATATTAATAGGTTTATGTGAAATTATTTTCGTAACTAGTGGGTGTTTCACGCTATTTACAGTTTGCTAATTCGCCTTTGATAGCGAACCCACGTTCGCTATCAAGGCAAGGTTAGACTTGATTGAGTTTTAATATTTACCTTGTGTGTTTGATTATCATTTATACAGCTGATGTTATCATTGTGCCGTTAGCTTGAATAGATGAATTTGATTTACATTTACTTATTCGACTAGTAGTTTGGTCTCTATGGAGCTATTAAAAGTACCCCTACGGAAATCTACGTTTGGGTTGTTATTATTAAAGGTTTGGTTCAAAAGAGGCTCTTACATTATATCACGCCTGTATTCCTTAAAGCACAGGTGTACATATAGTACACCGACGGCAGCTTTATTGCGTAATTTAACTTAATAAGTTAGGCAAGGTAAAGGGCAAATTGTTTTAAAAATGGACCAATCACATGCGAGTTGAAACACGCGATGTAGATTTCCGTCTATATGCATGGTCAATTGTTCATACTATTTGCCCTTTGCCTTGCCAAATTCATAACGCAATAAGGCTGCGGTTATCCGAGTTGCTACTGAGAAATTCAATATGGACTAACCAACCCAGAAACGACCCGACACGGAAATCTAATCCTGGTTCTCATGATCAACAGTAGCGCGTGCGACCACTAGACTCAAACCTTCTAGCCCGTTTTATCATCGGACTACAAGAGGTATGGAAATGCGCCATCGGTACATGGTGGACATCCCACCCACACGCACTAAACGTTTTGGGAATACTTTTATTGTGCGTACAGCTAAGGTGTGGCATTCACTGTCGGAGAAAGACGAATTGAGAACCTCCTCCTTTTTTGAAGTCGGCTAATAAGAGTAGACTAAATGAGGCTAAAGTTGCACTAGAACAACGGGGCATTTTCAACTGTTAGAAAAGATGTTGACCTTTTTTGTTATCCAGTAGGTAGCAAATAAGTTACCTTCAATTTAAGTGCTAAATCAATACAAATTGATGATTTCCGGAATCATGATTGATTCTGGAAATCATCAATTTGTATAATCACTATTTAGAACAATTTGACTTTTGGCATTCACCAGAAAGCATTCAAGACTCCTGTAATGAGTAACTTATTAACGTAGGAACCGACGCATAATGGATCTAGTCCTGGATTCAATCCCGGAATCAGATAACAGTAATTGGATTCTTTGATAGAAAAAAATCTCTTTTATTCTCAGATATCTCGGGTATAACTCCAAATACCCGATGTTGGGACAATAGACTGGCTCTTATTGAATAGAAATCTAATTAATATTTATCCTAGTTCATCATTTCGTGGTGACCCAGTGGCTAAGATCTCGCCTCTCGTGATTGAGGTCGTGGGTTCAAATCCGGGCAAGTAACAATGTGACTTTTTCAAATTCATATGTACTTTCTAAGTTTATCTTGGACATCAATGGTCAAGGAAAACATCGTGAGTAACCTGGACTTATATGGTTAATGTAAGTCTGAAATATCGAAGTCAGAGGCCGGTGGGGTTCCCAGAGGCGGCTTATATATCCCTGACACCAGAGGAGGCCACATCCTCACAAGAAAATAATTAGAAGCTGGTTCATCTCCTAGAAGCTAATATGTTTTTCATTTGATAATAGACTGTAAACGGTTTGGACTGTAATTGTTTAATACGACAATGAAGAGGAGGGGCTCCAAATGCTGTAATGGTCACCGATTGATATTATTAACATTCATAATTGCACATAAGTCCTTGTAACGGTGGCCTTTTATGTCGTAAAAGCAGTACCAGTTTTAAGTGAAGTAGATATAAACGGTTTTTTTTCAGCGCTCCTGATAAAAACACTTTGTTTTAGTTTCTGCCAGCGATAGTGAAATTATCCCAGTAAGACGTAGTCCCTGGATAAAATATCCTATGTGCTGCTCTAAAATCAAAATTAGTTTAGCGATTTTATTTATTTATTTATTTAAACTTTATGTACAATGGTGATACATAGGCGGACTTAATGCAGCAAGGTATTCTCTACCAGTCAACCTTTGGGTTAAAAAAGAACACAACAGTGGTAGGGGTACAAAAAATATATATATGAACAATAATTGATAATTGATTTTGGCGTGAAATCTTCGCTATCTATATCAAATGGACAGACAGGTAGACAGCATTATTTTTTTGCGTTTATAAGTAGGAATTATCTTGATACGCAATAAAGAATTAAGAAGACAGATATTTAAATTACATTTACTCTTCAAAATACCAAACAAAATATTTAACTTTGATATTAATATTTACTTAAACAAGAAAGCTCGTCCAAGTCCTACCCACCTGTTGACATACCCCATGTTGACCTACTTTCCTTACCATAACAAACGCCGCCGGGTCACAACAAAACATAACCTTTTGCTAAACAGGCTTGTGTCGCTACTGGCTGGAGGTAAAATTACTTGACTTACATACAAACATGGTACACGCATCTGTGGGCCTAGCCAAGTTACAAACGTTTCGAATCGAATCTCTTTCCACAATCGTTAACGCCTTCTATTTGTATGGTCTGACCACGTGACTTATCGATCAGATGTGTCATGCCCATAATTATATTAGATTGTCAACTTGGCTACAGGTGCTGAAATGTAGATTTTTGGTGCAGCCATAAGGCACATATACTGTTTTCAAAGCAAAACATGTGTGTTCACGTGTGTTTCATGAACTGTTGCCAAATATTTAATCCTTCTTCATGAGCACATAATGCTTGCATAGGTCGTGTTGAGCAAGCATTGTGATCATATTGGACCGGGTTCTGTATTTGTCATTTGGACTAAAGAACGTATCAAACTATTCTTTAATGCCAACGTTTGATAGGTTTTCAAGCTGAAGTACAGTTCGACTCGACTTCAATTTTCTAACCCACAAAACGGAGAATTTAGTTAATAACTGTACTTATTTACTTACTATTTTCTCCTTCTCATCACAGTGGGTTATGTGCCTGCGAAACTGATATTTATCATTTCCCTGCTTTGGTTTTACGAGCAATATTACATTTTATTTAAAATTACGAAATCCCATCCTACTCAAAATCATTTTAGCCGAAAGACGTCTACTGCTGGACATAGGCCTCGCCCTTGCATAGCCACATGACCAATCTCGTGTGTCACGCATTCAGCGGATTTTCGCAACCTTAACAAGCTCATCGGTCCATCTAGTGAGAGGCCTTCCAAGGCTTCATCTTGCGGTTCGCGGTTATCCGTTCTGTGAGCAATGTGCCTTGCCTACTGCCTACTACCACTTAAGTGCCATTTACTACTACGAAATAAATAAGTTTCAATATTAAATATTGG
The DNA here is from genome assembly GCA_948252205.1 of Orthosia incerta. Classification (NCBI taxonomy): domain Eukaryota; kingdom Metazoa; phylum Arthropoda; class Insecta; order Lepidoptera; family Noctuidae; genus Orthosia; species Orthosia incerta. The sequence continues at coordinate 29,868,932 of OX411758.1, forward strand.
CACTGTGGATGCCAGGGTAATCTATACCTACTTATGACTATGGAAGGGACGTGAAACGCATGTTCTACAAAAAACTGAAGTAGATACCTAGCACAATTATCCTTCAATTTAACAAAATCACCGTCACCTTAAAAATCCAATAAATTATCATCCTCCCCTCATTGTTCATCTCCCACCTATCACTTACGGTATAAATCTCCATCGTTCAGCAAGGTATCCTCTCGCCGGTCGCTAGAGGTCGGGCAGAGCACCGTACATCATTGTAAGTTCTACAGCAGGGATGGCAAACTTATGGCACGATTGTCATTGGTGGTACGCCAGATTTAGATATTTAGCATCGAGATAATTTGCAACAGCAGAAATCACAATAACTTTTAATTTAATTTAAATAAACATAAAACTTTTAACATTACGTTTACTGTACAAGTTTCTGGTAGCAAATATAGAGCTTTTGGCAGTTTTAGTTTATTTCCCAAGGTTTTTTGGCGCCACATCATGGGTATAGCAAAATTTTTTTACATAAAATCGGTATGTTTACCAAAAAAGGTTCGCCATCCCTGTTCTACAGGGAAGTGTCGGGAGGGAGGGCACTGAAGATAGATGGTGGAATCTGGCGGAGGTGCGGCTATTGTATTGTGTCTTATTAGAGGCAGGAAATCTTCGGTATTTGAAAGAAATTGCATTATCCTGAGTTATGGGGATAGACCTCAAGGATAAAAGGCGTAACTTTATATAATTATAAACTTCATCTGTAAAATTCTAAAAACACACGCTCTGAGTAAAATATTAGGTACAACGTTTTTAAACACTATTAAATGTGTTTAAAAATGTAATTCTTAAATTAAATTAAATAAATGAACTAGCAAAATCTCAGCAAAGTATTTATGTAGGTTATAAAAGCCCAAAACTTTAAAAAGTATGTTTTACCCTGATAGTAAAAAACATATTTCAATATTAGGTACAAAATTTTTCAACCCATTTTGGTTAGATAACCAAATTAAATTGAAACCTTGAGTCAAATACGGAGTAACTTTAAAACAAACTAGTCATCCGAAGTTAATTTAAAGTATTTTGGGCCTAAATTCATCACAAAAAGGCGCATTGTTTCAACTGCTTGGAAAGACTTCACTAACAAAGAAGTAGTATAATTCTTCAAAGAGAATTAAAATAAAACATTTCATTCGCTCAGACAACTTTGGTCTGAAACATTTTTTAGTATGTTTTAATTATGTATTTATGTTAAAAGTCTTTCAAAATACATTTTCACTTAATTCGAATAATTGCCTACTCCCACGATTGCGAGCATTCTATAGAGATTTTATATGATCGATTCTATTGAGGTGAACGCTTACATACGGAGCAAGCGACTGTGTTCTCGATCACGATCGTGTGAACAGGCTCTAAGCTATCTCTACCACACTGTAAATACATAATTTTCTGTTGTCTTCATAATTATATTGCAAACAAAATCAGGGTAGTACATTTTAGATGCTTGAGAACATTAATTAAGTTGAATACTTATTTTACAACCCCCTCTTTTTTTTAGTGGTTATAAATACGTTTCAACACTCCTCATCACATAACCATACCAGGGGGGTGACCATTAGCTCTTAGAGCGGTATCAATTTAAGATCGAATAATGTAACAATAAACAGATATGCGATTGCAGCAGTCCCGAGAGATTTGCCGTAATTTATTGAAGATTTCTGGTGTATATCTCCGAAGTTCTTCATCAGATCTTCACCAAATTAAAATGGGACCAATTTCGGTACATACACTTTAACACAAAAAAAAAAAAAAAAAAATACCGACAATTGAAGGAGACATCGGTGCATATTATTATTTGTCATCATCTGCCTAGCCTTTTTCCCAACTATATTGGGGTCGGCTTCCAGTCTTACTGGATTCAGCTAAGTACCAGTGTTTTACTTGGAGGGACTGCCTATCTGACCTCCACAACCCAGTAACTGGGTAACACGGTACCCCTTGGCAAGACTGGTGTCAGATCTCAAGCTTCTGACTACCCATAACGACTGTCAAAGATCTTCAAATGACAGCCGGGACCAACGGCTTAACGTGCTTTCCGAGGCACGGAGGAAACTCGGTATGTTGAAATGGTCACCCATCCACGGACCGACCTAGTCAAGCGTTGCTTAACCTTGATGATCGACCCGTGCGGCTGTTATTATTTAGCCACGAGCTCCTCATTATTTGTATAACACAAAAAAAAAAAACCAAAAAAAACTAGAAAACATAAAGGCGAACTAAGAACCTCCTCCATGTTGGTAAGTCGGTTATAAAGGGAGTGTAATTGAGAGCAATGCTCTTACTTCGGGCTGTTTCATTTAGCGTTATAGGCACTGGACATTCAACGGAAATCTAGAAAAAAACTTTTTTACAAAAAAATACTACCGACTTCCAAATAAGAAAACTACAAAGTGAAAAATAACTTTATTTTTGGAAGTCGGTGTCTTTCGTAGGTACCATTTTTTTTCGTTATGGACACCGACTTCCAAAAATAAAGTTATTTTTCACTTTGTAGTTTTCTTATTTGGAAGTCGGTAGTATTTTTTTGTAAAAAAGTTTTTTTATTTTTCACTTTTTAGTTGTACCTACCTAATAGGCAAGTTGTTTAGTAAGTTTTCTATAACGCCAGAATAGATTACCCGAATATCATGAAACTTGAACAAAACCGATCAAATGAGAGATCTGCTTACCCCTTAAGAGCATACTGGCGTGATGTTATGTTATGAAATGGTATAAACAATAAACAGACATGCGATTTCAGCAGTCCCGAGAGATTTGCCGTTATTTATTGAAGAGTTCTGTTGTATATCTTCGAAGTTCTTCATCAGATCTTCACCAAATTAAAATGGGACCAATTTCGGAACATACTCTTTCAAACAAAAAAAGAATTTTCAAAATCGGTCCACAATTGACGGAGATATCGGTGAACATACACAAAAAAAAAAAAAAAAAAAAAAAAACATACAAGAAGTCGAACATAGAACCTCCTCCTTTTTCGAAAGTCGGTTAAAAAATGCCAAATGATGCCGTATTGCCATAAACTCGTTAAAAAAAGTTGGCCGAGACCATAAAAACATTTTGTTTTAGCGGTAAATATTAGTTCATAAATTGTATGTGAAAAAAACTTTTTACAAAAAAATACTACCGACTTCCAAATAAGAAAACTACAAAGTGAAAAATAACTTTATTTTTGGAAGTCGGTGTCTTTCGTAGGTACCTTTTTTTTTGCGTTATGGACACCGACTTCCAAAAATAAAGTTATTTTTCACTTTGTAGTTTTCTTATTTGGAAGTCGGTAGTATTTTTTTGTAAAAAGTTTTTTTATTTTTCACTTTTTAGTTTCTACCTAATAGGCAAGTTGTTTAGTAAGTTTTCTATAACGCTAGAATCGGTTACCCGAATATCATGAAACTTGAACAAAACCGATCAAATGAGAGATCTGCTTACCCCTTCAGAGCGTAATCGCGTGATGTTATGTTATGAAATGGTATAAACAATAAACAGACATGCGATTGCAGCAGTCCCGAGAGATTTGCCGTTATTTATTGAAGAGTTCTGTTGTATATCTTCGAAGTCCTTCATCAGATCTTCACCAAAATAAAATGGGACCAATTTCGGAACATACTCTTTCAAACACAAAAAGAATTTTCAAAATCGGTCCACAATTGACGGAGATATCGGTGAACATACATAAAAAAAAAAAAAAAAAAAAAAAAAAAAAAACATACAAGAAGTCGAACATAGAACCTCCTCCTTTTTCGAAAGTCGGTTAAAAAAGTGGCACGCTTGGTTTTCATACAGATGGAGGAACTTGCGTTATCTAGTTAGATTTATGTCTGTGGTATGTGAGGTGAATTGACAGCATGTTTGAAGCTACGAGGTAAATATTATTGGTACTGAATACTTGGAATACTATAGTAATCGTTAGTAGGTAGTTGGTTTAACATAATGGGGTAGTATGTATAAGTAGGTCATCGGTTTACCGAAACTACTTTGTTTTATTTTAAAAACAGGAGTGAAGTACCATGATCGAAACTTCTATAATGGCCTATAAGTTTACTTTTTTAGCCGACTTTCCAATAAGGAAGATGTTCGACTTTATGTTGGTTTTTTGTGTTTGTTCACCGATATCTCCGTCAAATGTGGACCGTTTTTGAAAATTATTTTTTTGTTTAAAAGAGTATGTTTCGAAATTGGTCCCATTTTAATTTGGTGAAGAACTTCGAAGATATACAACAGAATTCTTCAATGAATAACAGCAAATCTCTCGAGATTGCTGCAATAGAATTTCTGTTTATTGTTTATACCATTTCATAACATAACATCACGCCAGTACGGTCTAATGGGGTACGCAGATGTGTACAGTTCACCTTGATACACTCTAATTTCACCGGTTATGTTCAGTTTCATGATATTCGGGTAATCGATTCTGGCATTATAGGTACTAGGTAGGTACAACTAAAATGTGAAAATGAAAAACCTTCTTTACAAAAAAATACTTTATTATTATTATGTCGTTTATTTATCTTTTTTCTTATTTTATTACATTTTTAAATATTTAAAAAAAGAAAACTTAAAAAACATTTAAAAATATAAAAAACAGTAGCCCACCGGTATCGGGAACAGGGTCCAAGCTACCGGTGGTCAGGGCTCCTGAGAGAGGAACCTCCTAACGATACGCGCCGTGTCCAGGAGTACCGCTTTCTGGATCAAGCCCTTGATCCAGCTGCCCAACGAGAGCCTCCTCAGATGTTCGTCGAGGCTCTTGGCTATTATGCCATTGGCCGTAACGACTATCGGCACAATGATTGCTGTATTCACATCCCACATGTCGACAACCTCGCGAGCCAGATCAAGATACTTGCTTTTCTTATCTCTCTCAGCCTTCACGAGGTTCTCGTCATGGGGAACCGCTATATCAACAATCATTGCGCGATGCTCTAGTCGGTCTATCACCACTATGTCAGGCTTATTGGCAACAATAGTCCTGTCAGTGATGATAGACCGATCCCAATACAACGTGACATTGCCATTCTCGAGAACTGGGTCGGGCTCATACCTATAGTAAGGCACTTCCGATTCCACAAGATTGTATTTAAGAGCAAGTTGCTGATGGATAATCCTGGCTACAAGGTTGTGTCTATGCAAATAGTCTCCGTTAGCTAGACTAGAACAACCGGAGATAATGTGACGGATGGATTCCCCAGGCCGGTGACATGCCCGACAGATGTCAACCGTGCCATCTTTCACAATGTATTTCCGGTAGTTGTTCGTCATCATAACTTCGTCCATAATCGCAAAGACAAAACCTTCGGTTTCCCCAAAAAGGTCACCAAATCGCAACCAGGCCACGGACGCCAAAAAATCTACATCGGGCCCATGTAGGACCCGGTAGAAGCGTCCGTGAAGCTCCTTGCTCTGCCATACCTCCATGCGGTCATTAGTATCTAATACTATAGGTTTGCGCCAGTTCTCGTTAGCCAAGGAGAGCGGGGTAAGGCCCTTGTCCACTGCTACCACATCTCGATGCATACCCACGTCAGCGGCCTGGAAGTATTCCCTAAGACTGCATACCTCGCGGTTGTGCAGGGTCTTAGCATTTAAAAAGCCACGACCCCCGCTCTTCCGAGGGATATACAGTCTCATAACCGATGACCGTGGGTGATGCATACGATTTGCGGTAAGCAATGTGCGGACTCTCCTATCCAGGGCGTCAAGTTCTGTCTGAGTCCATTTGAGTATGCCGAAAGAGTACATCAAGACCGGCATGACCCAGCCGTTGAAGGCGCACACCTTGTTCCCGCCTGATAAAAGACTATTTAGTACTTTTTTCAGGCGGCCAAAGAAGCGTTCCTTCAACGACTGTTTCACGTCAGTAACATTGATGCCTAGTGCTTCCGACATGCCCAAATACTTATAAGTCTCAGTTGAGGAAAGGGATCTAAGGTGTATGGAGTCCGAGAGTTGTATTCCCACGGATTCCATAATCTCCCCTCGCTTTACATGCATGACTGCACATTTGTCCACACCAAATTCCATCCTGATGGCGTCACTGAAGGTTTCTGTTACCTTCAGTAGCTTCATCAGTTGCAAGTTGTTGGGGGCAAAGAGCTTCAGGTCATCCATGTAAAGGAGGTGTGATATGACCTGACCACCTCTCCTCAACCGATAGCCCAGGCCTGAACCCTCCAGCAGTGTACTGAGAGGGTTCAGGGCTAAACAAAACCACAGAGGACTCAAACTGTCGCCCTGAAATATTCCGCGCTCGATCCTTATAGGTTCGCTGTTTTCCTGAATCTGTCGACATCCTGGATAGTGAAGGACTATACTTTATTATTATTATTATTAAGCCTTTATTGCCAACATAATTGTATACAATTCATTATTAGTAGTTTTTAGCATGCAATTAAATATATTAACATTGTAAGTATTCCATTATTATTTTTATTATTATTTATTTTATTTTATTACTATTCTCAATTTTTCCCATCTAATTTGATGTCGGCGTGTCCTTGTGACACAAAGGCCTCCTCCAGCTATTTCCATTCTACTCTTGTGTGAGTTAATCTATGCCACAGTGTACCCGCATTCTTTTTTATGTCATCAGACCAACGTTTTCTTTGTCTTCCTCGTTTCCTTTTTATTTGAAATCTAGGGGTCCATTCTGTAATATCTTTCGTCCATTTATTCCTGCTCTCTCTCATCATGTGGCCTGCCCATCTCCACTTAAGTTTTTTGGTTTTGACTACGACATCTTCTAGTTTCGTGATTGGTCTTAAATCTATAGCTCTCTTTCTGTCTCTTATTGTGTAATCCAGCATACTCCTCTCCATGGCTCTTTGGCACGTGGTCAGTTTTTGATTTTGTTTCTGTGTGTTGGCCCAGGTCTAGCAACCATAAGTGAGGATTGGCAATATGCATGTGTTGTACACTTTCCTTTTCATTGCAATAGTATATTGTTTACTTTTTAGCACTTCTTTGAGAGACCAGAACCGTTTCCATGCATTGGCTACACGCCTTTCTATTTCTGTATCCATATGGTTGTTGAAGGCAATAAGTTGGCCTAGATATATGTAGAAATTTACATATTCTATTTCTTCCTGATCTATAAATATGCTTATTTGGGATCTATTTGTTATTATTTTAGTCTTTGTTTTGTTCATTATTAGGCCCACCTTTCTGCTCTCACTTGACAAATCTTGGAGCATGTTGTTAAGGCACTCTGAGTTATCTGTTATAAGTATAATGTCATCCGCGAATCTCAAATGATTCAAACGTGTTCCATTTATGTTAATGCCTACGTTGTCCCATTCCATCTTCCTGATGACTTCCTCTAGCACGGAGGAAAAACGTTTTGGCGAGAGTGGGTCTCCCTGCCGTACTCCTCTGTGTATTGGGAAATTTTTCCCTTCTGTTTCCAATTTTATTCGTGCTTTGCTGTTTGAATATACATTTTTTATTATCCTTATATATTTGTTTTCTATCCCTTGGTTTTTCAGGGCTTCCCAAATGTAATGATGTTCCAGGCAGTCGAAAGCTTTCGTATAGTCCACAAATGCCATGTACACTGGATAATCATATTCCTGACATTTTTCAACAAGCTGATTTACCACATGTATATGGTCTATTGTTGCGAATCCCGATCGAAATCCAGCTTGTTCTCTTGGCTGTTGTTCGTCAAGTTTTTTGGTGATGCGTTTTAGTATTATTTTAGAGAACAACTTGTATAAGTTCGACATGAGACTTATTGGACGATAATTTCCTATTTCTAGTCTGTCTCCTTTCTTATAGATGAGTATTATAGAGCTTATTGTCCATTGTGAAGGTATGTACTCCGTTTTTAGGATAAGATTAAACAAGTTGGTCAGTTTTGATGTTGTTTCTGACAATGTCGCTTTCATCATCTCATTAGTTATATGATCAGGTCCAGGAGCTTTATCATTTTTCTGGGTTTCAATCGCATGTTGGACTTCTCTTTCAAGAATCGGAGGGATATCTTCCGTTTCATCTTCGAGGTTTATGTTGCATTTTAAGGTGTTTCCGGTAGAGTATAGCTTCTGGTAATAGTCTGTTGCTATCTTTAAAATTGGCTGTCTTCTTGTTTCTTTATAAAATACTACCGACTTCCAAATAAGAAAACTACAAAGTGAAAAATAACTATAGTTTTGGAAGTCGGTGTTCATAACGCAAACAATTGGTACCTACCAAAGACACCGACTTCCAAAACTAAAGTTATTTTTCACTTTGTAGTTTTCATATTTGGAAGACGGTAGTATTTTTTTGTAAAAAAGTTTTTTGTTGTTTTAATTCGGAATGAAAATGCGTTTAGTTAAACAGAAACATGACGATATACGTGGTAGTGTATAGTGATAAATAAATGTTCTATCATGTATAGTAAATAATTGATTTAACATAAAATGGATTAGCATTAAACCAAAAGTTTTGTCCTTTCAAAAAACAGAGAGAGTAGAGACTAATCAAAATACAATCTTTTATAATCCGCTCCATGCTATCCATAGAGGAAAATTCTTCATAATATACTAGTATACTGATGGCCAACCTCTCCCAACCCACAGAGTGACAGGCTGTACCTTTATATAGCTCATCTAAAACTACCTACGTCTACCTAAATGATTCCCAGTAACACGATAAGAACGATCTATTCACTTTCTTCCACACACACACACAAACACAAGTGACAGTGACATGTTACGAAGGTTCATTCATTCAGACAGACAGAACGTACATCTGTAAGTGTATGTGTGTATGTTCGCTTATTTATCACTTTCTTTGTAAACGCACACCGCTGTGGGAACTAACTCGTGACTTCTTATAGCAGAAAACTGCAATAGGTCTAATTTTGTATGTCGTTTTTGTGGCGAATTAACATTTTTTCTTTCTTTTCTCTAATCAAACCATTTATAGCCTATTTCTTCGAGGTTTATTTAAAAACTAGCTTCTGTCAGCGGCTTCGCCCGCGTGAATGTCGAAAATTATCCTAACATATTCATGGGATAAAAAGTATCCTTTGTGCTATTTCAGGCTATAATCTATCTTTATGCCAAATTTAATCCAGATTCATTTAGTTTTTGCGTGAAAGAGTAACAAACATATGCACTCACAAATTTTCGCCTGTATAATATTAAGTAGGATACGGATCTAAAACGCTTAAGTACCATTGGCAATATCATTGGTTTCTTTGAAAATCTGGAGGGTGAATTCCATTTTTCATAGAAATCGTTTTATGGATAATATTCATATTCATTTCTGTAGTTCATTTACATTTCGCCCATTATGTTTAAGTCTTATGTAAAAGGCCTCCTTGTAAGTGGAATGATGACCTGGTGAAGATTGCGCTTACGCGACGCTTATGTCCAGCAGTGGACGTTTTTCGGCTGAAATGATGATGATGATGAATAGGGAGCGATTCTATTTCCATCAACCGGGCACTAAATCCAGAATCCGGGCTGTTGTTAAGACATTCCAGATGGAAATACCCAAGGGTACTTTGCCACTACTGGAACACTCTTTTGTCGAAGGTCGTTGATTCTTTATCAAATTTTCACGTCGAATATGTTTGCGGAAACGTATAATCATAGCATATACCTACTTAATTAACTTTATAAACGTAACACGCTAATTTATAAAATCCATCTGTACTAGACGCAGGTACTTTTGCGGATTAATTGGCACTTTAATATTTGAAGTGGGAATTCTGTAGCTACTTAGTGTTATACACATAATAATGGAAACCACTACACAGAGATTGAACAATGTATTTGACGGACAGCTATATGGAAATTGTTCAGGATAATAGTTGCTTTTAGTTTTGGGCAACAGGGCAAAATGAGTACGGTAAACTCACTTTGCCCCAGAGACATTGTAATACCTAGACGGAACGTGTTTAAGACGCAATTTCAATATCGGTATTCACTTTCGCACTCACAGATAACGTCATAAGCAAAAAGAGATAGATATACTTTTGTCTATGCCATCTTTTGTGCCAGTGTGGCCGAGTATGCTATAGATACTTATCTATAGACATATATCAGTACTAGATCTGTGCCACTGTCATATCGATATTATTGAGTTTAGTTTTGGAGCGATATACAAATTTGGTCAAATGTCTGTGAGAATCGTCCCTGACTGCGGCTAATTTTAGGTTTTTTTTGTAGGAAACTTTATAATTATTTAAAGAGTGAATGTGTACTCGTACAACTTACAAGTGAACTTATCAGTCATTGTAAGAGTACAATTCCATTCTTTCGTAATTTTTCTAAACATTATAAGAGTTGTATAATAATGTTTATTCATACCTTGCGCAAAAACGAGGTACATCATGAGATCAAAGTGACAGTTTTTGGTACACTCGTACGACTGTACAGACATGTACTGATCGATAAACTGATGAAGACTGAAAAGAAAGTTTACAGACGAGTATGTATATAAAAGTAAAAAAAATAATAATAACAATATTGTTTAAATATAATAATTTCATTTAAAACAGTAATATGTAAAAATTAACATGATTCATCAACCTGTGTCCATAAATGGGTCAAGGGATAGCGATGGCATGATTCATTGCAGTGAACACAAGCGAGAATATAGTGAAGGTGTCCAGTTAGCTCGTTTTATATTCTTGATCCACTTATTTCTTAAATAAGTACTCTTAGGAAACCTGTGCACAATCGATATTAGATTAATAATCACAAATAGCAAATAAACTTTATGAAATAAATTAAAGTAAGTAAAATAAAAATACAGTATCGATAAATCTTTCTCGTGACTTTTGTCACATCTCTAACATCAGAACGTAAGTACGTAAACTGTCATAGCTCTATCAGCGAACGTATAAAAGTTAATTATTTCACTAAATAGAATGGTTTAAATGATACTATACGTCCTCGACGTATTTAGAACTTAGATACCATTATTCCGGACAGCCTATGAAATGTATTCCCTGCACAATAATTTCAGTATGCTAGTCGATAACTCACCTGTTGAAAGATATCCTTTGATTATGTTCTGTTAATACACTCATTCTACTCTTGCAACCGATAGCCACACACGACATGGTTCATGCAGATAATTAAACAACAAAATTCTTCCTGATATAAACGATACAAAGGCTTGAAAACAGCGAAAAACTTTAATTAGAGCTGCTAACCGATGGGTTACAATAGTGACTAAAAAGTGGTCTCTTTGACGTTTAGGATGGTAGCGTTTGTCTATGTTTGTCTCTTTCTTTTTCATAGAGTTTCTCTATAAGCAAGAACGAAAGAATTGACAGTTTCTTTTTCGTCGTAAATACGTTCCGTCTAGGTATTACCACGTCTCTGCTTTGCCCTGTTTCCTAAAACATATAATTTACGATACCTACCAACTGAAAGTCCTGTGTAGAAGTTTATTTTTAGGAAAATCTATATAACAACTCAGTGAGTACCTCCTCTCGATTTTGCCTCCATTAATTCATAATTATTGCTTGTTATTTTATTCTACTTTCTGCCTACCCTCATGGTGTAAAGGCGGTTCATGTTTGTATGGAGTTCCCTACTTGAAATCGAATGACGTGAGATCGGTCGGTCGACAAATGATGTTTCAAGATAATGAACCTTCGCGCTGCCGATGATTCGAACTTCTAGTTATTCGAGATTGATGCAACGAGGTAATGAACTGTCGCGCTCATAATTTATCGATTTCAAGTACTATCGAGTAAACGTTTTCGAGCAAGTGTTATTCGATTACACGTCATTCGATTTCAAGTAGGGATCCTGTTTGTATGTATAGCTTGTTATTTAATCGAGATTATTTTCCATTGTCACGGAGAGTCAAGTGTTGTGGAGAAATTTGTCTTTAAAATACCTCACAATAGTGTGTAAAGTTTGCTAATCAAATGCTTGAAAACATAACTCAGCGTTTTTTTGTAGCTAGACTTTTTCTAGAAGCTCAAGGATTGATTTATGTTAGGCTCATTTAAAAAGGGAGAAGTTTCCGACTATTGTAGAAATTCAAAACATCTTTCAGTCTTAGAAAACTATTGTAAAGTAAGCTCACTAAACTGGTACCGTATCACAAAATGTTATGTAACTCACTTCGCTCTGTACAATTCAGTTTGCAAGTAACTTGTCTACACAACAATGAACGTCTCTTTCAGTCTACAGACTATAAACCTGTTCCCATAAAACTGTCACCCACTAATGGAATAACGGCATAGGTACACCATAGGAATTTTACTACCTAATTAGTTTTCATTCAGCTGTCGACACAGACATAAATCTAATAAGATGACTCAATGCTCTAAAAACGGAGGAAACCGGAATGTCCTAGTACCAAACATTTAAATGCGTGTGACATCCACCAACCCGTACTGGGCGCGCGTGGTGGATTTAGATTAAGATTCCCTCTCACAGAGTGAACAGTGGGCACATTAAAAGGCTGATGATGATAATGAGATTAGTCGAATGTACTTCGCTAGGGATTAGAAGTGAGAGCAATGCTCTTACTTTGAGCTGTTTTTGCAGAATTAATGTATTTACCTTAAAGATAAAGCATTTTTTTACTATTTTATGACTAATTCCTTAGTGTTACCAATCTGACAGCTCTTAAAAATATACGTTAATAAAAACCCACCGGCTTGTTCGCTGTAGAGCAATAAATAATTTATAGAGCTAGAGTACATTGAAATTAATCTGAGAATAGCCGTACCTACGTATCTTCGCACGTATATGACGCCCTAGTTATTCCGATTTGAAAGCTTCGTCGATCTAGAATTCTAGACTGTTTGTCTCGAATTAATCTGTTGTAGATAAAGCGATTTCAATCAAAATTATTTGACGAAGAGGATTTCGTGATTCTTGGTCAACGGGAACCAACATAATATAGGTTTTCGACCCAAAACCTATGGTATGGTGAACTATCACTATAACATTGAGTACCATTGGTAACCATCATGTTTAATTATTATTAAGTATGTTTTACAGTTGTCAAAGCCGACTTCTTAGATTGTCACGACTATATAGTAGTGTTATTAATTTATAGACAACTAGCTGTTCCCCGCGGCTTCGCTACCGTAAAACTCCCCACAGGGCCCGTTTTCGGGATAAAAAATAGCCTACGTCACTCAAGAATAATGTAGCTTTCTATTGGTGAAAGAATTTTTTAAATCGGTCCAGTAGTTTCGGCGCCTATTCGGTACAAACAAACAAAAAAATCTTCCTCTTTATAATATTATAGTATAGAAGTATAGATTATAGTATAGACAAGGAACCAAAAACAGCAATGAAGAAGGAGATGTAGACGTTAATCGGTATCTTTTTCGTTACAATGAATCTCATGATAAATAAAAAATATTTTTTACAAAAAAATACTACCGACTTCCAAATAAGAAAACTACAAAGTGAAAAATAACTTTATTTTTGGTAGTCGGTGTCTGTCATAATACCATTTTTTTGCGTTATGGACACCGACTTCCAAAAATAAAGTTATTTTTCACTTTGTCGTTTTCTTATTTGGAAGTCGGTAGTATTTTTTTACAAAAAAGTTTTTTTATTTTTCACTTTTTATTTGTACCTACCTAATCTAATAGGCGAGTTGTTTAGTAAGTTTCTTATAACGCCAGAATAGGTTATCCGAATATCATGAAACTTGAACAAAACTGATCAAATGAGAGATCTGCTTACCCCTTAAGAGCGTACTGGCGTGATGTTATGTTATGAAATGGTATAAACAACAAACATACATGCAATTGCAGCAGTCCCTTAAGTTTTGCCGTTATTTATTAAAGAGTTCTGTTGTATATCTTCGAAGTTCTGCATCAGATCTTCACCAAATTTAAATGGGACCAATTTCAAAACATAATCTTTCAAACAAAAAAAGAATTTTCAAAATCGGTCCACAATTGGCGGAGATATCGGTGAACATACACAAAAAAATAAAACATACAAGAAGTCGAACATAGAACCTCCTCCTTTTTCGAAAGTCGGTTAATTACTTAAAAACGTTCCTTCAGTCAGGTTTTGGTATCAATTCCTACACCCAAACTAAACCAACTCAAAGACTCAAGTTGCAACTCCTAACTTTGCTACAGAATTCCCCAACGGATCCATTTGATACGACCTTGACAAGTTGTGAAGGTCGCCCGTTCGACTTGTTTGAACAGGAGGACTGTTCGCTTGTTCAGTCCCAACCGATACATTGTTGCTGAACGGAATTAGCTCGGGCATGTCACAGAACTAGAAGGTTTTTCGACCTCGTTGGTCCAGTGGTTGCTAGTGAAATGCGGAGGTCCTGGATTCGATTCGGGGTCGGGCAAAGTGTTGTTGGGTTTTTGCATTTGAAATTTCTCCACCGGAATCCGGATTTGTGCGCGGTTTATTTGTACCTACATTGAGTGTATCTGTGTGTGCCAAATAAACTAGTTTTCTTTGTTTCTTTTCTTTCTTCTTTTCTTTATATGCTCGCCCCCTATTACATGGGACTTAAACATAAGTGGCGTCATATGTGTACCTCTGCCTAACTCCTTGTGTAATACTCAGGTGTGATATTATGTTTTTTTATAGAAGGTTTTGCTATGGTTTCAGGAATATATGGAATGTTTATAAGTGTACGAGAGAGTACTTGATTCAATGATCAGTTCGTGGAACGATACAGGTATCCGAATTTTCCGAATTTTCCGCTTTAATGAATTTTCCCGGAATTTGGAATTGTCTCGTACAGACTCGGGTCGTTTTTTTGGCAGTGAATGTTAAACACTGCCAAAATGTCAAAAAAAGACTTAAGGAAACTCATTTTTAAAGTTTTCATTTAATTTTTAACCGACTTTCTGCCTATTAGGTAAAACTAAAAAGTGAAATATAAAAAAAATACATTAACGAAAAAAACTGGAACCTACCAAAGACACCGACTTCGAAAAATTAATTTATTTTTCACTTGGTAGTGTTTTTAGTTGGAAGTCAGTAGTAGTTTTTTGTAAAAAAGTTTTTTATACAAAATATTAATACTAGGCACATATCATTCAATATATACACATGAAACTTTGTACAAACTATTCTAATCACAAAACATTTGTTAGTAGATACGTATTTCTATCATTCCTTGCAAATAATAAAAACATGACGACAAACCTACCCGTTTCTACAAATATAGGTATACATCTCGTCAAACGTATCGGTCAGCGTCCACACATAACGGCCTTACGGTCAGCACACAATACTTCAAACTCGCAAACGGCACACAACGGCGCAGCTCTTTATGGGACATAAAACATACGTTACGGGCCTAAATGTTCTAGACTGGGGGCCAACAGGGAGGGGCTAAAGGGATAATGGCTATTCTATTAATATTGGCTTTTATTGTGGTTGATAGTGCACTAAAAACGATAGTAAGGAATAGATAATCTAGTAAATGGTGTAGTGGATAAGTGATTAGCTTCTGGACTATGGGTTGCAGGTTCGACAGTATGTTTTACTGATTATCAAATGTTTGTGGATATCAATGCTAATGCCATAGCTGAGACACCAACACGTAAAATTTAAAATGCCGCGACACATTTTTATTTCATGCTACATAATTTATCTAGTAGTAGACACGCTTCGATGGACAATCTATCGAACACGCTATTACGACGAGATATCTTGCGAAAACAACCCGATTCAAACAGTAAAATGCCTAACACTTTTGAACGGCTGAACTGATTTTTATTAAACATAGCTAAAAATACTCTCGATAAAGTTTCGTTTCAAACGAAAAAAAAAAAACAAAATTGGTTCATCCGTTTAGGAGCTATGGTGCCACAGACAGAAACACAAATACACATCCAACATTTATCCCACAAAATCAACAAGAGTTTTAGGTCCCAGTATTCATGAAATAAATTTAACATATTCTCAACGTAGGCATTACCTGCGTCGAGACCGTGTTATTCACACGTTCGGCCGGACAGATGTCCGGACAGAGAGACCGAACTGAACTTACTTCATAAATATGAAAAGCTTTCGCAAACTTCTTGGAAGTTTTACGACAAGGTTCTGTGAAGTTACTTATATCAATGGATATTATATTTGGGAAAAAAGGTTTAGGATACGTTGTCCTTACACGTATGTGAATGCTTGGAATTTTTATCAGAATGAAAATATATTATAAAAAGGAAGAAAAAGAGTAAGGAAGAATACTACTAATATTAAGTTTCCTTAGTGAAAATTTATGAGGACGGATGGATGTATGTTTTTTACTTATTCACGCAAAAACTACTAAACGGATTTTGATGAAAATTTACAGAAATATAGCTTATATCTCAGAATACCACATAGGCTATTTATAAAGATATTGGAAGAAGTACTAATACCACGCGGGCGGAGCCGCGGCCGGCAGCTTGTAAAAATAATACCAAAAGGGTTCATCAAATTGTAATAACCAAATGCAAAATGATGAACAGAAATAACATTACTTACATAACATCACGCTTGTATCCCCGAAGGGATCGCCAGAGATGTTCCTTAGAAAATCCACATTTTGTCATAATTATATAATAGGCGGTAAAGCAATTGTTATCAACTGGGCTTTAAACCAAACTCTGGATTACTACTGGGAAATTCCAAATAGAAAAATCTTTCTTTAAAAAAAAACGTTGCCCCACACTAGGAATTTCTCCTGTATCGTGGGTTCGTTTACAAACATATAAACTCACATACACAAACACCCAGAGCCAGAACAACTATTTGTAGATCATACAAATATTTGTTCCGTGCGGGAATCGAACCCGCGACACGCAGCGCAGCAGTCAATCGCTCAACCACTGCGCCAACCGTGCGCAACACTAACACTGTCCAATCGAGAATCGGAACTAGACTTCCAAAAAAATCTGACTAAGGCCACTTGTACACTCTAAGAAAATTCACGGGGGTCCACGCAGGAATTCGAGTCGTACACGACAAGAATGTCATCGGACCTAGGCACGAATCTTGTCTAGCTCACACAAGATTTTTTCTTGTTAACCGTGCCAGTGTACTGCAAGGACGTGCTACCTCCTTACCTCTTTATGACTGGCAACTGATATTGAGTTATGGAACATTGATGGAATATGGAATGCTAAGAATATTTGAAGATATTTTTAACACGCTTTTATTAGCTTGGTATGTATGTATCTATGTATCTATGTATCAATGTAACGGAATCTTTGAACGTGATTTTCACCCACTTCAAAACGTTGTTGGTTTGATTTGAAACTTTGCACACTTATCAAGGACCGATGACAATGCAATAATTTAAACAGTTTGTCCCATTATCCTTACCATTAAAGCGTGTTTTTTAGTTTATAGAACTACAATTTTTTTGTTAACACGCTTTTATTAGCTTGGTTTGTATCTATGTATCAATGTATCAATGTAACGGAATCTTTGAACGTGATTTTCACCCGCTTCAAAACGTGGGATTGATTTGAAACTTTTCACACTTATCAAGGACCGATGACAATGCAATAATTTAGTCAAAGTCAAAGCCAAAGTCACATATGTTTATTCAACTTGGTTCAAATTTACAAGTAATGAAAGTTGATTCTTCCGTGCGCGTTTAAATAGTTTGTCCCATTAGCCTTACCAAGATCTTCAGGATTAGCGACTTTTAGTTCAATTTACCATTAAAGCGTGTTTTTTAGTTTTTTAGAACTACAATTTATTTCGTTTTAAATGTCACTTCTGTAAAAGCCACCATAGGGTGAAGACTTTGAAAATAGAAATACGTTCAAGCAATTTTCCTATTTAAGACGACGACTAACGCCAACGACCTTGAGGGAACAAAACGCGCACTCGTTTCATACCCGCGCTACCCAAAATTTTGTAGTTTTTTGTACTTTCCTTATTATTTTATGACTTTAAAAAAAAGCCTCAGATCAAAATGTAGATAATTAAATTATCTTTGAGATGGTGTTGATTTCATTAAAATACGCCCAGCGGTTTTGGTGTGATTGTCGTGTTTTTGTCCGTTTTAGACATAACTTTACAAATTAATTACACTATGTTATACAAATAAAAGTCAAAATTTGCTCAGATAAAATTATTAAGAAAATAGTCTAATATAACATATATTTTTCAAATAATTATGACTAGCCATTTGGACGTGATTCTCATTTTAAAACCAGCTACTCAAGGGAATCGGCGCCTTAATGTAACTCCCACAAGCTACGCCCCCTACATATTGGTGGTTCGTGTGTACAAACAACATGAATTCTTGCATAGGCTCGGTGACTTTTCTTAGCGTGTACAAGCGGCCTTAGAATTCGTGGTTTTTGATCCACACAAAAACACAGAGTACAAACCCGTTCAGCCAAGACTTTGAGGTTTAATCCTACCCTACTCTGACCCCAGTTAGTGTAGTAAAACCGGCCAAATGAGGGTAGGTGCGCTAATAACGGCCATTATGGAGGATTCATTGTGCCCTCATTACTGAGTCTAGGTTCTGCAGGGTTTAATGAAGACCTGCATAGTAACTGGGGCTGTAAGTTATGTATGAAAGGGGATGATTCTGCAATTAATAAAACAAAATAGGTAATGTTATTGTTTCTTAAGAGCAATTGCATGTTTATATAAAAGTTGGGATCAGTTTCTTGAGCGAAAGTCATCGTGAAATTAAGAGTGCGGCCAAACGAACGTAATTTTGTGAGTTGTGAGTCGCGTGAATACGTCGCGGAATTCACGCTGCATTCGGTTTCATACAAAAGTCCTGTTTGAGCCACACGGCGACGCAAAATGTATTGTCTGCTGACTCACGTACATTATTTCACACGAATTGCGCTCGAGGCAAGCGTAAGTGTCCCATACAAACGTAGAGCTGACATTACGTCTATCCGTCTGGCAGCCTAACCGAATTTCAGTTGAACATATATTCCGCGATTCATTTAACGCGACTCACAAAATTATGTTCGTTTGGCCTCTCCTTTAAGGCAAGCGCGTTGTTACCTTCTGTGATTGCATTTTCAAAAATCAATCCCATCACTTGACTTGCGTTTAGTTCGTGTCGCGTCGATAATATCTTGCCAGTAACCGGTGGAGTGATACTATTATCTAAAACATACTGTAAATTTAAGCTCTTCAGGATCCGTTTCACCACTTCTGTAAGTATCATCGGTTCTTAAACTTATATCGCAAATAGGTAATGTCTCATTGAAATTGCGTTCTCATTGTAAACATTTTGGAAATACTTCTACTGCGCGTATAGTACAGCTAAGGAGTGCAAAACCAGGGGGTATTTAAGCCAAGAGCGAATAGGTTACTTTTAGGCAAGCGGGCTTCACCGTCGAACACATCATCGCTACCATCAGGTGAGATAGTAGTCAAATGCCAGCACACACACAACACATACATTAGTATTTTTAACCGACTTCGCAAAAAAGGAGGAGGTTATCAATTCGATTGTATTTTTTTTTTATGTGTGTTACCTCAGAACTTTGTATTGGGTGAACCGATTTTGGTGATTCTTTTTTTATTCAAAAGATGGTGTTTGTCATGTGGTTCCATTTAATTTTCATCAAGATTTGATGAAGAACTTCGGAGATATACATCAGAACTCATCAATAAATGACGGCAAATCACTCGGGATAGCTGCAATCGCATATCTGTTTATTGTTTACACCATTTCATAACATAACATCATACTGGTACGCATAAAGGAGTACGCAGGTGTGAACAGTTCACTCTGGTATACTCTCATTCCACCGGTTTTGTTTATTTAAGTTTCATGTTATTGGGTTTATCTATTCTGGCTTCACTTTGGGCGTTATAGGTACCTAGCCTATAGAACTGGTCCATTATGTACCACAACTAAAAAGTGAAAAATAAAAATCTTTTTTACAAAAATTACAACCGACTTCCACACAAAAACACTACAAAGTGAAAAATAACTTCAATTTCGGAAGTCGGTGTCAAGAAGAAACGAAAACAGGAACACCGACTTCCGAAATTGAAGTTATTTTTCACTTTGTAGTGTTTTTGTTTGGAAGTCGGTTGTAATTTTTAACCGACTTTCCAAAAAGGAGGAGGTTCTATGTTCGACTTTATGTATGTTTTTTTTTTTTTTTTTTTTTGTGTATGTTCACCGATATCTCCGTCAATTATGGACCGATTTTGAAAATTCTTTTTTTGTTTGAAAGGACAAATTCCGAAATTGGTCCCATTTTAATTTGCTGAAGATCTGATGAAGAACTTCGGAGATATACAACAGAACTCTTCAATAAATAACGGAAAATCTCTCGGGATTGCTGCAATCGCATGTCTGTTTATTGTTTATACCATTTCATAACATAACATCACGCCAGTACGCTCAAAAGTGGTACGCAGAACTCTCATTTCACCGATTATGTTTTGAGTTTCATGTTATTCGGGTAATCTATTCTGGCGTTACTAAACAACTTGCCTATAGGTACAACTAAAAAGGGTAAAATAAAAAACTTTTTTGCAAAAAAATACAACCGACTTCCAAATAAAAAACTACAAAGTGAAAAATAACTTTATTTTTGGAAGTCGGTGTCTATATCGCAAAGAATTGGTACCTACGAAAGACACCGACTTCTAAAAATAAAGTTATTTTTCACTTTGTAGTTTTTTATTTGGAAGTCGGTTGTATTTTTTTGCAAAAAAGTTTTTTATTGTAAACAAGATTTTTAATAAATCCTTTGATGATTAAATCTTAAGAATTGTAAACAAAAGACAACTCAACAAGCAATACTCCAAATACTATTGAACATGAATTCCATTTCACTACCAAAGACTCTCCTAAATTGTTTAAAACAAAGGCCAATTTAAGTCAAAAGTTACTCGAATCCTTAAATAGCTACCTTTCTGTCCTTTCATTAGCAGTTAATCAAATAATTTGTTAAAGCGATACTTTGTCGAAAGACGGGCAACAACTTGATGTGAACAAGTTCTCAGGAGGCAGACTTGTTCGAGTTACTTTAGATCCACTTATTTCTAAGAAATTTACTGTTTAATCTTATCCTATTCAATGACTGTATTTGTGCCTTTTAGTTGGGCTTGCTTGTAACCGATCAGGCTTGCTTCATATTTTAGCGATGCTACTCATTGTGCGGTAGGTGAGTAAATAAAAGCTTTTATACTGGATTGATGTCGCCTCGAGAATGGACATACAATTTTTTGCATAGCTATTACTACTTTCTACACGGTCGTAAGGGACGCGCTGGACAGAAACCGGTGGAGGCAGATCATCCGCTCCGGTGCAAAATTGATGCTGACCACGATCCTCAGACATGAGGAACCGACCAAGAGAGAGAGTATTACTACTACTACTACTAACTAATCAGTTGCTACCATGTCTTGTTACTATCTCATTTATTTCAAAAATATCCATCACAAGTGCCGCCCGCGGGGTATTAGTACTTCTCTCAATATCTTTACAAATTATAGCCGTGTTATTTTGAAACTTTACAGAAATATAGCTTATAAGCTATATTTTTTTAAAGTTTCATCAAAATCCGTTTAGTAGTTTTTGCGTGAAAGAGTAACACACATCCATTTATCATAGATCCAGCAACCATCCTCACAAACTTTCACGTATTTATTTGTAGTAGGAGTGTGACGAGTTGTCATCACAAACGATTTACCATTGGTAACTATAAAAGTCGATTTATAATAGAAACTGGTTAATATTTTAAATTCAAACAATTCACAGCAGAAAGGAATGCCTATCTGTACCGTCACTCGATACAATTTCGTTAATAAGCTTGTGCCGACTTTTTGAGAAATGTTTGCGTAACTCGACAAAAGGTAGAAAAAATAAATTTAAGAATTATAAAACCTCCGTCACAAAAACCTTTAAAAAACAAAAATTAGCTTCGTACTCGCATCGGGGAACCACCAACGTTTACAGCAGTTTATTTTATTTACTTATCGGTTCCCAAACGCGAGTACGAGGCTTATTTTTGCTTTTTAGTGGATTTTGTGACGGGGTTTTTTTTAAATTTAAAATTTAATTTTTATTTATTGCTTCTCAAGCTACATATAATATACGTAGTTGTAAACACGATTCTATCGACAATCTATCAAAACACGTAATCATGACATCGTCAGAAACCCATATTCAAAGAGTAAAATGCGGGTAACTTTTGAACGTCTGAATCGATTTTAATCAAACATAGTTAAGAACACTCTCGACGAAGTCACCTTTCAAAAAAAATAACTAAATCAAAATCGGTTCATCCGTTTGGGAGCTATGATGCCACAGACAGACACACAGATACACAGCAACACACATTAAACCTATAACACCTCTCTTTTTCCGTTGGGGGTTAAAAACAGCTGATTTTACTATTTGGAGTTGAACTCATAGTAAAAGTTAATCTCTAAACCGACTAAGAAGCCAGCTGGGTCGCTGCAGGTACAACCTATTTAGTTGGGGGTACTCCATGAGCCACGTCTCAGACAACGCCTCACCTTTTGTTGTACTCTCTGTGCATCAACACCTGCACCAAAAGACCTTAGCGAGGCAAATGACAACGCTGTTGGCGTGGCTGTTCTTTTTCTTTTTTTTTTTGAACTTTGCCTCACACTAGGAATTTCTTCCCGTATGGTAGGTGCGTTTACAAACATATTAACTCACATACACAACACCCAGAGCCGGATCAACTATCTGTAGGTCATACAAATAGTTGTTCCGTGCGGGAATCGAACCCGGGACACGCAGCGCAGCAGTAAATCGCTCTGCTGCGCCAACCGTGCACCGTGTTTGGCTTCTTCTGGTCAAAATATATTTAATTTTGGAATTTTGTTATCATCAATACGACGAAGAAGAAGTAAAAGTTGTTCATTAATAAGTACTTTTTCCAACTAAAAGTTTCCCAAATATTTCACTCTGTATAATGTACCTGCTTAAAGACTTTTCAAAATCACCTCACTTGACAAACAAAAGACAAAGACAAAGACAAAGATATTTTATTTCAAGTAGGCCACCAAGCGGCACTTTTGAACGTTAGGTACATTAAAATTTACAAGTTATAAAAAATGATTCTACCGTGCATTCGGAAAGTAGCTTGTTATGGAGAAGAATGCACAAGAAACTCCATACTTACTCTTTTTAAAAAAAAAGTTTTTTTTACAATATTTAGTTACATATAAGTACATTCATTAATAAATTCATATATGTGTGTGATATAGTGTGACAATGCACCCAGAATAGCACTACACACTATACTACGTACAGGCATAAAGTAATAAAAATACTCACACATGCACTGTGCTGTTATATAATAGAAGCTAGAAAAAAAAAGCATTAACATCTAAAGCAGTTAAGTTATGACCAATCCCAGCTGACGGCGTCCGTTCACGAACATGACGCATGAATTGGCACCACCCAGCTCAACCATCATGAAGGGAACCGGATGATCCAACACACGCGCCACCCTCAGAGAGACATTTGAGAGAGCATGACACACTCAACTGCCAGGGCACACACAAGTCAACGAACGACACACAGGTACAGTAAATGGTAGATTTACAGTTGGGTACATAGTACTCACACACGTGCTTTGCAGTTATACAATAGTAAGGAAATTGAGTTTATACAATACAAATATATTCATTCAGTCTTCAGCAGTTCCAAGAACACTGCAAAACAAATGTTCTGCATATCACTTGGTTTTGCGCCCTAGTGGATGTGGAGCAGGAATAGCATTTAGCCAAGCATTTTTATCAGTGAAGTAATCCCCCAACTTATAATATGCCAGCCTGCATAGTATGCGTTTTATACAAGTTTTAAATTTCGTCTCATTCATTTCAAGAATGTGGGGTGGAATTTTATTGTAACATTTTGTACAGTACCCCATGAAAGAAGAGGCTACTTTTGCCAGTCTGAAACCTGGTTGAACTAATTGGTCCCTATTTCTAGTAACGTAATTATGTCTGTCGCCGTTTTTACTAAAAAGATGTAAATTCTTTCTCACGTACATGATGTTTTCATAAATATATTGACAAGGAACCGTCATGATGTTAATGTCCTTAAACAGTTCCCTTAGGGAATCGCGCCGGCGAAGATTATATATTGCTCTGATGGCTCGTTTTTGCAGAATAAAAATTGACTCAATGTCTGCAGCCCTTCCCCATAGTAAGATACCGTAAGACATTATACTATGAAAATAACTAAAATATACCAGTCTCGCGGTATCCACATCCGTCAACCGACGAATCTTCCCAACAGCATAAGCCGCCGAACTCAGCCGCCCCGCAAGGGACACCAAATAAGGACCCCACTGCAACCCTGAGTCCAGCGTGATCCCCAGGAAAACCGTTTTATCGACGAATTCTAGCTTCTCCTTGTTTAACATAATGTCACAATCAGTACTTTTGACATTCGGCAATGAAAATTTTACGCACTTGGTTTTTTTACCATTTAAAACTAAATTATTGGCAGTGAACCAATCCTGAACCTGCCGTAGCGCGTTATTTATGTCGTCAACCTGACAAGCACGTCTATTTATTTTAAAAATTAAAGATGTGTCATCAGCAAATAACACCATGTTTAGTTTGTTTTCCAATAAACGAGGTAAATCGTTGATGTATACTAAAAATAAGAAAGGACCTAAAATTGAGCCCTGGGTTACCCCCATTTTCACGTTTAACCCGGACGAGTTCACACCGTTTATTTGAACTAATTGCTGTCTATCATTCAAATAAGATTTAATCAAACTTAACGCTGATTGACCTAGCCCGTAATGCTCAAGTTTCAGAAGTAATGTTTCATGATTAACGCAATCAAACGCCTTCGACAGGTCGCAGAAGATACCTATGGCATCCCGCGAATCTTCCCACGCATTAAAGATGTGTTTTAATAGGGTGACACCAGCGTCAGTTGTACAACGTCCTCTGGTGAAACCATATTGTTTATCATGCAAAATGTTATTCGTATTAAAATGAATGAGCATTTGATTTAGCATTATCTTCTCAAAAACCTTGCTGAAAACCGGCAACACGGATACTGGTCTATAATTATTTGTGTCTTTACTGTCCCCGGATTTAAAAAGAGGTATAACCTTACTATATTTCATTAGATCCGGAAAGACTCCTTGATCCACACACAAATTGAAAATCAAAGCCAAGTACGGCGCTATAGTCTGAATAATGGAGGTACAAGCTTTGATGGACATTCCCCACAGATCTTCAGTCGGTTTGATCTTGATTTGCTTAAAAGCTTTTATTACTGTTATGGGGTTTATATGTGAAAAGTTAAATACATTCGGGCAGGCTGAAACGTTCGTGTTTAATAATCCGAAAGCAAGCGAGGGCGAAGAATTTAAGGTTTCAGTAGTTTTAATTGGGATGTTGGTAAAGAAATTTACAAAATGAATATTTGCAAAAAAAACACCATTAAAGATCGGTTCATCCGTTTGGGAGCTATGAAGCGACAGACATACTCAAGGACACCCACGACTATCTTATAACACCACTATTTTTCTGTCGGAGTCTAAAATAGTGATGTTGGCAAAGAAAACCTTCTCTAACTCATTGAACTGCCTCACTGGTCTAGTGGTCGCAAGCGCTACTGTTGAACATGAGGTGTAGGGTTCGATTCCCGGGTCAGGTTAAAGCGTTATTGGGTTTTTACCATCTGGATTTGTACCTATTTTATGGCAATAGGCTCGCGCCCTATAACATGGAACTTAAAAAAAAACTGGAAAATAGCTCTGCCTAACCCTTCAGGAATTCAGGCGTGATATTATGAGGTTAAATATAAAAAAAAAAAACTTCAAACGTAGGTCAAAAAGAAATTGCAACCTTGAGCGATCCTGCGCTACAGAATAAACACTGATCCGTTGCCATGGCAACTAGCGTGGGAGCTACCAGCTGACTGTCATCCGTAAGTTAGGGAAGTCAGCTGATCGATGACTAGCAAATGATTGATAGAATATGCTCTATTTACTGGGGAGAGTAAAGTGATTGATTCGATGTACTTGACTTAGTTTTCTGTGGTATGAAGTCACTACAGTTCCTATGTCCTAAGATTGGAAGAAGGCATACCATGTTAAGTTTTTTTTTAGCACTAGCTTCTGTTGAGTAATGTGTTTTCTATTCTAAGGGAACATTGTACCGGGAAGAAAATAACCTACGTGCGACGATTATCTATATCTGTGCAAATTTCATCCAGTTCCGTTCAGCCGTTTTAGCGTGATTGAGTAACAAACATACATCCACACACACACATGAATCCAAACTTTCACATTTATAATATTAATAACATATCCTACTACTACTATTAAAGTTACAGTTTGTGAGGATGGAAGGATGTTTGTTACTCTTTCACACAAAAACTACTGAACGGATTTTGATGAAACTTCACAGAAATATAGCTTATTACCAGTTTTTTTAAAAACGCATGTAATAGGGACGAGCCTATTGCTATCATCAGTCCAAATGGTGATCTCTGAACTAACTAAAAACTCTTTCACAGATAGAAGGTTCAATATTGTTAACTGTTGTCTATTTTAACCGATTTCCCAAAAAGGAGGAGATTCTCAATTCGACTGGTATTTTTAATATGTATATTCACCGATTACTCAAAGGTGCCTGGACCGATTTGGAAAATTCTTCTTTTCTTTAAAAGGGTATATTTCCCATTTGGTCCCATAGTCATCAGGTCAGGATCTGATTATGGGATCCTAGAGAAATCGAGGGAACTACTCAAATATTATAGGCATATATATAGCGATTCTGGCATTTTCATCAATAATGCAATCATTTGCACTCAGAAAGTATCGTTTGGTGAAGTGGAACTGATGAAGAAGACCACAGATGGCCAATGGAACTCCTTAAAGCTAAGTATGTCACGAGTCTAAGATATCTTGAAGAGTTAAACGACTATGATGAAGCAAATACGTAAAAATAAATAGTACTGATGAAAATGGTACCATCGCACTGATCTGATGATGAAGCCGGCAGATAGGCACTGGAACTCCGAAATTAAACCATGTATCCTAGTCGTGTTTGGGCTTATTGGAATCGTCATGAGATGTACTTTGGCTATACATAATTTTTATGACAATTGGAGGTACCTATCAAAACTTCAAAGAGATTATTAGATAAACTTTTTAACAAAAAAAAATACTAACCGACTTCCAAAAAAAAGCACTACAAAGTGAAAAATAACTTTCTTTTCCGAAGTCGGTGTCGAAACACGGAAAAAAATATGTACCAAAGACAGCGACTTCGAAAAAAAAGTTATTTTTCACTTTGTAGAGTTTTTTTTGGAAGTCGGTTTGTTTTTTTTAATCCGAAAAAGGTACGGTACCTGTGATACAGGTCACGGAATTGAAGACGTGGGCAAAGCAAGTTGTTCTGTAACCACCAGATTTAGTTTTAACTGAAGATCCCAGTACAATACCTTTTGTCGACGTTTCATAAGTGCCCATGTATGACTAGGTATAATTTAAAAAAAAAAATGGTTTTGAATAATTTACTAGCCTAGAGGAAGGAGGACTAGAAAACCGATATCTTTATTCCTTCTCTTTGTTGGTTTCAATTGACAAATTATTAGATTTTCTTTGTCAAAATACAGTTTCTGGTATTCAAGCTTTGCAAAGACCATTGTGACCGTATATTTTGCTCTAATAAATCCTTAAATCTTAGGGTCCAAACGTGTGACTTTGCCGAGAAAACGCGTATATTCTAAGTCATTTATCTTCCAACTCGACTCCACTTCGAATCATGAAATTGACAGATATATCTTGCGTGTTAACATTGTCATTGATCGAGGGTTTATCCTTTGCCATGGCAAGTGGCCTTCAAACTGACTTAGATTATGGGCCTTTGAGCTTTTGCTAGGCCACCTGACGCCGCCCTAGAGATCCATATCTAGATTTGCAATATGTATTCACACAAACACTCATATTAAACTTTGTATGTATGTCTGTCGTTCAATCTCAACGCAACAGCTGCCAGAGGTGAGATATATCTTGAATTAGCACATAGAGTAGTTTCCATCGCGATTCGCGCGAAATTCATGTTTTCGTGGACAGAGCCGCGCGTATAATTTGTTTTATACTTAATTTTACGCTGTAGTTTCAATGAAGTGGAGGTAAAGTTCTGGAGAAAGCTAGTTTGAAAACAGTCAATTATAATGAAGAGGGAAAGTTGTTGTTACATGCTTACTGCTTTTATTTTACATTGTCGGTTCAACAAAGTGAATACTGTAATTAGGAATAGACACTGTAATAAATTATAACCGTTGATGATATAGATTTGTATGGATTAATTAAAGAAGAATCCATACTTAATAACGATTTATTAGAATTCATTAACGTTTTGATTTTTCAATATTAATTTTGTAAAACAGCAAACGTCAATCCTACTTAAATATTACAAATGTTTATAAGTTTATGAGGATTTTTGTTAATCGCATACGTAAAAACTACTGAAGGGTATATGCTATAATTTAATGACATAAATGCTATGATTTATAACGATAATAAGTACTAATTCTACGCGGGTGGTAGCTAGTGAACTGTGTTGTCAAGGACCGTAGAGCGTAAGTCTTTAGATCATGTGAGTTGTTAACATAGGTACATTCCGCCAGCCTACTTAATTATTGATAATTTCTTTTGCATCATTATTAGCCCATCGAAAAAATGGGGAATAAGAAATGCATGTTAGGAGTAGATATAAACATACTCGTATCACTGCAAGAGAAAATACCGCGAATCGAATAATATAAAGTGTGTTTTGTGTCTCGCCTACCACCCTGTATCCGTTCACATTCACAATTCTTTACAAAAGTAAACAAAACTCTTCACGATTAATAAACAAAGCCACAAGAACCACGTTGTATAAAATTGTAACATTTTAGTAAAATCGCACAGTTTGGCAGTCTATCCCGTTGATTGACCGCGCTCGTGGGCTTCTAATCAAAAAGATTCGATTTGTTTATTTTCACAACCCAACTTTCTAGAATTGTTTTTGCGATCCAACGAAATGTAAACTGATTTTGATAAATGTACAACGAAATGCTGATTGAGTTTTGTTCGGTATCTAACAATCACAATTTATAGAAACTCGTAGTGAATGAAAACAGAGACATTGAAACAGTCTGTAGTTTTATTTTTCGCGTATTTACCAGATGTTGCAATCTGTCTCACGGTTTTGGATGAAATTCCATTATTATAAATAATTATAAACACTGTCCATTTCAGCGTAACCAAATTACTCTGAAAGCACTTTTCCCACGAAAAACTGTCCGTTTCCACCGAAATTAATTTTAATCTCTCTCACTTTGTAAATACTTACAAAAAAATCAAACAATACCACAATAAGACACTTCACTACACTAGCTAAACTACAGGGTGTATAAATATAAATACTAAAGTGGTATGTATAAAAATATCGCTTAAACTTTGGAGCGAGGGCGGAGAGCGAGCGAGCGGAGCGCTCTCGCCGCGCGTCAGTCGGCCACTGCCGCGCCGCCGCCCCGAGCGAGTAGATGCAAGCACTCGTTATCACGTTAAGGTGTCCTTAGCAGAAATAGTCAAATCCTCCTGTGGTGCTTTAATTGAGAAGGCAGAATAAGTGTGTGTGAGTGTTGAGGTAGGTAGGTAGGGCATCGGTTACGGGTCAGTAAATAGGGGTGGGCACGTTTCTGGGTCGATCTTCAAAACGGTATCTAGGTATTCCTAAAATGTGATTTGTTTTGTAACGTTAAAGTCATCCTGATGAAAAAACAGATTGATAGTACATTGACACTTGTAGATATGATTATGGATTGGCGTTTAACATTGATAAATTTAGAATGCACTGTAATTAAGTCATATGACATCCTCAAGATTGCTTAGTCAAATGTTTAAGAAACACTTGCACAAAAAACATAACTCAGACAGAGTTAGTTCCTAACAAGAGGTTCAATTGAAAATATGTCTTACAAAATTGTCAATTTAAGCTCGTGTTAGCACTCAGTTAAGTTTTTGACGCAAGTGGGCTTTAGAAAACTATACACAAACAACCTTTATAAACTTCCTTTTACAACGTAAGCCTTTAGACTTCACAAGGACACAACAAAATGTCCTAGATAATAATTCCTCTAATGATATGACCTACAACCTGAAAATGGAGCATCCTCGATACTGCGCTATGCAGCCCAGCGGGATGCGAATACCTGAGATATTATTCACAGCTACGACGAGCCTTCAGAGCGGGGCTGTGCGATGTCCCAGGACGATACTCTGCCTTAGTCTAGTGAAGCTATGATTACTCGACCTTGGAATTGCTTTAATATTCTAAGGTTGCACGTCATGGACTTTCAAGTTATTTATTTCATTCCCGAATCCTCGTCACACCAGCTTGTCACACCAGAAAATCATTGACAGTCAAAAAATAAAATTTGCCGTAGGGCAAAGTTTTCAGTATTCGGATAATTTTATCAGCAGAATAAATTAAACTGTTGACTTGTTTTTAGGGTTCCGTACCCAAAGGGTAAAAACGGGACCCTATTACTAAGACTTCACGATCCATCTGTCTGTCTGTCTGTCTGTCTGTCCGTCTGTCACCAGGCTGTATCTCATGAACCGTGATAGCTAGACAGTTGAAATTTTCACAGATGATGTATTTCTATTGCCGCTATAACAACAAATACTAAAAACAGAATGAAATTAATATTTAAGGGGGGCTCCCATACAACAAACGTGATATTTTTGCCGTTTTTCGCTTGATATTAATAACGGTAACAGGTAGACGCTTGAAATATTCACAGAATATATAGTTGTATATTCCCTTTAAAAAATAATAATTATTAAATTAAAATAAAATAGATTAAGGGGGGCTCCCATACAACAAACGTGTTTTTTTTTTGCCATTTTTTGCGATAATGGTACGGAACCCTTCCTGCGCGAGTCCGACTCGCACTTAGCCAGTTTTTAATACAAAACCTGTAAAAGCGCTATTTTTATTCTTCAAGTAAAATTTATTTTTGATTCCAATTCATGGATAAATTAAAACATCCTGAAAATTGTTTCGTTACTAAAAATTTCAATAACACTCTAGGAAACAACCAAGAACAAAATAAATTTTTTAAACATTTTTTCACAAGGTAAGCCCTGAGACTTCACAAGGCCATCACGAATTGACCTAATTAATAATTCCGCTAATGATATGACCTAGTACCTGAAAGTGAAACATTCCCTCCGGAGCAACTGGACAGATTCACAACTGGACAGATTCACAACTGGACAGATTCTCAGCTGGACAGTTTCGCAACTGGCTAAGACATAAACCGACTTAGTTTTACTTTTACATAAGGGCGACCCCTTATGTAAAAGTAAAACTAAGTCGGTTTTACTAATTATTGAGTTCTCCTAATTTAAGACCATATATTATGCTGAAATTTCCCTCGATACTGCGCTATGCAGCCCAGCGGGGATGCAAATACCTGAGATAATATTCACCGCTGCTAGTAGAGCCTTCACAGTACAGACGGAGGCTGAGATGCGTCCCAGGATGATACTCTGCTGGGTAGCGTAAGCTATGTACAGTCGGTCATAGAATTGTTTAATACCCTAAGCTTGTACGTCATGAAACTTCAAGGGTTGTTTATGTTGCAATACTTATCGACACTCTAAAAGCCCAAATTATTCAATAGTCAGTGATTAGTATTCAAATGTCACTTGAAACCATACTAACTTTTTCATGTATTTTCAGTCAAGTTACCACACAAAAATTGTTTCTGGTCTTTTTTGTTTACCTTTAAAGTTGTTCTTTTTTGTATTCATTCATCCGTATATTGTTTAGCATGCAGTGTTTACCGCTTAATATTGTACATCTAGTATTAATGTTACGTGCTCTATTTAGTTATGCATTGATGTAACAATTGTTGGTGAACCAATAAAATAAATAAATAAATAAATAAATAAATAAGTGAAACTTCACTAGCCCTTAGTCTTTCTTGTCTTTCGTAGGTACCATTTTTTTCGTTATGGACACCGACTTCCAAAAAGAAAGTTATTTTTCACTTTGTAGTTTTTTTTATTTGTAAGTCGGTAGTATCTTTTTGTAATAAGTTGGAACGAAGTTCCTTATCGCGCGTTGCGAAAGGGGGCTAGACGGAAAAAAATCTCACGAAAAGTTGTAACGACACTATTTGCTATAGTTGTAAGCCGTGCGGCGTGCGCGTGTTCAGGGCGTGTTCTAACCCATACGCTGTTGTGTTTACGAAGTCGAGAGAGTATATATATATACATACATATATATATACATATATATATATGTATTATGATACATATATATATATGAGTATATATATATGTATTATGATACATATATGTATGTATATATACATACATATATGTATCATACATATATATGTATGCATATATAACGCCAGACGCACAAAACCCTCCACCACAGGCCGACTCGAGTCGACACTACTCGAAAACCGACCCCGAGCCGCCACTAATTACGAACCGGCGATCAAATCAGAAAACCTAAAAACCTCCATATCTCGGAAACGGTTGAAGCTAGCTCAATTCAGTGTAAAAATTTGCCCCCCTGCCACCAGTCGCTTCTGGCCGAAGAACAAGATAGGATAACCCCCCCCATAACTGTTCACCGCAATTTTTTTTTACCCCATTCTAAAATATCAATATAAAAAGTCAATATAAAGATTTTACAGTGTCGCGGATACATAAATATTTTTGCCTGTATCCCAAATAGCTGGTCTGAATTTACTCATGTAGGTAAAAGCATTGCAAAAGGGTATTAGACTGTACAAGAAGAGCATCGAGCTCTATTCTAGGAACGAAACTGCAATTATTGTTTTCCGCACAATTGAACAAAGGAGATCCGTAAATGTTTTCTCTGTAAGCTATTGCTTCCCCGAATAAAATTAATGATAGAACTTGAATACATGCGGTTGAACATTTCTAGATCATTTATTTTGTTAGGAGCTCTAATGTTTATGACACTGTTGTTGTTTAATCCAAGATGTTTCTTTGTCTTTTTGGTTCTATTTCATTTTAATTGGACTGCGGCATTAGGTAATTATCCCACCACCGACGATCAGCTAGTAGCGAGTAAAGCTAGAAACTAAAAAAAAACATTTTTACAAAAAGAAAAACCTTTTTAGTTGTACCTAATAGGCAAGTTCTTTAGTAAGGTACCTAATGCCAGAATAGATTACCCGAATATCATGAAACTTAAACATTACTGGTGAAATGAGAGGGTACTAAGGTGAACTGTACACATCAGCGTACCCCATTGGAGCGTACTGGAGTGATAGTTCATTGTACGCACAGTTAAGGAGTGCAATTCCCTGCCGGAGTCTTTGTTTCCTGAGCTAAACCTTGGGGTCTTTAAGTCAAGAGTGAATAGGTTACTTCTAGGCAAGCGTGCTTCACCGTAGACCACATCATCGCTTACCATCAGGCGAGCGAGATAGTGGTCAAACGCGAGCCTATCAGTAAAAAAAATAAAAAAAATGGTGTAAACAATAAACAGACATGCGATTACAGCAGTCCCGAGAGATTGCCCGTTATTTATTGAAGAGTTCTGTTGTATATCTCCGAAGTTCTATGGTTCTCTAAAATGGGACCAATTTCGAAACATACTCTTTCAAACAAAAAAAAGAATTTTCAAAATCGGTCTACAATTGACGGAGATATCGGTGAACAACAAACAAAAAAAAAAAAACAAATATAAAGTCGAACATAGAACCTCCTCCTTCTTCGAAAGTTGGTTAAAAACGAGTTGGCGAGCAGCGAGAAGCGAGTGTATAGTTCCGATAGTTTTATCGCTCGGCTAAAGCGAGTATTCTGGTACGACGGGTGATTACTCGCACCACTCGCTCGGAGCGGCCGCACTTTAGGTAGAAATGACCGTTGCCTGGTTGATCTCTCGGCGTGAGTTCTGACCACCAAGCGAGCAAGCGAACATCGCTGAGCGAGTATAACTTTGATAGCTCTTGTCGCTGCGACTAACTTGTGATGAGGGAGTACTCGCCAGCAGTGTGAACAGCCAGCGTTCAACTATGACTATATGTGTCTCTTTTATTGACAAGGGATCTTATATCTTTTGTATCTATCTTCAGCGAGAAAATAGTCGATAGCTAATCGCTTACTCGTCAGCGGTGGGACAATTGCCTTAGGTCAGCTATTAAGTCTTCTTTGAGACTGCGGCAATCGCTGATGACATTTTAAAAAGATCTGCTGGTCTAAGTATTGCTGATTTAAATATTCTCAATTATTCAGTTTTCTTTTACAAATCTTTGATCTTAAAGTTCATGGTCACAAAATGAAATAAAATGTATCCATTTAAAATAATGAAATAAGTCTACCATCGTGAGATAGGTAGGTTACTGTTACATCGGCCGTTTCTGGGGGATATTACTGTAACTCAATCATGATCACGCCTGTTACTCAAATTGGAAATCACTGAGTGGTCTTATTACATTCAGTGGATTTATCTCTTTCCAATTTTGGATGTAAGTAAAAATAAGTTCAAATACTAAACTAATGAAAAATCCTGCTCTTAAAAGTATGAAACAAGAAAATATTCTGATCTGAAATTGTTATATACAAACTATTCGATATGTATCGGGTATTAAATAAAAAACTTACATGACGTAATATAGTACATTATGGTACAAGAGTGCAATGTTGGTAACTACCGCTGAGGCGCCATTGAGACCCGAGCCGTAGGTGAGGGTCTTAAGAGAGCCGAGGACGGTAATCATCAATACACACGTGTATCATACGACGTTTTTCAACACACTTGTGAAGAAAATATTACTAAAAATTCATTTTCAACAGTAAAAACGAGTTGTGATAATTTTTTCGCAATGGCAGGCAAAATTAATAAGTTTTCCTATGCGCGCGCATTTAACAATGGCGACCGGCCATAGACTAAAAGAATGAGTTTCTTTTTTTTTTTGGCTTTTCGTTGATAGTGTTTTGACACACAGGCTTAATCATAAGCCACTTATGATTAAGTTAAAATTAACAAACTCGAGCGATTGCAGACCTTGTGCATCCGCTTTATTTTCGGCCTCCGCAAGTACGACCATGTGTCGGAATTTCGGACCAGATTGAAGTGGCTGCCGATTCGGCGTCGACGAGATACCCATATCCTATCCCTTCTCTATAATATCCTGTACAACCCTACTTCTCGCCAATACCTTCGCGAACGGTTTGAGTACCTCGTCCCGAGGGGCAAACCTTGTCGCACGGCCACTTCACTTCTCCTTCGTACTCCACGTCACACTTCCAGCCGTTATGATGGCTCCTTCTCTGTAACTGCAGTGCACCTCTGGAACTCTCTCCCACACTCCCTACGCGATAGCCCTTCTCTCGAAGTCTTCAAGAGGAAAATTAAAGAACATTTCCTTTTAACGCAATGTTAGTAGTTATATATATTTGTATTTATGTATGTATGTATGTATTTATGATTTAATTTAAGATTATAATTAGGTTATTTTAAAATTGTACACAGGATCCTACCCTCTTTTGTCATCATTCTCTGTTACTATAGGGTTTGCTGTAAGAGAACTCAACATTGAGTTAAGCTCGCCTTTGTACATGTACTTTATTATTACATTATATTAAATATTGTTTTTGGTGTACAATAAAGAATTAAATAGATTAAGCCTGTGTTTTCTAGGGCGAACTGCTACTCAGATACTCGAATAAAACTGTCCGAACTGGGGTTCGAGGGACAAACCCAGTTATTCTTGGGACTCAGAAATCACGCTTGCATTTAAAAGACTGTAAGATAGTATCCTGGACAAGAAGCCCCTAGTAGCGATCGCTTTCCGCTCTGAGTTCTATAGAAATTGCATTGTCTTTGCCTTACCTAATTATGACCGTACCGCAGTCTGAGTGCATTCTATTAGATCAACATGCTTGTAATCTATTGTGGCACTGTATTTGCTATTCGTATGTATGTCTGTACGTATGTCATCTTATTGTTCAGAGTAACGTCCGGCGGATATAGTGAATGGAGAATTGGACATGTTTAGTATATTCAGTGTGCATGTAGTGGCTTAATGACTTCGAAACAATGTCGTGAGGATTGTTTTGAGTATGAATAAGCACTGTTGTACTGTTGTAGAGGAAGGCAATACAACTATTAATCATAGATATATGATAGTTTTGGCTAGAAAGACGGGGACTAACAAGAAGATGGTGAATGGAGATATATGGAAGGCGAAGACATGACAAGCAATGAATAATGAAATACCACTAATATTTTATGAGAGCTAGATGATTCGATGATGTTCATAATCACAACTGAAGATATAGAACCCTGTGGATACGGTCTTACTTGTAAACCAGAACCTAGGCAAGCGTTTTACTTTTTGTAATTTATATCATAACCGAAAACGGTGATGGAAAACGTCGTAAGAAATGTCTAAGGACAAAATAATCGAGGACATGTGACATTCACCAACTCACTCTGGGCACGCGTTGTGAATGAAGGTCCAGTCACTTTCCCAGAGAGGAGGCCCACAGTTAGAACATTATAGGCTGAATATGCTATGATACTGTTTTTATAAATATGTTAGTACCTGGGCCACCGAGCTCTGATTGCGTGAAAATAAAGAAAAAGACGTTTTCTAAAAATTAAACCTAGCTAGATCGATTTATCACCCCCGAAACTCCCTGCATACTAAATTTCATGAAAATCGTTGGAGCCGTTTCCGAGATTCAGATTATATATAAACATATGCATATACGCTAAGCAGTAGTATTAAGCAATTATATGTCTGGTTGGGTACCTGTCCCCAGTGGAGTCCCCCAGGGTTCATTGCTCGGCCCATTACTTTTCGTTATCTACATAAACGGCATCAACTCTTGCTTGCTTTCATCCAAACTGTTGTGTTTTGCTGACGATATGAAAATCTATGCCACAATATCATCACATGCTGACGTGATTGCACTTCAGGATGATTTACGTCGTCTGGAGGCTTATTGTCGTGAGAGTAAGCTTGATCTTAACCCTGCTAAATGTTCGGTTCTAACGTATTCTCGAAAGCGCTCAATTATACCTTCATCGTATACCTTAGGTGATCAAGTACTACCTAGAACGAATTGCATCCGAGATCTGGGGGTATATCATGATTCTAAGCTTACGTTTGAATTTCATA
Source organism: Orthosia incerta (assembly GCA_948252205.1). Lineage (NCBI taxonomy): Eukaryota > Metazoa > Arthropoda > Insecta > Lepidoptera > Noctuidae > Orthosia > Orthosia incerta. The sequence goes on from OX411758.1 coordinate 29,906,066, forward strand.
TCAATGCCATAGTCGCTAAAGCATCTAAAGCACTAGGTTTCATAATGCGGCAATCCAAGTGCTTTACTCAAGCCAAAACTTTAAAAATTCTTTACTGTACTTTTGTTAGAAGCAACTTGGAATATGCGTCTGAAATCTGGAATCCATGTTATCACAAGTACATTGATCGTATAGAGAGCATTCAGAAAAGGTTCATAAAGTATTTGTGTTATCATCAGAAAGTGCCCTACCGGTCTGAAGATTACCTCAATCTCTGCAAGAAGTACCATATATTACCCCTAATTAATCGGCGAGCAGTCTCTGACTGTACTACATTATTTAAAATTTTCAATAATTCGATCAATAACTCTGATATTCTGTCCAAATTTTATTTTAACATTCCCGGAAGGTCGAAGCGATGGTACGCACCGTTGCGTGTTCCATCTTCCTCTACGAATTACAGGCAAAATTCATTTATAGTGCGTGCAAGTAGAAGCTTTAATGACATATGTAAGCGGCATGATTTTGATCCTTTCATAACAGGTGTGTCCTCGGCCAGAAAGTGCCTGAGCCTTGACTTTTTTAATTAGGATTTTGTATGTTCAGGTTTTTATCAAATATGAAATGTTAATTTAGTTTAAGCTTGAATGTTATACTGTTTTGTTTTTTCTTTTTTTGGTAGCTGTGTTATGTTGTTCACACTATTTCCAAACTATTTTTAGAAGTGATGACTTTTAATTGGCTGTCAGTCTCACGTACTATTTGTTATTCTGTTTGCTTTAGCTGTAAGTCGTCCATAATTGATAAATAAATCAATACATATAATAAATCTGTAGAAAAATATTTTTTGTACATCGAAAAAAATTCCAAAAGAAATTACCAGGGTGTTAAAGGATAACCAACAGAACCCATTTCTAGCATTTTTGGCATTTTTGTCTGTTTGTCTGTTTGTCTGTTTATCTGTTTGTCTGTTTGTCTGTTTATTTGTGCACGCATCACGTGAAATGTACGAAACCAATGTAGATAACTTTTATACATAAAAATTGTGCGTATCTTGAAGAATTACTTAGTTTTTGTTTCATCGCAATCGGTTCACTCTATCAAAAGTTAGATGAATTTAAAGTGTTCAAGAAGTAAAATTATCACAGCTCACGCAATTCGGTTACTCGGACAGTTGAACTCGCTATTCGATAGATGGCGTTGTGCATTTAAAGTCATTATCTGAATCGCGGTGTTAAGATTTTACGCGAAAGAATAACCCTAGAAAAAAAAATTGGTATGTAGTACGTATACCTTTTAACCGACTTCCCAAAAAAGAGGAGGTCCTATGTTCAACATTATGTATGTTATTATTATTTTTTTGTGTATGTTCAGTGTTCACCGATATCTCCGTCAGTTGTGGACCGATTTCAAAAAATCTTTTTTTGTTTGAAAGAGTATGTTCCGAAATTGGTCCCATTTTAATTTGGTGTAGGACTGACGAAGCAATTCGAAGATATACAACAGAACTCTTCAATAAATAACGGCAAATCTCTCGGGATTGCTGCAATTGCATGTCTGTTTGTTGTTTATACCATTTCATAACATAACATCACGCCAGTACGCTCTTAAGGGGTACGCAGATCTCTCATTTCACCGGTTATGTTCAAGTTTCATGATATTAGGGTAATATATTCTGGCGTTATACGAGTAGGTAACTTACTAAACAACTTGCCTATTAGGTAGGTACAACTAAAAAGTGAAAAATAAAAAAAAACTTTTTACAAAAAAATACTACCGACTTCCAAATAAAACTACAAAGTGAAAAATAACTTTATTTTTGGAAGTCGGTGTCCATAACGCAATAAATTGGTACCTACGAAAGACACCGACTTCCAAAAATAAAGTTATTTTTCACTTTGTAGTTTTATTTGGAAGTCGGTAGTATTTTTTTGTAAAAAGTTTTTTTGAGTATGTGGAGTAGGCAGGCAGGCTGGTAAGTATGGTAGGGTTGGCAGGCAGATGACGGGAGCGAAGCCGCGGGCACAGCTAGTAAATAAATAAATAAATAAATATTTACAAGAATTGCTCACTCAGGCCTCCTCTCTGTGAAAGGGAATGGGCCGTAATCCACCACGCGGGCCCAGTGCGGGTTGGTGGATGTCACATGTCTTCGGATTTTTGGTTCTAGGACATGCCGGTTTCCTCACGTTTTCCGTAACCGTTTTGAGAGCAGTGGTGATGAAATAATTTACACAAAGTAAAGCGCCTGCCTGGGCTCGAACCCACGACCTACAACTTGTAAGTCGCGGCCGATTGAATTGCTCGTTTAAAAATATTAGCACTTCGCAAATTCCTCATCAACCATAAACGAAAACCATGTCAAAAGTATTTTAATGAATAAAAGCTTCCGATCAATGTTATCTCACTTCAAGCGAGTCATTATTCAAGTAAATGAATCGGAAAGATTTTATCTGTGAGATTAATTGCTGCACACCACAATCAGACGGTTCATTGTAGACTGAGAAACGTTTTGACTCAGTAATTCCTTTAAACGTTTTACTTCAGAACCGTGACAGGCAGATTAAGCATAATCATGGAGGAATTTATCAGAGTTCGTGGCAACCAGATAAGTCTTATAGGTAAACATGATCCATACTAACCTTTCACGCCTTAACGGCTGAACGAATTTTCGATAAAACTTCGCACACGAGTCTTTAGTCCGAATTAGAATATATGTACAATACTTTTTATTCAGGCGACCTTCAAAAGGTGACTTTTATTATTTTATCTTTGTAATATTGAAACTCTATAATCCCCATCTAGCAATGAGCTAGCCTGGTGATCAAGGCTGTACCTCTTTATTTAAGACGACGAGTGACGACAGTCACCAACGATCTTGAGGGAACAAAACGCGCACTAGTTTCACACCCGCGCGACTCCAAAATTCAGTAGTTTTTCTAATTTCCTTATTATTCCATGACCTAAAAAAAAGTCTTAGATCAAAATGTAGATAATTAAATTGTCTTTGAAGTGGTGAAAATTTTATTAAAATACGCCGGGCGGTTTTGGTACGATTGTCGTTTTTTACCCGACTTCGACGAAGCAAAAGGGAGGGTTATGTTTTTGACCGATGTGTGTGTATGTAAGTATGTTCATCTGTTCCCTCATAACTTCTAAACTACTTATCACAATTTGATAATTGAGTGTCGTTAGAAGAATCTTGTTTGTTAGCTGGTTATAGACTATGATGTCACATTAAATTAAATATGGCGGCCTCTAGGGGGCCTGAATTCAAGAACAAACTATTTTTTTTCGGTCCACCCCAGCATGTGTGGTATCGTTGAACAGGGATTTTAAAATGAAAGTAGGGTTTTGTACATCATATTTTTGTCAAGCGTACCGTTTGCCAGATAAGTCCCGTCAAAGTCATGAAATAGTACATTGTGATACAAGGGTGGAAAGTACTAATTGTACCCGACTATGCCACGCCCGACGTATGTATGCATGTATTCATTTGTGTTCACTTGTTCCCTCTATAATGAGTCTCTCAAATTTCGAATCATAAACCTATGTATGTATGTTTCGTCAGCTAACATAACTACATACTGCACATATCTATACCTGTCCTTTAGTGACATAGTATTTCCTAAATCAACTACGGTACTACGTTACAAGAATTGATTTTATCTTTATACTTAAGATACGTTATCTAGAGTCCACTCTCGTAACTTATGCATTATCTAAATACATGTAAAACAACAAACCCCTTAACAGAAGAAAAATGTGATGTGGCTCTGAAAACCCCAAAATACTATAAATAAAAAATTTGTTCAAAAACTAAAACCCGACTCCTGAAAAATCACACCATTGAATATGTATCGGGTATTAAGTAAACAACTTAATAATTCATTATTAAAAAAATAAAAATTAATAATACAGTAAATAATTTATTGTATTTCCTACATATTCATAGTGGTGTTCAGAGGATAACCGTGGTCGTATGCTACATTGCAGAATTAGTTGTAGGTGGCATAAGACCACGGTTCTCCTCCTTGTGTAACTAAGTAGGGTAGGCAGTTGACTTGAGCGAAGCCGTGGGCACAAGTAATGTCCAATTTAGCTCGTCATAGTTCTCTACGAACCATTCCTACACGTGCTCTCAAAGAGACTCAATATAGAGCCTCCAGTATATTGGCGTATGTTCAGCCCTAGTGACGTCACACCGGGTCCTGAGGGCATCGTCCATGTTATTGGTTTAGGTTCAGAAATAAAGCGCTTTCGGTCGAATAGGTAAGGTTTATTATATTATGTAAAGCTTTAGTACTTTGTGACGTGAATGTATTAGCTACTGAACTAACTCTGTCCACCTGTAAGTTATTTTATGTTTATAGATCAATACATCAGGCGTTATCATTTTATTGTAATTTATTTAATTTATTAATTTATTTAAGTCTTGCATAATCTACCTATTCAAAAATCTGTAGAACACCAAGAATTTTCTTTTTGCGACATGTAGCACAAAAGCTACTCATTTTAGCTGCTTCTATAACCCTCGTCAGAGCATTCTGCAGATTCGTTGATTATTTTTGTAGTTTATGAAATATATTCCTAAAACTGAAATGTCAATTGGCATGTTGCCTGGGTAGAAAAAACATAATTCTATTTAGTCCGTCATCGTCAGTGATCAGATAATATTGGACACGTATTTTTGTAATGTCAATACAAGTGTAAAACTGCTTTATTGAAAAAGAGTTTCTTTGGTATTGCTCCAGATATTTATAATAAAATACCTGATAATATTAAATGTATGCCTATAAACAAATTTAAAAAGTTTCTTACGTAAATTGAATAAAACACTTTGATTTTTACACTTTTCACATAGTGTTTTTTATTGAATTCTAATTGTGACATTGTGATTTTTTATTCAATGTAAATCTTGACATTGTAATTTCAATTTAATTTAAATTTTGAAATCGTGATTTTTTATTGAATCTAAATTTTGACATTGTAATTTAAATTTTGATATTGTATTTTTTTTTGTATTGTTTGTCTAGTGCAACAAATTTTGTACGCCATAAATGGCAAAACATGTAGCCACCTCATATTAATATAAGACCTTCAACCTGTACTCATGTTTTACAAAATAAGTATATCTTATCTTATCTTTGGCTTTACCAAATCAATAAAAAATTACAGATAAAGCACATCAAAGTTCAAGACGAAGTTCGAAGTTTAGATTGTGACGTCACTATGTCAGTATAAAGTGTACTAACGGCGTGACGTCACACGATATTTTAACGCATTATATCGTCGTCACTTTATGTTTACGTGTCAAAAGAAAAATACGTGTCTGATGTTATTGGAACGAAGTTCCTTATCGCGCGTTGTGAAAGGGGGCTAGACGGAAAAAATTCTTACGATAAGTTGGTTGTCACGACACTTTTTGCTATAGTTGTAAGCCGTGCGGCGTGCGCGTGTTTCGTGCGTGTTCTAGCCTATACGCTGTTGTGTCATAAATATAATATATGTGTACATGTATATATGTGTGTGTATGTATGTATATATATATATGTGTATATGAATGTATATATTTAGTTTCTTAACGCCAGACGTACAAAACCCTCCACCACAGGCCGACTCGAGTCGACACTACTCGAAAACCGCCCCCGAGCCGCCACTAATAACGAACCGGCGATCTAATCAGAAAACCTAAAAAACCTCCATATCTCGAAAACGGTTGGAGCTAGCTCAATTCTGAGTAAAAATTTGCCCCCTGCCTCCTGTCGCTTCAGGCCGGAGAACAAGATAGGATAATTAACTGTTCACCTTCCACCCCGCAATTTATTTTTACCCCATTCTAAAATATCAATATGAAAAGTCTATAAAATCGTGCAATAAACCCCTGGACCGATTTGGAAAATTCTTACTTTGTTTGAAAGAGTATACTTTACAATGGTCCCATGGTTATCAAGTCGGGCTCTGATGATGGGATCCCGTGGAAATCGAAGGAACTCCTCAAATTTTATAGACATAGATATAGATTTTGGTATTCAATATGGCAAGCATTTGCATTCAGAAAGTATCATTTAGTGAAGTGGAACTGATGAAGAAAACCACAGATGACCACTGGAACTTCTCAATGAAAAGTATCAATGATAGTAAGTATTTGGGTATAAGATATCTCAAATAGTTAAATGACCGTGATGAACCAAATTTAAATAAATGTTTCTACTGAAAACGGTACCATCGAACCGATCTGGTGATGAAGCCGGAAGTATGCATCACCAGAACTCCTTAATAAAAAAATGTATCCCAGTCGTGTTCAGGCTTGTTGGAATTGTTATGAGAAGCCCTCAGGCTATGAAAGATTTTTATGGTAATATAAGGTACCAAAACTAAAAAGAGATAAATAAAAAATCTTTAAACAAAAAAATTAAACCGACTTCCAAAACTACAAAGGAGAAGACTACTTCCTTGTAGGGTTTTATTTTGGAAGTCGGTTAAATATTTTTGTTAAAAAGTTTTTTTCTATACCTGATTGTGAAATATGCAAGATAATAATTAAAGAATGGTTGTCGACGAATTTTCACGAAATAGTGTCTGTAAAGCCTTAACTCACTAAAAAATCTAAGTGTCAAGCTCTTGCTGGTTTGACAATTACATTCTTCACCAACTTAATTCGAGATATTTTACTTTCCGTCAAGCTTCTTCTTCTGTATGTATCATAATAAGTAGGTATATCATCATAAAATGAAAAGAATAATTTAATTGTTCGGTTTTATAGTTTATCACACAGTTTCAGGATACCAGACCTCTCACAGTAATGGCTTATGATTACTCTTTGATTTTTTTAACAATACGGTAGATTGTGCATCTGGCAGCCAGGACCTTGCTAAATTTATATACATTGGTAAAACCTGCCAATCTAGCTACGTTCGGCGGCGTATCTTATCAGTAATCGAGTTACTGGGGTCGGCCGCTCACGCCTCGCCGATGCCGCCTGGGGCCAAATATTCACTCTGCGAGTAGCGAGCCTGATGATCATGATGGCTTTAATTTCATGTTTTAGATTGCCTGCTTAATGTTTTGGGAAATATGATACTAAAGTCTAACTCGTAATATTTTTATGGAAGCAAAAATAGGCGTATGGCGCAGAAACTTATGGTCACATCAAGATTATGAATGCGTTTAAATTCGCAACATATCCCGACTTCTGAAGGGTCAGTTTTGGGTGGCTTCATACAATAACAATACCACTGTTACTATTCCACTGCAGGGCAAAGTCCTCTTCTTATACAGAGAAGGTACGAGCATTATCATCACGCCTGCTCAAGGCGGATTAACGTTAAGCGAGGTCTTAGCCACTGGGCCACCACGACATTTTACAAACACTCTGCTTTATACAAGTTGGCCAAATTTATGGTTAATGAGAATTGAACCTGCAACACCGAAGTAAAACAAGCCCGGCTCGTGCTGCCAAAAACAGTTTATGCCGGCTGTACACTCTCACGCGAGCGCCCGAGGAAACGCTGTACATTGAGTTTTTAAACAAAATACTTCATGATTGAACTCAGTACTGAGATCATCTTCGGGCTCTCGCGTGAGAGGTTACAGCCGGCATTAGTGTCACTAACAAGTCAGAATCTATAAACACCCTTGCACCTTACACCATTGTATCACGTTCCTTGTGACCTCATTGAACCGCGGATCTTATTGACCTCGTTCAGGCGTCCACCGTGCACAGCCTGTGACACACTTTAAATAAATTTGCTTTATCTTTTTAACCAGAGGAAGGTATGATCTATTTAAGGTTAATAGTGGGTATGTAATAATTGGAACTTGGGATCACCCAGTTACTTTGCACTAAAGTATTATTGGGTTTGACCATCCGGAATTTTTCAGTAGCAGACTTAAATATAACTGGTGAAACGTGGGTGCACTGTAGGTGTTCCTCCGTCCTTCGGAGTGTGACGTTCTCTGAAGTGCAGAAGGCCGTAAGTTTAAAACTATAAAAAATTGTATTCGTTTTACCTAATTATCGTCTGAAATTGAGCGTTAAAAGAATTTTATTAAATCAAAGCAAAAGTTATATAAAGTTTTCATCAGGTACTCTGACTTTATTCAATGAATTATTAATTGAATTTTATTAAATGTTTTATCAATAAGAAGCGTCGTAATATAGGTAATTTCGGAGTCTTAAAATTAATTAAGAGACTTTTCGCCGATGTATAAATTAAGAATTGGAAGATGAGTACTTTTCAAAGTCTACTTTACAAGAAAACCTGACAAACTTTAGCACTAAAGTAGCGCCAAATGAAAAAAAAAGTTGATGAAAAATAAACAACGTGCGAAATTAAATGCATTCTGCCTTCTTTTGTAGTTGTTTCAAATTCAGATTATAGAGTTATAAAAAATGAACGTGTCTTCCTCAAGTGAAAGTATTATAATCAAGTTTCACAAAAACTATATCCTGAGACAGCGTTTTCTGAGAATATCTCTAATTCCCAAGTTGTAAATAAATCTACAACTGTAACGGATGGTACTAATAAAATTGTTACGATGCACTTACATAATTGTTCAAATATAAACATTAGCCTCTAATTATTTTGTTTTATGTCTTATGGTTCTTAATTGTATGTAAATAAATAAACATAACATTCCTGTTCATACGTTGCACTTTCTTATTTTACTCATAGAGGGTGAAAAAAGGTAGAGTGTCCACCTCGGGAGCAACACTATTTTAAGCTCGAGGGACGTACTTTTAATCCCTCGCTGCGCTCTGGATTAAAAAAACACTATCGCCTTTAAAATAGTTGTTTGCTCCCTAGATAAACAATCTACTATTTCAACCCAAGGGATTAATATACCGGGGTGAAGCACGCTTGCCTAGAAGACTGACGAAACACGAAGTTTGCCGGGGGACTTTAAGAAAATTGTTGTACTGTACTTGGTTCTGCAGATGAGATAGGCTATCGCTCCATGTAAAGTAATGGTATTCAGGGATCCGGTAGAGTAAGCTGGCCCAAACATCCTCGGGAAAAGGCTAGGCAGCTTGCTTGACTTAAAATTACAATTCGTGCAAGTTACCTAACTAACTACTCAAAAATTACAATTTGTGAAAGTTATCTATCTAACTACTCAAAAATTACAATTCGTGAAAGTTATCTGTCTAACTACTCAAAAATTACAATTCGTGAAAGTTATCTGTCTAACTACTCAAAAATTACAATTCGTGAAAGTTATCTAAAATTACAATTCGTGAAAGTTATCTATCTAACTACTCAAAAATTACAATTCGTGAAAGTTACCTAACTACTCAAAAATACTGTTTTGAAGTAGCCTCAATGAACACGGTTGACGATATTTCATCAAGTATCTTAGTAATACGAGTATTACTAATGTGAAACTTGGGATGGATGAATGTGTACGTGGATAATTATATGTTTGTTACTAAATCACGCCAGAACGGCAGAACGCATCTGGATGAAATTTGGCACAGAGATAGATTATAGTCTGAAACAGCACATAGGCTTTATATCCCGGTATATTGTTCCCTTGGGATGATAAAACACTTTACACGCGAGCGAAGCCGCTGGCAGAAGCTAGTAAATAAATAACTTTCACTATTTGTGGTTTAAAGTACTTTATTGTATTGCTACAATAAAGTACTTATTTATAATTGAACACATCGATCTGTACTTAGGAAACCATTTGTTAAACTTCAAGGATTGTTGCTGTAAACAAGGATAGTTAAGGGAGTGGCGTAGAACTTGAGAGGAGGACGGGGACAGTGTGTGGTCACAGCGAGGACGCTCACTTACGAACCAATATATAGGAAACAAGCTAGGCAACATGCATATCTAGTTTAAATTGGGTACCAAAGTAGTCCTCTCTTACTTGGCTCGTTTCTCCAATGCTAGGGGTCGTGACCACAACATGGTTTCAAAATTCTCTCCTTAATTTTCTCCACTTACGAGTACTACTATTTTCAGTAACTTGCACAGTATTCTGAGGATATAATATTCAGTGACGTTCAGTTTGGCTTCCTCTAAGTCGTTTACTCTCGACCTAAGTAGTAAGTATCTATTAACAATTGGTACTTAGTTACTTACGCTGATTACGATCATCAGCCTCTTAATTAACAGTCGTTTTTTTTTAACAAGCCAACTGCCCGAATAAAATAAAAGTAATTAAGTGGTCCTAAAGTTGTAGGTTTAGAAATCATAATTATGCAAACAAAAGAAAAAACGGACAAGAGCTAAAGGACTCGTGTCTTAGTCTTATCTCAAAAATCAAGAGGTCAAGAGTTTTATCTCAAAAGAAATAGGGGTGGATTCGTCTTACTCTAACTATCATAAGGAAAAATAAAAACAAAATGTGCTGTTTTAATAAAAGCTCACAAATATTTCAACAGATGTTAAAAATACTTACTTAAACTTATTAAAAAATATTTTGATGCGAAGATATTTAATTCGATGCGTCTATCCTAATTTTCTTACAAAGTCCAGTTCCAGTTACTGGCAGCGCCATCTATGACTAGCTAAACGTACTATGAAGCCAAGCATCCGACAGTAAAACAAGGGTTGAAGAAATTTTCCGAACAGCTGTAGCGACACACAGCGGTGAGTAGTGAAACTACAGCAGTGGAAAAGTTGCTTGTAGGTCTGAAAAGATGGTGTTGTTTCTAAGATAACTAATTGTTCCCTTTAAAAATATCTACTTGTTTTTTTTCGTGCAGATTAGACTCCGAGATTCAAAAGGAATTAAAAATATCGAGTAAACACCCGAAATTTATATTCATACTAATATTACAGAGAGATAGTGAACATTTTGTAAGTTTGTGTATGGTAATGGTGTGGAGGGTAATCTCTAGAAGGTATATATGGGCGCGAAACCATTAGTCGATTTAATATTTCTGTTATATTTTTAATATAGAGCAGTGGTGGCCCAGTGGTATCGGCCGCGACTTACAAGTTGTAGGTCATGGGTTCGAGCCCAGGCAGGCACTTTACTTTGTGTAAATTATTTCATCACCACTGCTCTCAAAACGGTGAAGGAAAACATCGTGAGGAAACCGGCATGTCCCAGAACCAAAAATTCGAAGACATGTGACATCCACCAACCCGCACTGGGCCCGCGTTGTGGATAGTGGCCCATTCCCTCTCACAGAGAGGAGGTCTGAGAGCAGTGGGAAAATTAATAGGCTGATGATGTGATGATGATTTTTAATATTGTAACATTCTGTTGACAGCTAATAAGGATTTAATTTGACCATTTCCTTTCTTATTATTTAAAATGTTGCGATAACCGGTTCAATTTATATTAAGCTTTAATTTGATGAAATCCTTTATAGTTCTTTAAAAATTATTTTCATTTCCAGTTGACATTTTATAAGGATTTAATTTGACTGTTTCCTTTTTATTTCTTTAAAATATTATAACATCCGGTTTTGTTTTTTTATTTAATTAAAGTATTTCTCTACCGTCTGAGTAAATATTTTAAGGATTTATTTTGATAAATTCCTTTTTGAGGTTTCCCGCTTAGTTGTGATGTTTCACGCCTAAACTTTATATTTACCCGCTTAATTTTAATATTTTTTTTATCCACTGTTAACTTTATGCTTGTTATTTTTAACCGACTTTCGAAAAAGGAGGAGGTTCTATGTTCGACTTCTTGTATGTTTTTTTTTTTTTTTTTGTTTCTGTTCACCGATATCCCCGTCAATTGTGGACCGATTTTTAAAATTCTTTTTTATTTGAAAGAATATGTGCCGAAATTGGTCCCATTTTAATTTGGTGAAGATCTGATGAAGAACTTCGAAGATATACAACAGAACTCTTCAATAAATAACGGAAAATCTCTCGGGACTGCTGCAATCGCATGTCTGTTTATTGTTTATACCATTACATAACATAACATCACGCCAGTACGCTCTTAAGGGGTAAGCAGATCTCTCATTTGATCGGTTTTGTTCAAGTTTCATGATATTCGGGTAATCTATTCTGGCGTTATAGGAAACTTACTAAAAAACTTGCCTATTAGGTAGGTACGACTAAAAAGTGAAAAATAAAAAAACTTTTTTACAAAAAAATACTACCGACTTCCAAATAAGAAAACTACAAAGTGAAAAATAACTTTATTTTTGGAAGTCGGTGTCCATAACGCAAAAAAAATGGTACCTGCGAAAGACTTAACAATTAAGTGTACTAAAACTTTAAACTTTTTTTGTTTAACTTTTGTACCAAACTTTTACAAATTTAGGCTTGTTCTTATGTCCAATGCTAGTTCATAGATCTACATGTAGATCATCGGTCCACCTAATGGGAGGCCTTCCACTTCTCTCTGTCTGTATAATAATAATAAAACCTATTTGCCATGGGGCTAGGCAGATACTACATAACGCCACCTGCTACGATCCTAACTTATGGAATATTTTTAACCGACTTCAATTTTGCTTTGTTCACGTTATACAAGCACGCCGGTTATGAGTACAGCGCACCTGGCCGCCCTGAAGAACATCACCAGTAAGGTCAATGTATGTCTTTCTAGGGCATTCCCACTCACTTCTGCAAATACATTTTGTTAATCGCCTTTCATTTAATAATAATATCATATTAATTTAAACTTTCAGATTTTTAGGACTTATCCGGTTAAGTTACGTTACAAGTTACTTAAAATAATTTCGTTATACAGTTGGCCCCTTTCCGTGACTAAAAGCAATTTTCAGCATTATGAAGTTATCAAGACAAAGCTCTGAGAATTAAGAAATTAAAATATAATTGGTATTCCAGTTACTTAAAATTGGTCGTAAATTTATTAATGCCTTTGGGCGTGATTTGCCTTGGGGCTCGTTTGATTCACACACTTTTTTCAAGGTTGGCGGCGGCGGTTCTTTTATCTTATCTTATCTTGTGAAGGGGCCGAGAAATAACACGGATACTTCGACCCATTGGGACTTAGATAACCTACTCCTCCCCGATCTCGTTGAAAACTCTCTTCATGAGTTTTACAACGAGACTAGGAGATATGAGCCTATAGTCTTCTGGTTTTGGATATCCACACGCTAGGAGACGATTCGCTTACCAGCCAGTGCGTCGCATGTGCACAGAAGGTGCTCCATACGTTCCGTATGTTCCCCACACAACCTGCACATGGGTGTCGCGGTTAGACCCATCATCATGAGCATGTCGTTGGTTCCAAAGTGCCCAGTAAAGGCCCCAAGCAGGTAGCGGATTTGCCACCTGCTCATATTCCGAATGCATTCCGGTGCTTCTTTTACTTACGCGCTCAGCGGTTCTTTTACCTTCGAACGCTGTACTTACAATTTATTTCTCTTAAACAAACATAACATCACGCCTTCATTCCCCGAAGGGTTAGTTAGGCAGAAGGGTGTTTTATAGCTAGTGCACATATAAAGCAATAGTTTGCAAACAAAAAGAAAAAAAATACATAAAAACCCGACTGCTAAAGAAGCGAACTAAAAAGACGTATCTAAACAAGAAGAAAATCATGCTGTGCAGTCGGAGGATATATATTTGCGAGCTGGCTGATCAAAACCAGATGTATCCTGCTCCGACTGCACAGCATGATTTTCTTCTTGTTTACGTCTTTTTAGTTCGCTTCATAAGCAGTCGGGTTTTAAATAGGCGCCCAAATTCCGCACTTTTTCTTTTTAGGGTTGCCTATCCAAAGGGTAAAAAGGGGACCCTATTACTAAGACTCCACGATGTATGTGTGTCTGTCTGTCCGTCTATCTGTCTGTCTGTCTGTCACCAGGCTGTATCTCATGAACCGTGATATCTTGACAGTTGAAATTTTCACTGATGATGTATAACAACAAATACTAAAAACAGAATAAAATAAATATATAAATATAAATAAAATTAAGTCGGGCTCCCATACAACAAACGTGTTTTTTTTTCGTTTTTTGCGATAATGGTACGGAACCATTTGTGCGCGAGTCCGACTTGCACTTGTGCAGTTTTTTTTTCAATTTTAATGTAGCCAGTGACACTCGCAAAGTTAAGGCGAATAGATTGACGAATTGACCCGGCTTAACCTTATTGAATAGAGAAGACGATTAAGAATTGTGAAAATTAACCCATGCTTCTGGTTGGTCTCTAGAACGCCACACACATAGGAACAAACATACATACATAGACTAATAAACACATTATCCTCCTTTGCGTCGTGCAGTCGGGTAAAAACTCCATACTACGGCTTGCTAGTGCTACTTCTTCTTAGCATTTTCATGTCAAATGCAAAACGGCTACTGCGAAATATGAGATGGAAAAATTCAATAACACTTTGCCTGACTTGGGAATCGAACCGAAAACCTCTGGATACGCTTGGAAGAACCCAATTCCACTTTTTCCAAATTCAAATTCCTTTATTGTTTCCGTCCGATCTCGGTATCGAACCCACTACCTCAGGCTCAAAGTAGCGCTTGAGACCACTAGACCAGCAGTTTCATTATATTCAATTAAAATTTGCTAAAATAGCAACTCTCGACCTACCGCCAAATGAGACAATGGGTCATTTTCACATAATCCCCTACATCATCATATTACGACCCTTATAATAACTTGAGTCAAGTTGAGAGCGTTAAGGCGCGGCTGTAGCGGTCTCAAATTTGAAACTGCGTTCCATTCATAGACATAAATCTAACTAGATGTAGCACGTGCCTAAATATTAACAGTCTCACGGGTCGATCTTAAGGTTACACTAGTCGAAAATTCTTCCATACAAACGTAGTCTAGGGATTATTCCACTGTTTGACGATGTACTTTCAAAATAAAAAGTGATATCAATTTGTCTCATCATTATCTAGCCCTGTATGGAAGCGAAAAAGTAAAAAAAGAAAATAGTTGATAGTTATGAGCGTCGAAAGTTCCACATTTCGACACTAATTTTAACGCATTTGTGTTTATTCGTACGCGAACTAGCTTCCTACTGCTCATCACAGCATCTATCTCTTCCGAACGTGTTGTCGGTTAATATAAAATGCATTTTAACCCTGCGCACAAAATAGTTCGTGCCGTCGACTAGTGTACCCGTAAGTGTCAGTGATTAAGCAACGCTTGCCGGGCTCGGTCCGTGTATGGGAGACCATCTTTACATAGCAAGTTTCTTCCGTGCCTCGGAAAGCACTTTAAGCCGTTGGTCTCGACTTTCATTTGAAGATCTTTGACAGTCGTTACGGGTAGTCAGAAGCCTGAGATCTGACACCAGTCTTGCCAAGGGCAGTTCAGATAGGCAGTCGTCACTTTAAGTCAAAAAAGACACTAAAAGTGAGAGCTAAGCTTAAGAGCTTAAAGTAAGCTTTAAGCTATTTTATTTAGCGATCAACACCAGATATCAACCAAAATAATTAGAAGCCTTAATTGTCCAGCTGGGCAAAGGCTTCTTCTCATACAGAGAAGGCACGAGCATTGATCACCACGCTTGCTCAATGCAGGTTGGCGATTTCAGACACCAACCAAAATCAATAAAAATGTCTAATTATGCCGTATTGAGCTGTAAAGACTGTAAAGCGTGAGATTAAAAAATCATTGCCTTTCATCGGTTCTTAAATTATGTGTGAAAAATTACCACGCTTGGGTTTCATACAGATGGGAGAGAAATGCGTTATCTAGTTAGGTTTATCTCTGTGGCTCATTTTAATCCGCGCCTTTGTTTCAACTCAGCGAGATATTGTTACTTATCGCCCAGTGACAGTTAACAGTCTGTTGTGTGCTCAGTAACTTCATAATTATCTTTTGAACTTGCCATACTTTTGTGGAAGTTCAGAAGTTTTTGAACTGTAGTATTGGATGATATTTCTAACTTTTGTCGCTCTGAAATGTTAATTTTGAATGATGAATTCATTTTGGAGATAAATACACCGTCAGTAAGTTGCCTTGCCGATTATTTCTCGATATTTCTATATTTTTTGAGTTTATCGAATACAAGCTTCTGCCAGCAGATTCGCCCGAACATACAATTTAATCCATGGGCATGTTCTACTTGTGTACCAAGTTGCATCCAAATCCATTAAGAGGTGGAAACGTAACAAAAATACAGACAGTTACTTTCGCATTTAAAATATTAGTATATTAAATGGGTAATTTAGTAGGCAATTTGATTTAAGGGCCACTCGAAATCACTGAAATATTTTTCTCTTTTGTTTTAATTCTATAAGAGTAATGGCTATAAATATTATATCTTATGGGCGCACGGTTGGCGCAATGGGTGAGCGATTGACTGCTGCGCTGCGTGTCGCGGGTTCGATTCCCGCACGGAACAAATATTAGTATGACCTACAGATAGTTGTTTGTTGTGTGTTGTGTATGTGAGTTTATATGTTTGTAAACGCACCCACGATACAGGAAGAAATTCCTAGTGTTGGGCAATTTAAAAAAAAAAAAAAAAAACCTTGTAATCCTTGATAAGGGTTCACCGACCGCTACACGAAACACAAAAACAAACAAGAACATATAAATATATTTATTTTATATTATACCCGCAACAACTTTTACATGGCCGTATAAATAAAAGGCTAAGTTAAGATCAAAGGAAATGTATCGGTTGATGTTAAGTACAAGTTATAAGAGACTAGTTTCTGTCAGCGACTTCACCCGCGTGAAAGTCGTAGACAGAAACTAGAGCTAGAAAAGCGAACGTACTCCCAGGCTTTTATCCTAGGAGTACGTTCGCTTGCGATAGAGCCTATGACCTTCTCCAAGGTCCAAATTATCTCTACCAAAATTTGTTTAGCGGTTTAGACAGAGTTACATTAGCATTTATAATGGTAAAACTATCGGAACTACACATTCTCTTCTTGCTGCTCGTCAACTCGTATCTACGTCGAATCTTAAAAAAAAATAAAAAAAAATCTAGCTCTGATCGTCAGCGGTGGGAAAAGTGCCTAAGGGTAACAGAATGATGATAAATATTCTTACTTTTTTCCGTAATAATAACCATACGTATTTTGTTACAAGTAGGTTTAACTTTTATAGTTTTATCCTCCGTAGTTGTGCCTCTACAATGTTAAAGTCAAAGGCAAATTCTTTATTTCTTCTTCTTTTCGTGTGAGGATGTGGCCACCTCTGGTGTCTGAGTTAATTAACCGCCTCTGGGCTTTCAAGCTAGGGGCTATTAGGCTATTAAGCGGCACTTTTAAAGGTGAAAAATATTTTTTTTTTAAATAATAATAATTGATGCTACCGTCCATTCGGAAAAGTAGTTTGTTATGGAGAAGCGTTCGGACAAGAAACTCCACGCTCTTTAAAAAACAATGTTTTACAATATTTACATACATACATTAATAAATATTCGTGAGGACGATGCTCTCAGACAAACACTACTATACTGCGTATAAGTATTTATATATCTATCTAATACCTTTAAACGAGCAATGCTTGTATATATGTATATATATAATCTGAATCTGGAAAACGGCTTCAACGATTTTCATGAAATTTAGTATGCAGGGGTTTCGGGGGCGATAAATCAATCTAGCTTGGTTTCAATTTTAGAAAACGTCGTTTTCTCTAGTTTTGCTCGAGCAGAGCTAGGTTGCTCATGTACTAAGGTATTACAAGCACTAACAGGTAAATTAATTCACTTGATAAATAGGAACATGAACAATCTCCTACAATCTCAGTTTCAATCAGCAAAAACTCTAACACTTAAAACCTCTGTAACTTCAGCAAAAGGCAAGCTTGATAAAATCCCCTGACTTTGCCCGAGTTCAGTGTTCCGCAATCGTTTATGCCTCGTTCTGTCCCCTGGCTTTCATTACTTTACAACGTAAAATAAAACTTTACTGCCTTTTTTCGTCGTCGAAAATATTTGATGCCGTTTTTATCGGCGGTCGAGTAAAGTAGCGTAAAGTGAAGTAAGACCACTCAAAACATAAATGTGAAAAATGCCAAGTTCTCGGTTTTGCTGATAAATAAAGTGAAATCTAACTACACAGGTAGATCTGCCAAGTTCTCTCGAACTATATATAACATACAACTCCTGCACCCAATTACGCCCACGCGTGTGTTTTTCATGCATTAATTGCATTTAATGTTACAAAATCCATCTACGCGACAGCTTAAAACATGCAATGAATACTGTTGAACTGTCAAAATGAAAGAGGAAACTTGCGTTCGATGCCATGTTTTTTATGTTACGGAATTACCTTACAAAGTTGCTTTAAAAAAAATGCCACTCAATAGTACAACCTAGGCTTGAGATTTGGTTATTACAATTAGTGTCTAACTACACACGCTAAATTGCCAGACAGGAGCCAGGACAAATAGATTTGCATTTATGGAGCATCGAAAGTGGGCCGAAATAGTTTGTGTACTAGAGAACAATTGAGCTCTTTGAATCTTCTAGTATTTCCAAGCTTGTTGTTATTTATTTATATATACATGTATAACTTTACAGGGCAAACCTAAGGCATTATACAGTGCAAATAATACAAAAAAACTAAAACGGAACATACAAGAATAGGGTAGAATAAAATATATCTATAAAAGAATAAACAAAATGTAATAAATAGTTACGCACCTACGGCTAGAGTGTCACCCATCAGCTTCGCGAACTTGGCTGACACTGCCGTGCCGTTTCAGTAACGGTTATGTTCTTCTTAATGATCGAGGAAGTTATTCTGTGGGTGTGTTTTAAGTCTTATGGCGTTTATTTTTTAACCGACTTTCGAAAAAGGAGGAGGTTCTATGTTCGATTTCTTGTATGTTTTTTTATGTATGTTCACCGATATCTCCGTCAATTGTGGACCGATTTTAATATTTTATTTTGTTTGAAAGAGTATGTTTCGAAATTGGTCCCATTTTAATTTGGTGAAGATCTGATGAAAAACTTCGAAGATATACAACGGTCCTCTTCAATAAATAACCGCTGTTTATATCATTTCATAACATAACATCACGCTAGTACGCTCTTGAGGGGTAAGCAGATCTCTCATTTGATCGTTTTTGTTCAAGTTTCATGATATTCGGGTAATCTTTTCTGGCGTTATAGGAAACTTACTAAACAACTTGCGTATTAGGTAGATACAACTAAAAAGTAAAAATAAAAAACTTTTTTACAAATAATACTACCGACTTCCAAATAAGAAAACTACAAAGTGAAAAATAACATTATTTATGGAAGTCGGTGTCCATAACGCAAAAAATGGTACCTACAAAAGACACCGACTTCCATAAATAATGTTATTTTTCACTTTGTAGTTTTCTTATTTGGAAGTCGGTAGTATTTTTTTGTAAAAAAGTTGTTTAGTTTTTATATATTTGTCGGGTTTAGTCAATAGTACGGACTTTAAAACAAATCGCAAGCACGCCATCTGGCGGCAAAGCAAGAACTACTACGCATTGGCGCGCTTTATCTAACCGCTTGCATAGTGGGGACAACAGAATAGAGCAGTTTAGTACTGAGAGCCGTAGAGCTAAGACGTCGTAGAATCAGTGTCGATCCGTAATATTAGTAAGCAAGAATGTAACTTGTGTCTATTTGAATAAACCCAGTGTATCGAATAACTTATGTGATTTCATTTGCACGATTATACCCACCGACCTGCCCACACACGATGTCTTAACCTAAGGGAATACGTCCTGACTTCCCGATGGTTTGCATCTATCGGCCAGCCTTGATGCGACATCAGAAGTGGGATTCGATCGTGCTAATGAGATCACACGTAAAAACAAAGCTAGTGAAAATGGCGGTTACATTCTTGCAAAAAAAATAATCGCGTTGTCAGTTGCGACTACCCTCGGTTTTAAATGATGAAAACCAGTCTGGAGCGGAGCAGCAAGGAGGTTAGCAACAACCAAGGAGCTGGACAGGTCAAGGAGGAGCGTGTGGACGTGAAGAAACATCCATACACACGGATCTTTATGCCAATCTGGTGAGTCGTTTTCATTTTGTTATGACTGTGGCCAAGAGTGTTCATTATTCAAAATTCTGATTTTGTGTACGGTATGGCGCTCAGTGGATCGTTGGGGGGGCCCCTGTCTGGTCATAATTTCACTTTAGTTACAATCGATGGTCAAGTTTTGGTTTAATTGGAGAGTTATTCTACTATCACTGGCAGTAGGCAATGACCCTTGACTGGCCTTGGCTGACTATTATTGTTTGGAGGTTAGAACGATATGGTGACAGTGACGTACCTATCTTACATTTCAGTCTGGAAATTATGATAATACCAAATGAAATATTTTGACTAGTTTTGATACTGTGATAGTTTTATGCAGTGAGGGTTAAGTTTGAGGAGAAGCATAGTATTCTTCTTTTCGAGTCAGGAAGCCAAACTATCTGGAGCGTAGTAAGTCCTACAAGGCCTCGTTAATTGCGACTTAAAATTCCACTGACGCTATGGCATTCATTGGATTCTCTAAAGTCCATATCTACCTACCTGGACACTTGGGTTCTGTACTGTGTGGTCTGTGTGGTTCATGTCAACAATAACCCATTTTGCTGTGCCGGTTTAGTTTACTACACCGCTGAACCGGTTAATTTCCATCAAATCTGAGTATGGTTAAGATAACTGTGTGAACATATACTCTCGTAATGTTTTTCACGTTTCAGATACCATATTGCGTCGCAGTGGAGCCTCTGATCCAGGCTAGTGGTTCAGATGGTGTATGCGAAGGCTGATGTGTCAACACCCGAGAGGTTAAGAGGAACGGCAGGCTAGCAGTTGGCAAGTGGTAGCCGAACATTACGACCACAGCTGTGAAGTCGGATGCTCGCAATTTTCGAATGGAATATTCGGTGAGTCGCTTCCATGTTATTTCGATAGTGAGGTCGAATGTTCTCTAGTGAAGAGATGCTAGTTCGAGTTTTAAGAGTGTTCATGTTTGACCACTGAGTTGGTCGTGATTACATCTAGCACTATCACTAGGTAATTAAGACACACTTGTAAGAAAGTAGTTAATGAGTTTCCTATTGGCGGTAGTTTCAACATTTGGTTCAGTACGAATTTTAGGATTTAATATCCCATAAGAAGATGAGCTCGTGGCTAAATAATAACAGCCGCACGGGTCGATCATCAAGGTTAAGCAACGCTTGACGAGGTCGGTCCGTGGATGGGTGACCATTTCAACATACCGAGTTTCCTCCGTGCCTTGGAAGGCACGTTAAGCCGTTGGTCCCGGCTGTCATTTGAAGATCTTTGACAGTCGTTGCGGGTGGTCAGAGGCTTGAGATCTGACAGCAGTCTTGCCAAGGAGTGCCGTGTTACCCAGTTGCTGGGTTGTGGAGGTCGGATGGGCAGTCGCTCCATGTAAAACACTGGCACTTGGCTTAATCCGGTAAGACTGGAAGCCGACCCCAATATAGTTGGAAAAAGCCTAGGCAGATGATGAAGAAGATGATCTATCCAAAGTGACTTAACAACTAGTCATTTTCAGTGGCAAAGCGAGTTAGTAAAGTCGTTGGGCGAAGGCAATTGTATCGAGTTAGTAACGGTACTGGTCATTTGCGTGTATTCGGAATAGATCTTATGTTGCGTAACGGTTTACAACCACCGTGTTCAGAGCTGAATTTACTTGCTTACTTTCAAAGTAATATTATGATAGCAGTGGATCTCGCGATCATTTTCATTACATAAAGACTGAGTTAGAGAACGATAGTAAAGGGTTACTGTTAATGATGAGATTTTAAGAATATTGATCCGAATTAATTCGTAAAGCTCCTTCACACGAGCTATTAAGACTCAAATAATATCGGGCTTAATTGTTCCCCTGATATGAACGGTCGGTATATTCCGAGATCTTTGAGTAGAAAGCGTGAATCTTGTGAGAAGGATCCCGGATCACCAAGTTCCTCGGGAATTGAATGTCATAGTTGATGACATTGGTAGTGAGACCAAATATGATTGACATGTCTACTCATACTCGAAGCTCCGGACCGCACCTCATGAGTAACATGTGGCGATGGGTTTACGAAGAGGTTTGAGTTGAGTATGCATTGCAAGAATTATGGTAAAGAGTAACAGCATTGTTACAATTACTTTGTTTAGTTGTTGAACTTGTTGATCGTCGGACCTTTTTCTAATGAATAGTGTTTTGTGGGAGGTTCTAGCTCTAAAACTAAATAGGCCCTGTATTAGGTACACGATAAGTGATTATGACAGGACGGTGATCGTTACACACCGAAAGCTTTACGCTTAGAACCTACAAGTATGCACAAGGTAGATTAGGGCAGATGCCAGCGGGTCATGTACCAGTCGATGTTGATGTCAAAAGGATTTTGATGATAATGAGCAAGCTTAAGGTGTCGAGTAATTCAGTCTATCGAACATATTATGTTTGACCGTACCAGTGGATTCTGGTGGAGGTCGGGGTCTAGAGAGAGACCGAGAGACCGTTGTGAGAGCAATATAATTGCTGGTCGGCTAGAGAGCCATGGCGTTGGAGGTTTTACTCGAGGGTTTCTATAAGCTTGGCAGTTGTTGCTGCAGTAGAGTTTTAAAGTTTGTTTGGAGCGACTAGTGGTACATGGCCCAGGGTAATGATTTGGTTAAAGAGTAGTTCTCAAATTTCCCTATTTTCACGAATCCAATAATCTAGTTAGGGCAGGAGTAGCCGAGCGTTGTGTGGCAGCTGTGAGCCTAGGTGGCAACTAAGCTTAGGTGGCAACTGTAAGCCTAGGTGGCAACTTCGAGCCTAAGTGGCAACTGTTGGCCTTTGTGGCAACTGTTGGCCTGTATGGCAAGTGAAGGTCTTTATAGAAACTATAGGCCTGTATGACAACTGTAGTCCTTTATGGCAACTATAGGCCTGTATGGCAACTGGAAGTATGTGTGACACTATGGCCGGTGTGAAAAGTCACGTTTGTGTTAGGAACCTTACAGAAAGTTCCTATTGAGTCATGAAGGAAAGTAAACTCGCAGTCACGCGTGTGAAGAGATCATGTTAATGTTGATGACGTTCGAATCGTCAAGCCCTCATTACGAAAATTAAAATTATTTTGGTTTTTTTAATTTTGATTACTATGCGTAGATCGTGTTGGTAAGACACACAAAGCTCAAGTACCAATTGAGATTGTAGATAAAGTAGTAAGTACTAAATCTCTGTGTGAACAAGTTCTGAGTTCAGAGAGTAGAGTTGACTCGGCATCGTGGAGATGTGCGAGTAGAGCAATTTGAGATAGTTAAGAGAGCTATGAGATAGCTAGTAGAGCTATGTGATGGCTAAAGATCGTGAATAAGAAACCTGGTGTATTGTTTCTTTTGTTTGATTTAATGTGAGAGTAAACACTATCAGTGGTACTTGAACTTTGTAATCAAGAAGATTGGGTGCCTTTAGGTACTGAATCGATGATTCAGTGGCTATTTTCTTTAAAATGGAAATAGAGAGATTTAAATGATCATGTTTGATTATTTCAAAACGTTTCCTCACTCTAGTGTATGAGTCAGGATTGGACGAGCAGATACTGTTTGAAAATTTTGTGTTTCAGAAAAACATCCCTTGTATGATGGGCGATTGCTAGGATGGAGTGGACTAAGACTACGTGTGGTGCAACACGAGGTGACCATGAGATGGCATGGAGCAAGGACAAGAAGATGATGCCTGCGGGTGATAGATTTGGGGATCTGTCACCTGAGAGAGGCCCGAGAAGGCAACGTGTGTGTTCCACGTTCGCCTCTCAAAAGAAATTACGGCCTAGAGAACACCATGTGGTTTTAGTCAGTACGAGTCTGACAGACCCCTCAGCTTTCCCCAAGGGCTGAGGACATCCATTGAGGATTTCCACATGATTCGATACACTGTTAAAACCTGACAATGAGGAACAGACGAGGACGCCTGTCTCGCAGGATGGCCGTGTCGGGTTTAGTCAATAGTACGGACTTTAAAACAAATCGCAAGCACGCCATCTGGCGGCAAAGCAAGAACTACTACGCATTGGCGCGCTTTATCTAACCGCTTGCATAGTGGGGACAACAGAATAGAGCAGTTTAGTACTGAGAGCCGTAGAGCTAAGACGTCGTAGAATCAGTGTCGATCCGTAATATTAGTAAGCAAGAATGTAACTTGTGTCTATTTGAATAAACCCAGTGTATCGAATAACTTATGTGATTTCATTTGCACGATTATACCCACCGACCTGCCCACACACGATGTCTTAACCTAAGGGAATACGTCCTGACTTCCCGATGGTTTGCATCTATCGGCCAGCCTTGATGCGACATATTTTTGAGTACGTTTATATCGTCTTGTGAAACTGGCTCTTAAATAAATAATAAACTGTTACGGTAATATTTAGCTGCTTAAATCGGTCAAATTACTCTTACTAATCGTTTGAGTGTGAATAGCGTTTTCAAGTATCGGCAATTTTGGCCAACATATAGATTTTACATTTTGGGTCGAAAATAATAATCAATTTTCGGCCGGCCTCTAAATTATATACAACATTACCATTCTACATGGTGGTATTTATTGCTATCCATTAAGGCACTTTCCGCGACACCCTGTTAAATATTTTTCGTGTCACGTTTCGCTTCGTTTCTCCGTTCTCACGGCGATTATTCATTTTTCAATTATTTTTATTCGTACGCCCGTAATTAAAACCCTGTAATAACCGTCCTTCATGTTATTTTCGCCTTCCTTTATTTAAAATCGGATATTACAACGTTTACTCGATAAAAAGTGATCATTGGAACACTCAAGCGTTTCCAATTAAATAAAGGAATTAATGTTTTCACGCTTCGATTTGTGACTTCAATTTTCTCTCCAAAGTACTTCGGTTTTGTTTGTTTCGGGTTCAAATTAAAAGGTTATGTTTTCCTCGTTAATTCTTTTTTAAATCGTTATAAATTTTCATGCAAAATACCTTAACTTTTTTTGTATCTACTATAAAACTGGAAGAGTTCGTCATTATGTAATAGCAGCGGCTCCGGTAAATCTCGAAGTTAAGCACGAGTTTTTTTTTTTTACCTTTGTATAGATTATTTTACCGATTGTGAATGTGTGAACATTGTAGGCTTTCTAGATTTCTAGATGATTGTTAACATCTGTTAACTTTTTATTTCGTACATTATTTTTTTTGTTTGTTTGTTTTTCAATTTCGTACGACTTACTGTCGGGCCTACGTTGTCCCCCCATATCCAATTACTAATGCTGTAACATGGAAATATTGTAAACACAAAAAAAAAAAAAAGAGTAACCATGGAGTTTCTTGCCTGTTCTTCTCCATAGGAAACGACTTACCCGAACCGTGCACCTTTTGTCGACGTTTTTTAAGTGCCCATGTAGGCCTATGTAAAATAAAAATATTTGATTTTGTTTTTGATTTTTGACCATTTTTTTTTTTTTTTTTATTATCTATCGGCTTGCGCTTGACCACTATCTCACCTGATGGTAAGCGATGATGCGGTCGACGATAGAGCACGCTTGCCTAGAAGAAACCTATTCACTCTTGACTTAAAGACCATTTATTCCGAGACTCCTCCGTACCTCGGAAAGCAGTTTGTTCAGACTGTTGTAAATCTTTGAAAGTCGGTACGGGCAGTTAGAAGCCAGAAATCCGACACCAGGGGTTTTGTGTTACCCAGTTACGTGTTTGTAGAGGTTCAGATATGCATTCGCTCCATGTAAAATACGGGTACTCAGCTGAATCTGGTTAGACTGGAAGCCAACCCGAACATAATTAGGCAAAGGCTAAGCAGAAAGTCTCAACTAAAAATAAAAATAACTCGTCTAACTGAATTTAACTGTGATACTTTATCAACGTAACCGTGTCAACCGGAAATCTTCCATTTTGTGTAAGCTTTTCCTCAAACAACTTGTTGGGTTGTTTCGTGTTTGCGACGCGACAATATTTCTCCGCAACAATGTCGATTGTCGTAATGCTGTCGTGGAGATGTCGATTTAGTGAAACTGATTGTCGTAGAGTGTGCGAGTGACAGAATGTTGGATGCTTCATTGGGTTGTACTGAACAAATAATTTTGTATTGACGCACTGAGCGGCTTATAGTACATTAATATTTTTTTTAAAAACTAGAGAGGTGTCAAGGGACACCCGGATGGAACGAATTTCCTTTAGTATATATATATACACTAGCTGACCCGGCAAACTTTGTTTTGCCATAAAAACTTCAAGATACCACTGCTCTCTGCTCTCACTGTGGACTATATTTATATATATATGTATATATATACATACACACACATATATATACATATACATATATATAAATATGTATATATACTCTCTCGACTTCGAAATCACAACAGCTTATAGGTTAGAACACGCACGAAACACGCGCACGCCGCACGACTAACAACTATAGCAAAAAGTGTCGTTACAACTTTTCGTCTTATTATTTTCCGTCTAGACCCTTTCGCAACGCGCGATAAGGAACTTCGTTCCAAAAAACCAGCCAAGAGCTAGTCGGCCTCGCGCACGAAGGGTTTCGTACAATTACAATAAAAAAAACGTTTGTTGTATGGGAGCCCCTCTTAAATATTTAATAAATTGTAGTTCTAAAAACTAAAAAACACGCTTTCATGGTAAGGATAATGGGACAAACTGTTTAAATTATTGCATTGTCATCGGTCCTTGATAAGTGTGCAAAGTTTCAAATCAATCCAACGTTTTGAAGTGGGTGAAAATCACGTTCAAAGATTCCGTTACATTGATACATAGATACATACATACCAAGCTAATAAAAGCGTGTTAATTAATTCTGTTTTTAGTATTTTTTGTTATAGCTGCAATAGAAATACACCATTTGTGAAAATTTGAACTGTCTAGCTATGACGGTTCATAAGATACAGTCTGGTGACAGACAGACAGACGGACAGTGGAGTCTCAGTAATAGGGTCCCGTTTTAACCTTTTGGGTACGGAACCCTAAAATGAATCTCAAAATAATGACGTGGTCCCTGACTCTCAATTGGTTCGACTTAATACCTACCTACTACAGTTAGAACTTAAAAGCTACTTATTCATTTGTCACATTCGTGTGTCATTTTGTTCATTCATATTTTGGCCCAGAAACTTGGCAAAATTGTAGAGCAAATTGCATTGTTAGACTCGTACTTCCTCCTTTAATTGTTTCCCCAATGCCAGGGGCCGGGACCATATCATGGTTGCCTATTTTCTCCATGATAATGTTTACTACTCGCTCCTAATTTTTAGCAACTGTAACTAAATTAATTTGGCATTTATTACGTTTTAAAGACTAAATTTTATTCAAATATTATAAAACCATTATCAACTGATTCCATTTCTGCCCATTAACCCAGAATCCAAAACCTCTCGCGCAGACAATTAATTTGGAGCAAATAATAATCTTTTACTACCTCCCCTTGCCTTCGACTCGATTATCTGAAGAATTTGAGAAAGCGTTGTAATGGCTTCCACAGTCGGTCCGAAGTTTGAAGGTGAATTCTGTTATAAATTGATAATTTTATTGTATTAAGGCAACTTGCACTATATGAGGAAAAAGTAATAAAATAAAGAAAAGGAAAAGAACAAAGTTTGTTTTTGGAAATTTTTGATTTGTTTTTCGGTTAAAAATAATATTTTCGCTGTTATTTCCTTGTTATGCGGTGTCACGAAGGTTCAGAGTGCCTATTTGTGAGGATTGTGGACTTGTAAATATGCACTCGTTTAATTAATATTTATGTAAAGGTTGATTGTTTTTATCGAAATTTCAAGTAACAAAAATAAGGTTCCCTTTTCTCTTGGATGATAAATAGATTCCAACATGTGTAAGTAGTGTTTTTAAGATTTAAGAAACGATATCTACGAATGTTAATGACTTTTATAATACCAGAATGCCCAGAATTAATAATATAAGGGCCTAGAAAAAGTGACATAATTCTAAATCCAATATGACGGACACCCTCAGATGTCGAACCAATTATTTTTATGCACCCCCATGTTATCAAATAAAAGGGTTTTCTCGAAAAATAAGAACAAGCTCGTATTTTACTTTAACCTTTTCTGATTGAATGTACATTGTTTATTAAGGACGGTAAGTAAGGAAGTACGATCGAGGCTCTAGTAGAAGCCCGAAGTCGAAGACTGAGGGCTTTCTGAGTCGAGGTTCGTAATTCCCGTACCGCCCGTGAAACATACAATGTTTTTCATCACATTTGCGAGTAAATAATTATGAATCATAGCTTTAATACACAAGTCAGCACAACTATTATTACGAAAAAATTAATCAATTCGTATTTGCTTTAAGAAGAATTAAAAATATTACATCTTTGCGTACTGCCATAATGGTGTATCACGCATACGTCTGCTCAGTAATACGATACGGCATAGTTGTGTGGGGAAACTCTACCGAAATGGCGAAGATCTTCATCGCCCAAAAAAAATGTATACGTGCGATATTCAATATGCAGTGGTCTGACTCATGCAGGCCTATGTTCAAGTCGCACAATCTATTGACAGTCCCATGCATTTATATTTACGAAGTTGCCAGGTTTGTGAGGTCCAATCTTGAACTATTTGAACGGAAAAATAACACAAATAAAAGGAAACCTACACACTTAGATTTTGAAATGCCCGTTCCAAAGCTAGAACTTTTTCGGCGGAGCTGCGTTTACATGGTTCCCCTAATTTACAATGCTTTGCCTGGGTCAATTACTCAACTACCCTTCAATAAGTTTTGTGTTGCGTTGCGGAAGTGGTTGTTACAAGAGTGTTTTTATTCGATAGATGAGTTCTTTCAAAAGTGTCCCTGTAAATTTTATACACTAAAGCACAGATATATTTAATTTTTAAGTAGACACATAAATTGACATAATGTAGTTACCTAATTAATATCTTAAGTGTAAAAACTTGTACTATTGCATGCTATATATTGGCCAAATGTGTGTTGCTAAATATTTTATATAAGAACTTTATGTACCTACCATATTTGATGCAATAAATGAAAATAAAAAAAAAAAAAAAAAAAGAAATACGTGAACTTTTTTTTAAGCGGATGGCGGGGTTTTTGCCCACACCACAGATTATACAAATGTTTCGTTCAGAAACGTTAAGGGCAATTACTTACGTAGGTATACAGCCATGACGGAGTGTAACAAAAAAAATATAACTTCGAGGTTTTGATACAAAAAAACTATTTAAATCGATTATTAAGAACA
This sequence comes from Orthosia incerta, assembly GCA_948252205.1. Classification (NCBI taxonomy): domain Eukaryota; kingdom Metazoa; phylum Arthropoda; class Insecta; order Lepidoptera; family Noctuidae; genus Orthosia; species Orthosia incerta. The sequence continues at coordinate 29,935,125 of OX411758.1, forward strand.
TTAGTAGTAACATGTAGCGAGATTGTAATGAAATTCCTGTTTAGATAACATTTTAAGACAATTTTTCAATTGCGTGTAAACTCCTTGCTTGAACTTGCATGAACTGTGTGCTGTGCTATAAATTAAAAAAAAATTACTCACCGACCTTGGGCTTCATGACACAAAGAAAGCCCGAGGGTTTTATATGGGACATTACGGCCAAGTTAACCTGTATGTTTAGATACTGTTTACGTGCAAGTGTGATGAAAAATTGTCTACAGTCCAAGGTAGTTCACAATACAGATTAGTAAAGCTTGCTTACCTCAGCAGTATATCTGTTGTTCCCCTTCCCCCCCTTACCGCCGTGCTCGGGGGAGTGGCGCAGCGCCTTCGTGTCAATCTGCACGTTCGTCTGCATCCTGCGCCGGCGCACCTTTACCCTCCCGGACAATTACTCTCACTAAATTTTACCTCCACTCACTTTTACCCACACGCACTGTTACCCAACGCGCAATACTTCATATATTGTGCACTTTTGTCCAAACGTATTCTTACACAGGGGTACTTTTACCCACGCGGTATATTACGTAAGCGCACTCCTACCCTAGTTTGTATGCACTATTATACATTCACACTTCTGTCATTTTGTAATGTTACACATTTTTGATGAAATGTTCAAGAATAAGTCTGCGTATTATTATTGTATTTCATAGTCATTTAATTCACTGAATAAAATATCAGGCTATAACTTCTTCAATTTCACCGTCACAATTCTCGTTAAATTTCACATCAAACTGTTTAAATGTGTTTTATTTACCATTTATCGCAAGTTTTCTCACTTCCAATGCGTGGCTTTACGAGGTGTGTTCAAACGTGCTTTTCCAGCAGCCATAGCGCTTTACAGCGTACGTTTACGATTTCATTTGCGCTTTAACTGCGCACTTTTACCCACCTTATCGCATTTGTACGCGGTTTCATGTGGAAGTGTTTAATATATTAAATGCTGCGTTTATCGACCTGAAACAAACAAAGTTTAATGTTACTCGTGGTGGTACATACATTGACATGATTAATTTAATGCAGGTATGACATGTTTCATCGTCAGCTTTATTTTGTTTACTGTTGATTCTATCCCTCCAGGAAAATGGAATATTTAACAATATGTTTAAAAAGTGAAAACATGCTTTATCAAAGTAGGTTGTTCTGTATTGTAGTGTTATTTTAGTCTGACATTATTATTTGGCTAACAACAACTTGACCAAGTACAGCAAAAAACAAGCAACTGACCACAAAGTAGCAATATCAATGTAGCATGTACTGCTACGCCGTAACAATGGTTTGCTACGACGTAGCAACAGTTTGCTACTACGCCGTAGCAACACTTTGTTACGCCGCCGTATCAACAGTTTGCTACGACATGCATAGCTAACTCATCAAAAAGTTGCTAAAAACGTGTAAATAACCGCAGTAGTATTTTAATACTGATAGCCCTAATAACAATAACAACATCAAATAATAATGAAAGTCCAGTTTTATGCAACAAACTCATATTCTTTCGAACAGGCACAATCTCGACATTCCTATCAAAACTCATGTACAGTTTAATTCTTATTGTTGTTTACAACTTTTAAATAATGTTAATCCAATAAAGTTATCTGAAACGATATACACAACGACTTGTCTTGTGTGTCAGTTCGCTTGATATTAACGATGTTGTTTACTATTAACTGTTTACTACACGAACGCGTCTCATTCGCAATTTTCCAGACAACTACGAAATCGCTGTGACACAGGAACCATTGTAATTAAGTGTTGTTTTCAACTATTATAAATTAATGCTTTCCAGTTCAGTTTGTAGTATAAGTCAGGTTTAGTCAATAGTACGGACGTGAACACAAATCACAAGCACGCCCCTGGTGGCGAATCAAGAACAACTATGGTTTGGCTCGCTTTTTGTAACCGCTTGCGTGGTGGGGACAGCGGAATTGACCAGTATGGTTCTGACCGCCTCCAAGCTAAGATATCGTAAACTCACATTAGATCCGTATTTTTAAGCAAAGTTTGTAACTGTGACTATTTGAATAAACCCAGGGTATCGAATAATTTGTGTGATTTCATTAGCACGACTGAATCCCACTTCTGATGCTGCATCAAGGGTGGCCGATAGACGTAATCCATCGGGCAATCAGGATTTATTCCCTTATGTTAAGGTGTGGGCAGCTAGGTGGACACAGTGGTTCTTGATTTGCCAGCAGGGGCGTGATTGTGATTTGTTTTCACGTCCGTACTATTTAATAAACCTGACATATACATGCATTACATCGAGGAGCTCGTGGCTAAATAATAACAGCCGCACGGGTCGATCATCAAGGTTAAGCAACGCTTGATGAGGTCGGTCCGTGGATGGGTGACCATTTCAACATACCGAGTTTCCTCCGTGCCTCGAAAAGCACGTTAAGCCGTTGGTCCCGTTTGTCATTTGAAGATCTTTGACAGTCGTTACGGGTAGTCAGAAGCTTGAGATCTGACACCAGTCTTGCCAAGAGGTACCGTGTTACCCAGTTACTGGGTTGTGGAGGTCAGAAAGGCAGTCACTCCATGTAAAACACTGCTACTTAGCTGAATCCGGTAAGACTGGAAGCCGACCCCAATATAGTTGGGAAAAAGCTAGGCAGATGATGAGGTAGATGCATTAAAAGAAGAGTTATCTTATAAATATGATTAGTATTTTAGTCACAACGACCAATTTCAGCAGAGGCTATCAATCGACAAGCACAGATAATGCTCCTGTGTTAAAGCGAACACGCTTCTCTCACTCTCACACTCTAATATAACGGCAATTTGACATGTCCAGATGAAGGTCATGCACGGGACCAACACCTAAACGTAAGTTAAAAGCCTAAATTAATTAAATACAAGCATAGAAAGTTGTACGTCAAATCGAAACCTGTCTTTAATTGGCCATTAACGAAAAATGATAACAAAAAACCAGCCAAGTGCGTTCGGACTCGCGCACGAAGGTTTCCGTATTATCGCAAAAAAACGGCAAAAAAATCACGTTTGTTGTATGGGAGCCCCACTTAAATATTTATTTTATTCTGTTTTCATCACGTTTCATGAGATACAGCCTGGTGACTGACGGACAGACAGACAGACAACGGACCGCGATGTTTTGGTAATAGGGTTCCGTTTTCACCCTTTGGGTACGGAACCCTAAAAACATTGAAGAATTATACCTAAGAACCCTTGAAAATTAAACTTATCTGAATACTGGTCCAAACCTCTTAAATGTAGGTATTAGAGCTTTGGCCGTCAAATATTTACAGCTTTGTTGTTAATAAAACTGATTTATAGCTGTTCAACAAGTTCATCACGAAGCTACTACTACTAGCTTTACGGGTAAAAAACATTATTACAAAAAAAAGACTACCGAAAGACCAAATAAGAAAACTATAAAGTGAAAAATTACTTTTTGGAAGTCGGTGTCTTTCGTAGGTACCATTTTTTGCGTTATGGACACTGATTTCCAAAAATAAAGTCATTTTTCACTCTGTAGTTTTCTTATTTGGAAGTCAGTAGTATTTTTTTGTAAAAATGTTTTTTATTTTACACTTTTTGTTGAACCTACCTAATAGGCAAGTTGTTTAGTAAGTTTCCTATAACGCCAGAATAGATTACTCGAATATCATGAAAATTCAACAAAACTGATCAAATGAGAGATCTGCTTACCCCTTAAGAGCGTACTAGCGTGATGTTATGTTATGAAATGATATCTATACTAATATTATAAAGAGGAAAGATTTTTTTGTTTGTTTGTGTGTTTGTTTGTACCGAATAGGCTCCGAAATTACTGGACCGATTTAAAAAAACGTTTCACCAATAGACACAATTCATTATTCCTGAGTAACATAGGCTATTTTTTAATCCCGAAAACGGGTCCTGTGGGGTGGTCCACGGGAGCGAAGCCGTGGGGAACAGCTAGTAAACAATAAACCGGTTTGCTGTTATTTATTGAAGAGTTCCGTTGTATATCTTCGAAGTTCTTCTCGAAGATCAGATCACCAAATTAAAATCAGACCAATTTGGGAATATACTCTTTCAAACAAAAAAAGTATTTTCTAAATCGGTCAAAAATTGTCGGAGATATCGGTGAACATACATAAAAAAAATAACTTACAAGACATCGAACATAGAACCTCCTCCTTTTTCAAAAGACGGTTAAAAAATAATAGCTAGCTTGTTTTGACAAGAATCGATACCATTCCACGTCTTAACGGTGGAATGGATTTTGGATAAAACTTGGCACAAAAGTGACCGTGACCTAGATCTCACTAATATTATAAATGCGAAAGTTTGGATGGATGTGTGTATGTTTGTTAATCAATCACGCCAGAACGACTAAACAGATTTGGATGCAATTTGGCACTTAGTTCAAGTTACAGGCTTTTATTTTTATTTACATAATAAACATGGTGGCTGATGAAAGGAAATGCACGTTTTTGGGTGGAAAGCACTATAAAACTTGAATCTACAGATACAGTATTTGCATGTTATTCAACACTAGCTTCTGACGGCGACTTGGACTGCAGGACAGCAAATTTTAAATGGTTAGTTTCTGTCAGTAAAATAATTTTTGGAACACGTTCAATGGATCCACTGTACGCAGCATTAAACATATTTAAAGCGGCTTCACCCACGTGCCAAGGAAACATTACAACGGGAAAGTATGACTATAATCGGTCTATGTACCAAATTAAATCCAGATCTGTGCAGCCAGAACGGCTGCACAGATCTGGACCGTGATTGAGTAACAAACATCCATCCATACATCCAAACTTTCGCATTTATAATATTACTAGCGACCCACTCTGGCTTCGCCAGTAACAAATTATACTCAAAAACCTGCCTCGTTTCTGACTCACTATTGGTGAAAACCGCATGAAAATCCGTTCAGTAGTTTTTGAGTTCATCGCGTACAAACGCAGTAAGGGACTTTATTTTTTACAAGTTTTACAAGCTTTTATTAATTTAATTAACTTGCACTGTATGTATGTATGTTTGTATGTATGTAAGTGTGTTCGGGTCAAATCTTGCAGCTAAATTTTAAAGCAGTTATCCTCCACCGATTAAGATGAAATTTTGAGTACACGTTTAGTTTGGATGACAATGCATGGTTAGCTAAGTGACGTCATTCTAAATACAATATGGCGGACGGCTCAAGATTGCGGACTAGTTATTTTTTGTGCGCTGCCATGATATGGGTATCAAATGAAAGGGTTTACTGAGAAGAATACGAAAAAGCTTGTTTAAAAAAAAATGAATAAATTATTTGTAGTATTAATATGTAGTGATAGTGGAGTAGGTTAGTTTCTAATATTGCTAACGTTTCGACTAAAAATATTAGTTAGTCAGCAATATTGAACGCGAGGCTGACTGGCCACTGTAAACTAAAAGTAAAGTATCGTCACTAAACAAAGCACAACCTCTTTCTAAAATTGACAAGCTTTCATTATAATGAGCTAAGTAAAGACTTGGTCAACACCCGTAGTGGGTAGTACGTGCGTGTTAGTACATTATTATGTATTCCGTCGAGGAGGCAACGCTTAATAGAAAGATGTGAGACGTCGCATGTCGGTAATATGATGATTTTATGACCATAAAATATGTTACGGAAAATTATGACTCTTTTACAATTTAGTAAGAGTGCTTCTTTGGTCTAGTGGCCACATGCCTTAAGCATGAGGGTTCGATTCCCAGGTCTGGCAAAGTCAGAGGGATCAAGGGTGACATACACGGAGTCGTCTGGCGCCCATGTGCAGGTTTGGTCCCTTGGGTGACGTGACCAGACTTTTCGTTTTGAACGGCACTGTCCCTTTTTATAATTACGGGTCCCGGTGTCCCCGAAATGAACTCAGTGACGCAAAATTGTGGCCAATGTCCCGTTTTGAGTCAAAGAATAAATGGTCACGTTAGGCATACAGTGTGTTCTGGTGCGCCGGTGATGGGGGGTACTCCCCAAAGGAGGGTCCGGAGAAGGACAGCCGCGGTGAGTGCTAATGCGTGCTTGTGTTCCCGCCACAAGCGGCACAGGAGGACACCGTAGAGATTTAGTGGGTTAGAGTCCACATAACATACATAGTCGTACATAACTGTGCTATCTCTCCGTGGTAGCGCAGTATGCATTAGCATTTCTCCAAGATAAAAATTAAAAAAGGGCTAGCAAAGCGATAATGAATGTATTGTAATATTGTATGTGTTGAGTTTTCCATATGGAATTTCTCAATACCAGCCCGGGTCCCAGCCGCTGTATTTGTGCCAGTTGATGCCAATAGGGTCGTCCCCTATTACTTGCGACTTAAAGCTTATAAACCACGCGCATTAATCCACCACGCGGGCCCATTGCGGGTTGGTGGATGTGACCATGTCTTCGAATTTTTGTTCTAGGACATGCCGGTTGCCTCACGATGTTTTTCTTCACCATTTTTAGAGCAGTGGTGATGAAATAATTTATACAAAGTAAAGCAACCTACCTGGGTTCGAACTCACGAACTACCACTGCTATTTTAACCCTTAACACACCACTGGGACTTAAATATTCCTCACGAAATGCGGGTGTACTATATGTAAACCTCAGCCTATGCCTTCGGAGAATTAGATACAGGCGTGATGTTTTGTTATAAAATATATTCTATCTATATATATATATCTCTATATTATCTCTTTACCTTAATGAAACAGCTTAATTGTTCCATAAAAGCATCGGTTGATAAGTTTTTACGATAATGTTCCGCTCCCTACCACAACGATATAATTACATAATGTTACAAACTTGAGGGAGGTCAGTAATTGCTACGGTTCGCGAAAATGTCCCATTTGAATGCCAATTACGATATTGAAGTAAAGGTTGTTACTTTAATTACATGATTACTTGTGACAAAACACTCTCGGAGGAATACTACGGGCTATGTCGTGCGTCATTTGTTTTGCCAAAGCAATATAGAGCCTTATTTATATAAAGACTCTCGAGCTGTTTAGCAACTGACAGATCCGTTATTCAAATTTTCTGTAGTAAAATCGAATACAGATTGAGCTCACCAATCGCTAAACAGTGCCGAGATTTTTACAAATTTGGGTGACTGGCTGCTGACCGCGGCTCCACCCGCGTGGTATTAGTACTTCACCCCATATTTATTATAGCCTATGTGTTATTCTGATGTATAAGCTATATTTCTGTAAAGATTCATCAACATCCGTATAGTAGTTTTTTCAAAGAGTAACAAACATCCATCCACCATCCCCACAAACTTTCACGTTTATAATAGTAAAGTAATATATTGTTTTGTTTAGATTCTAATATTGCCGTATTATTCAGGAGCATTCACATCTCAGTTGCAATCTTTCAAAAGCACGTCTAATTATCCTACAATGACAAGTTTTTAACACTGATTGCCACTGAAATGATAATTATAGCGACTTGATTGTAAATTCGGTTGGTTTGATTGATGGAGAAGCGTGTTTTTATGAAGTCAGTCAAACTGGAAGGCTGTGGGGGAGATTTTAACCTAACAGTGAGAAAATACAGGTTAAATAAAAAAAGTCGATGTTTGATTCTCCCTCCGGTAGAAATAATTTTATATCGACTTCAAATATAATGGAGTGTCAATTCAACTGTATTTTTTTTAACTTTTTCTAATTGAACCGATTTTGATGATTCTTTTATTAAAATCTGATGCTTCTCGTGAGGCCCCATTTAAATTTGATCCAGAACTGATGAAGAACTTATGAAAATGATACAACAGAACTCTTCAATAAACAACGGCAAATCTCTCGGGATTGCTGCAATCGCATGCCTGTTTATTGTTTATACCATTTCATAACATAACATCACGCTTGTACGCTCTAATAAGGTTCGCACATGTGTACAGTTCACCCTCGTACACTCTCATTTCACCGGTCATGTTAGTTTTATGTTATTTGGCAACCCTATTCAGGCATAACTTTGGGCATTATAGGTACTTTACTGTTGAACTTGCTCAGTATGTGCTACAACTAAAAAGAGGAAAAAACATTTTTTATATTAAAATAAAACCAACTTCCAAATTAAAACACTATAAAGTGAAAAATAACTTTACAATGCATGTCCTCGAAAAGAGCGTTTTCCAAGCAGCCAAACTGTGCGGAAAGTGTCATTTTTTTTACTAGTGCTTTTTACTTTCCTGTACTTTTTTAATTTTTAACTCCAACGTCAGCCCACCGCATAGAGTTTTCATTATTTGAGAATAGTTTTAAAAATTTGTTAAGTACAGATTATCATTCATATTAAAGGTAAAACAAAACTAATACTTAATTTAAGGCGTTTTTAATTAGTCTAGATTTAGATTTTGATCAAACAATTATTTTAAATATTCATTAAATATGTTTGGCAGAATGAATATTTTGCTCGTGCCTTTTTGCGTTACGAGCTATTTGCACATGCGCTGTAGATATGCCCGAGGATCTATGAACTTAGTTAATCTGTGGATATGCTGAGCGCCCTTGATAAGCGCCATTTTATGAATTTCTTGCTTGGTTCAGATATTTTTTTTATTTTCTCGCAAAATGCATAGTAAAATGTTGTATGATACACGTGCGTAAGATGATTTCCGACTCGTGTCGATTTATCCACTCACTCGCTTCGCTCGCTCGTGAATAAAAATACCACTCATCGGAAATCACCTACTTTCCGCACTTGTAGCATAAATAACTATTAATTTTGGCAATCGGTGTCAAAAAACGAAGAAACAAAAAAGTCACACCGAAATTGAAGTTATTTTCACTTTGCAGTGTTTTTATTTGTAAGTTGGTAGTATTTTTTTTGTAAAAAAGTTTTTATTGATTTATTTAAATTACTGACCGTAAGCGACATTCCTGATGGCTCGACGCGATTCAATTTATATCACACTGATATTAGACGATTATGACTACGCAAAATTGCGCTAACTCACACTCACACAATTGTGGGCACTTGAAATTTTCTTAGAAAATACGGGCTTAATATCGTCTGTAGACGAACTGAGTCTGAACTTTTGAACATATGAGAAAAAAAAATACCACAAATTATGTCTATAAGAGTAAAATTTACTTCCTTTATCTTGGTAAGGTACCTTCCTTGAAAGACATTATATTGTTCTCCAATATCATGTCGCATGGTACAGTAGTCGCGTGACGGTACACCACAGCGGCCAGCACCGTTGAGTTATCTGTAACAGACGCCGCTCGTAATTGAGCCATTCTTAACGTGGAACTGTAAGGAACACGCATTCTTTACGTGGAATTGCACGGAAAAAGCATTCTTAACGTGGAACTGTACGGAAAACGCATGCTTAACATAGATTTGTACGGAACACTCATTTTTAACAAGGAATTGTATGGAACACGCATTTTTAACGGGGAATTGTACGAGATCCGCATTCTTAAAGTGCGATTGTACTTAACACACATTCTTAACGGGGCATTCTACGGAGCATGCATTCTACGAACAGCTCTTGTACCTTTTCAGGTAAGTGTTGTGAGTGTTATTTTAAAAGTCACAAGCTAGGTGTGAATTAGGATTTCTGAGAAGCTGTATGGTCGGTTTTAACTAAGTTTAGTAGATACGTAGTAATTATTTTTTATGGTCACCGAATTGAAATCAATATGTAATTATGTATGTCCTCATAAAGTCAATTATGCGATAGTGATGCCTCCAGTACCTTTTTTCTAGCACTGTTAAATCAAAGTCAGGGGGCTTACATGTTCATAGGCCCTGCAAAGTGACGCATCCAATAAATTACCATATTTAATTTTTTTTGCTATCCTATGTTGTCCTATTACTGGGCAAAGGATCGTCCCATAGTTTTCCAACGATCTTTTGTTTTTTTTTCCACCAAACTGTCCCGAACGAGTCGAAATCATCACGCAAGTCTTCAGGTAACATGAATCTTACCACAAATAAAATCCGCTAACGTGTCGGCTTACCAAAGTCACCATTCCTTTCCATCTACCACGCAGTAAGTCATGTGATCCTCTCTAAGCTGAGAGTAACGTGACAGAGTGCGGTCGTCCCTCCGTCCCCTAATCTGTCACTAGCCCTGATCCGACATGATCTGCGGATCAAGCAGATAGTTCTAAACGAATGTAGTAAGAGGTGAGAAAGGATAAATACACAGAAGTAATAACAGGTAATTGATATACGAATACCGCTCTTATTGCTACGAAAATAAAGACACTGTCAGTGTCAAATTCTTATCATAAATAATGTGCTGCTTACTGTAGTAATCAATCAATCTGCCCTCCAACTAGCATGGGGTCGCCTTCAGTCTAGTCAGATGCAGCTGAAAACCAGAACTTTATATGGAGCGACTGCCAATCTGATGTCCACAGCCCAGTGACTTGCTTACACGATACATCTTGGTAAGACAGATGTCAGATTGTCAAAGATTACAAATTACAGCTGTATGCAACAGCATTACTGTATAATTTGTTCATACATAGGTCGTACTAGATGTGTACAGTACAACTATTTCAAGAATACAAACGTATGCTCAAAAAAAAAAATCAAATATTTTTATTTTACATAGGCCTACATGGGCACTTATAAAACGTCGACAAAAGGTGCACGGTTCGGGTTAGTCGTTTCCTATGGAGAAGAACCGGCAAGAAACTCCATGGTTACTCTTTTAAATTGTTTTGTTTACAATATTTCCTTGTTACAGCATTAGTACTTGGATATGGGGGGACAACGTAGGCCCGACAATAAGTCGTACGAAATTGAAAAAAAAAAATAATGCACGAAATAAAAAGTTAACAAATGTTAACAATCATCTAGAAAACTAGAAAGCCTACAATGTTCACACATTCACAATAGGTAAAAGAATCTATACAAAGGTAAAAAAAAAAAAAAAACCACAACACTAAATTTAACATGTGGCACAAATACTGTAATCAGTGCTGTAACTATTCTTAGCTAAGGGCTATAATGATGATTGAAAAATATTGTAAAAAGTCTAATTAAAAGAGAAAAAAAAATGAGATTGAGAATAGTTAGAGATATCCATATATTTGTGCCGTTTATGAGTTACCAGGGAAGCCGCATGCGCAGAGGGTGTCAAAGCCAAATTTTTTATCTTCAACGTAGTCCTTGATTTTATAATATGCTTTTTTAACAAGGACACGTTTGATGTAGTTTTTGAACTTTCCATCGGTCAGTTCTATAACTGACTTAGGCAACTTGTTATAAAAGCGTATACTGTTTATAAGAAAAGACTTGCTAGTTTTCGTTAATCTGAATTTGGGTATTACAATTTCGTGCTTACTGCGTGTATTTAAATTATGGAAGTCACTTCTAGTTTTGAAAAGCCCTCGATTTTTGCGGACATACAAAATACATTCCAAAATATAAAGTGAAGGTAGAGTCAGTATATCGATCTCTTTAAATTTTTCTCTGAGGGACTCGCGAGGACCCATTTTATAGATCGCGCGGATTGCCCTCTTTTGCAAGATAAAAATTGAGTCAACGTCTGCTGCTGACCCCCACAGCAGAATGCCATAAGACATAATACTGTGGAAATAAGCATAGTATACTAGTCTAGCTGTGGCTACATCGGTTAACTGCCTTATCTTCCTTACTGCATAGGCAGCCGAACTTAACCTGCCCGAAAGAGTTCTAATGTGCGCGCCCCACTGCAATTTTGAATCGATAGTAATCCCCAAGAATACAGTTTCCGCTATTATTTCAAGATTTTTGCCGTCAAGATTTAGATTTAGGTCACGTTGAGGTACATTTGGTAAAGAGAACTTTAGACATTTTGTTTTTTTCGCATTCAGTAAAAGATTGTTAGCTGCGAACCATTCCGAGAGAACAACCAGACTTTCATTGACATGTAAGACATCCGTATCTTTCCTATCTATTTTAAAAATTAGCGAAGTATCATCAGCAAATAGAATTATGTCCGATAATTTGGCCATCATAAAAGGGAGATCATTAATGTAAACAAGAAAAAGGAAAGGGCCGAGAATTGAACCTTGGGGCACGCCCATTTTGACTAGAGACCCGGAGGACGTCGCCCCATTAACATTTACTTTTTGCTGTCTGTTTGATAAATAGGAAAGCACAAGATCAGCAGCTTGACCTCGAATTCCGTAGTGTTCTAATTTACAGATCAGTGTGTTGTGGTCGACGCAGTCGAACGCTTTTGACAGATCACAGAAAATGCCAATGGCATCCTGGGACTTCTCCCAAGATTCCAAGATGTGGCTGATGAGTTTTACTCCCGCGTCCGTTGTCGACCTACCTTTCGTGAAACCAAACTGCTGACTATGCAGGATCCCATTTGAATTGAAATGAGACAACATCTGGTCCAGCATGATTTTTTCATAGATTTTACTCAATGCTGGTAGCACGGATATAGGTCTATAATTAGAGGGATCGCTCTTACAGCCTGATTTGAAAATTGGTACTACTTTACTGTGTTTCATTAAGTCAGGAAACGTGCCGCTGTCCAAACATTGATTGAATATGCCTGTTAGGACAGGAGCAATTGAGTCAATAATATCTCCAAGAACCCTAACGGATATCCCCCATAAGTCTTCAGTGTTTTTTATATTGAGACTTTTGAACGCGTTTTTAATTGTATCAATGCATATTGGTTTAAATTTAAATGTTGGTATGTCTTTAGTAAAGTATTCCTTAAGAAGAGCTGCAGCCAATTTAGATGAGGAGGGAAGTGACTTCGTAACCTCTAACGGAATGTTGGTAAAGAAATTTTCTAATGTCTCAGCGACTTCTTGCTTATCAGAAATGGTTTCATTAGATATTTTCAAAGACAACTCATTCTGATCGCGTTGTTGTGTCTTTCCAGTTTCTCTATTAATTACTTGCCACACAGTTTTTATTTTATTATTAGAAACACCAATTTTGTTAATTATTATTTGAGATTTTGCTTGAGCGCATACTCTTTTGAATATTTTGGAATAGTTCCTAACATATGTGTGGAAACCTTGATCGGTAGTCAAAGATTTTTCGTAATATAAATTATATAAATTATCTCGGCTTTTTCTTATGCCCACAGTGGCCCATTCACTAAATTTCGATTTGCAATTTTTGACTTTAACTGTTTTTATAGGACACGTTTTATTGAATTCTTGGCAAATTGTAGAAAACAACGTGCCGTAATTTATATTGGGGTCTTTTAAATCAAAACTGGCGTTACAAAGGTTGCTAAAAACATTATTATTAAAAGAATTTAATTTATTGTTAGTAAGAGGTCTTAATCGAATTGATTTAGCTAGGTTTTTTTTTTTATCTGACTCAAAAGATACTAGCTGACCTGTATGGTCTGACCTAACGCCACTAATTAAAAACGATTTTTGTACTTTACAATTAGTGAATACATTATCTATGCACGAAGCTGAAGTTGCTGTTATTCTTGTCGGTTCATTAAATAAATATTTTAAGTTAAATGATTTGAACAATGAAATGAGCTTACAGTTTTCAGGTGAATTGACTAACAGATCTATATTTAAGTCACCACAAACAAAAACTAATTTATTATCTCTGAAAAGTTTACTTAACAATTCTTCCATTGTAATTAAAAACAATGACAAGTTTGATGCTGGTGGTCTGTAAACACACAAAATAGTATGCCCCTCGACCTCCGCACATGCTACCTCACATAAGCGATCAACAGAGTAAGCAGTGATATCCTTTCTTTCCTTATATTTGAGATGACTATTACAAAGAATCATGGTACCACCACCCACTGTGGATCTGTTGTACGCGCTGGCAACTGAAAAATTATTTACATTAAACAACATCCTATCTGGTTTTAACCAAGTTTCACAAAAACATAAGATATCCATGTGGTATTTATCTACTAACAATTCCACGTCTAAAATTTTGCCGGAGAAGCGATTTATATTTTGATGATATAGTAAAATATTACTATTCGTCTTCTCTATTGTCGGCTCAAATCGTTTAAAGAATCTACTGTAGTATTATCAGAAAAACTGGATAATACTGTTAAATCACTAAACCTAGTCTCAGTTAAATCATCAATAACTGCGTGTATATTAAAAGCTAACAATGTAGCTAATAAATGTCGACTATTTTTGGGAAGAAACATATGATCCCGAATCAAAACAAAATCACTAACAAAATTGTTGGTGTCAAAAAACAATAAACGGTCACTATGACGACAAGATAAAATATGCATCAAGTTATTTAAACTAGAAATGTATTCATTTTCCTGAACAAGTAACTTGTCAGAATAGGGCAATGCACATAATATTAATTTGCCTAATCTTAACTTAAGTAGGGTGTCAATACCATTAACTATGTCCCTTTTTGTTACACTAAGGCTATTTCCAAAAAGAAGCACTACAGTAGTTTGCTCATTCAATTGTGTCTGTTGAATTTTATGAATGAGCTCATTAAAATGCAGTTTATGATAACAATGGTTCACTATTATGTGTTTAGAACGGTTATTTAACAAAGATCCAAAACCTGTTCCTAATTTGTCTGAATATACTAAGATATATGCTGATATATGCTGATTTCCATGTCCATCAATTATTATATTTATCGTGTATTTGCATTCAGAACTAAATACTTTATTGTTGTTTTGTTTTCCGTGTGAACTATTTAGAGCTGTTAAACCATTTTCCTTGAGCAACTTTACTCCCACTTTTTAATAAATTACTTTAAGTTAAAAGAGTATTAACAACTCTATATACTTCCAAGTTGATTGAGAGCGTCCGGTCCAGTCCAGTCTGCACCAAGTGCAAAGCACAACTGATAGTAAGCCGACGACTGACGAAACACGAAGTTTGCCGAGGGACATTAAGAAAATTGTTGTACTAAATTATGGAAGCAATAAATTGGATTTGATCTAGCCACGCGGTCGGTTACCTTTGGGAGCAGTTGTGTGCACGTTTTTGATGTGATGTGATGAAATATTATGTCTCTTGTATGGTGAACCGTGTAAACAAACGTTCGGAGGGCCGTATCTCCACTATTTAGATGAGCACACATGATTTACTTGAGCTACAAAAACCACACAGCCTTTATGAGCAATAAATAACATAAAGGCGCTATTAGTGTCAATTTCTTATCATAAACGTGCAGCTTACTATTTCAGTAAAAGTAATAAAAACGGAAGAGTATATTTAATTCAAGCTAGACTTTCGGCCGAGATTTTTAAACGAATCTATTCGTATTTCGCTTTTCGAATTGCAGCGGAGGATCCACATTTCGCAAAGACCTGCGAGAGATTGATGAATATTCATTCAAATTTGAAAGTTTTAGCATACCCACGTCACAAGCTCACATACAAACATACACACAGTTCGAAAATCAGCGGTCTAATTTTGGTTTTATGTTGACATATTTTTTAGGAACCAACTGTTTTCTGAACCAAACTTAGACCTTGGGCTTCAAAAAAAGTATTGTTCTGTTTGCGAGAACGATTTAAAAAAGTCTAAAATCAAATGGTATTGACCACGTAACCTTTCTATAGCGCATTTCTCTCCGATTACTAATCACAAAAAAGCTTAATTTACAATGGTTTGCAATTTTCAACATAATATTGTTTTTATTTTCAGCCACAAATACTTTAATTTTTAGGTTTCCGTACCCGAAGGGTCCAAACGGAGCCCTATTGCTTTCACTTACGTGTCTGTCTGTCTGTCCGTCGTTTTTCACACAGGTTTTACAGCCAAACGGTTGAAGCTACAGTCTTCTCTACATCTTCTTGACCCATACAAAATGTCAAAAATATTTTTTAACATTTTAAAGGGGGCTAAAATTTTTTCGACCTACCCCTTCTAGTGGGGTACCGTTGTTTAGAGCTCGCTGAGTAGATAAATATTGCTTTTCTTAGTATTCTTAGATATATGTTTTCAAGTCATCATTTTTTAAAAAATTTTGTTCCTTATGAATTTATTAATTTGCCATTGACCTATGAACTTGAAATTTGGAGATAATGTTTATTATATATTTTACTAAAACATACCAAAATATTGATTTTTGATTTGATTAACCACCAACTTGATTTTGCGGATTGGTACGGAACCTTATATGTGCGAAGTCCGACACGCACTCGGCAGGTTTTTTCTAATTTATTCTAACTCAAAGTAAAGCTGTTATTGGAAACCCTTTATCGGTAGCACTTAGCGGTACATTTAACACCATTTAACACACACAAGCTGCCGGTTCGAGCTCTGATCAATCACTCGGTGCACTTCAAATTCAAATTCATTTTAAATTCAAATTCATTTATTAATTTTGTGCCATTCATTTAATATTCATTTAATAACTTAGCCAGAAAGCCTCTCGCGAACTTTCACACCTAGCCTACGTACGTTACCAGCATGCCCGGATATAAGAGAATTATGCAAATAACCCAGCCACGCAGAATATGTAGCGACTTAACCTTTTTTTTTTTTAGCGTTGCGAAATGCTCATGCATACTGCACTACCACGGAGAGATAGTGCAGTTATGTGGGACTCTAACCCACTAAAACTCCACGGTGTCCTCCAGTGCCGCTTATGGCGGGAACACAGGCACGCGTTAGCACTCACCGCGAACCTACCCGCCTGTCCTTCACCGGACCCTCCTCGGGGGAGTACCCCCCATCACCGGCGCACCAGAACACACTTTATGCCGCGACCTCCCCAGGGACCAATTCAGCACATGGGTGCCAGACGACCCCGTGTATGGCACCCTTGGTCCCACTGTGACGAGTCAAGGTCAATGGCCCCGCCACCTACCATTTTGCGGCCGCAGGGGATAGGGAGAGCGGCTAACGCTATACCGACACTCCACTTCCCCTGCGGCCCCACCGCGTCCGCCATCAGACGGTGGCGACCCCGTCTAGGCCGCGGAAGGTAGGGAGAGCGGCGCACTGCAATACCGGCACTCCTCTCCCGCCGCGGCCTCCAACCCTCAGCCGCGATATCGACCTGGGAATCTCCATAATACATCGCGGCCCGCCTCAGTTGCGATGTCGCCTGTTACCAAGCGGCACCGCAACCTACTAGTTGGCCGTTACTTCCTCGGCTTAATCGGCAAAAGCCCTGACGAGCGGCCCCTCCTCGGGTTCCTCTTCGCTTTACCGTGGGTGACCAAGCCAAGGTTACTGAGCCCCCCGCCACGACAAAGCGGGAACCCACCGGGGGAGAGCGATTTAACCCTGCTACCGCTAAAATTACATATTATAACATCTCGCCTATAGTCTCCAAAGGGTTAGGCAAAGGTACACTCACAATACTCCCATATTTGCCAGTTATGTTCAAGTCCCTTGTAATAAGGGGCGAGCTTATTGTCATCATTAGGGTATAAATCCAGACTCAGTGTTGTGGACGCAGGAATCGAACCCAGTTCCTCATGCTCAGCAGTAGCGCTTGCAACCACTAGACCAACGAGGCAGCTATTAAGGAATTATGCAAATAACCCGGCCACGCAGAATATGTAGCGTCTTAAACCCTCTACCATAAAATCTGTTAAATTTGTATATTCCACATCTAGACAAATCTCTTTAATTGATCTAGAAGTTTTGTTATACTATTGCCATGTGGAGGGAAGGAGGGGTTAAGTAAATACCATGTCGTGTACTTGTCCATGAGTCAACTGGAGACTGAAGCCTCAAGACTCCCTTTATTAGTGTAATATATACCTAGTCCGTGCGTGACATATATTATAATATAACTATGGACATAGCTTATCTACCTTAACTTAAACTAAGATCTAAACGTGACGTACGTGACACACCACATCACCCTTCCTAAAGTAAAAAAAAAAACTAAGTTACATTGTTTTTTTTTTCCTCATCTCTTTACATTTTTAAACTTATATTCTAAGTCTTACAGTATAACTTTGTCCTATTTTTATGTATTACATCTATCTTATTTTTATATTTAACTATTACATTTGGTGACTCGTCCTTTACAACTACAAATGGTCCATTATAAATACACTCCAACTTATTGCCTACTTCGTTTTTTACCAAAATCAAGTCACCTTCCTTATAAGTTATAGAATTAAGATTCTTATCATAACAATGTTTCCTTGATAACTTACTTGATACCAAATTTTCTTTTGCATCATTTTGAGCCCTTTGTAACCTGTATTTAAATTCTAAAGGATAATCATCAAAACTATACAAAGGTTCAACACTCTCACCTTGAAGACTACTTGGTAACCTACAAATTTTACCATAAACTAATTCATAAGGCGTATACTTAGTCACAGTATTAACTGTTGTGTTATAAGAAAAACACCAATATGGAATCCAAGAACTCCACGATGATGGATTATTATCTGTTTGTATCCTTAAATAAGCACCTAAAGTTTTATGAACGTTTTCCAAAGACCCTATACTTTCATGATGATATGACGTTGATAAGATTTTATTGATGCCCAAGACATTACATAGCTCTACCATTACTTTCGAAATGAACTCAGAACCCCTATCCGTAGCAATTGTTCCCGGTATCCCATATCTCAACACAAAATTTTCTGCCAACGCTTTTGCTACCTCATTTGCGGATTTATTTTTTAGTGGATAAGCCTCCACAAACTTCGTAAGTTCACATTGAAGAGTTAATATGTAAACATTACCATTTTCGTCCCTATCAAGTGGCCCCACTATATCTAAATAAATCTTTTCAAAAGATGAAGATGCAGTGGTAGTAACTGTCATTGGTTCTTTAGTATGTTTGGAAAACTTTTGTTTTTTACACTTATCACATTTACCAACGTACTCCGCTACATCTTTCTCAATTGACGGCCAATAATAATATTTCTTTATATTATTCACCATCCTGCGTATTCCTGAATGACCACTCGTAGGTAAAATATGAAAATCATTTAAAACAATTCTCTTCTCATCTGCCCCTTCTATTTTCCGTACACCCTTCACTACACATATTCTAAAATCTCCACATATCGAACTACTATTTTCCTTCAAATATTTGGCCATTTTTGTAATAAAATTAACGTTATAACGATTTTTCAAAATAATAACTTCTTTTATGCTCTTTTCAATACAAAAAGTGACTATGTCTCTCGACAACTCGTCTCGCGATGATGCCGATAAAGATTCATAGTTTACGTAAATACTCGAGTTTTCTGGCATATACATTAAATTGCGCGACTTTGAAAATATTTTTTCACCATTAGCGTTACGTAACATCTTCCCCCACTCATTCAAACATATCTCAATGTCATTTCCTTGTTTTTTAAGAACTTCCACGATCCTAGGGTGATCAGTCCTAGATACCACAGAGTCCGTATCACAAACATTTGGTTCTTCCAACTGTTTGTACTGCGCTCTCGTCATTACGGATATAGTTTTTTCACGCATGGTTTTCAAATCTTCACTTGAAATTACTATCCTAGAAAGTGCATCAGCTAATACATTTTCTTTCCCCTTAATATACTCGACCTCAAAGTCATACTCTTCTAAACATAAACGAAACTTAGTTAACCTACTTGATGGATCTGTCATGTTAAACAAGTATAATAGTGGCCGGTGATCCGTTTTTACAACGAACCTCCGTCCATACAAATACGGTCTAAAATATTTAACTGACCATACTATAGCCAATAACTCCTTCTCTATAATAGGATAATTTAACTCGCTTTTCCCCAAAGACCTACTAGCGTATGCAACGGGTTTACCGTTCCCATTACACAAAACACTTCCTACCGCATAGCCCGAACTATCGGTTTGCAATATAAACGTGTTGTCTTCAGAAAAATTTGGATAATCCAAGACTGGTGGATTCATTAACGCTTCCTTAAGCAACAAAAACGACCTCTCACATTCATCGGTCCAACTAAACACTACATCCCTCTTACATAGCTTATTCATAGGTATCACTATACTAGCAAAATTTGGTATGAATTTCCTGTAATAATTTGCAAACGCCACAAACCGCTTTACTTCATCAACTGCCGATGGTCGCGGATATTTCTTTATGGCTTCTACCTTTCCAGGATCTGGTGAAATACTTTCCGCTAATTACGTGTCCTAAATAAAGTATTTGTTTTTTCATAAATTCACATTTGGATGGATTCAGTTTAAGATTGACCTTTCTCAGGCGAGAAAACACTGACATAAGGTTTCGGTTGTGCTCATCCAAATTCCGCCCGAAAATAATTAAATCATCCAAATATATCAAACATTTGTCATAATTTAATCCTGACATGGCTACAGTCATTAACCTGCTAAAAGAACTTGGACTTATCTTTAACCCCATTGGTAATCTACACATCTGATATTGCCCTTTATCTGTCGTGAAAGCTGTGTATTTCCTACTACTTTCATCTAAAGCACACTGATAATATGATTGTGATAGATCACAGTGGCTAAAGTAAACTGCACCCGACAATGAATCCAAGATTTCATTAATATTTGGCAAAGGGAATTTATCATCCTGTATCTTTTCATTTAACTGCCTGTAGTCTATTACTACACGCCATTTTTTCTCCCCATTACGATCTGCCTTCTTGGGTACAACCAAAACAGGACTAGACCACTCACTAACCGCCTCCTCAATAATATTACTATCCAGCATCTCCTGTACTTGCCTATCAACCTCCTTTTTCTGTACATAAGGTATTCTATACTGTTTCCTGTAAACTGGAGTAACATTATCTTTCAAACGTATTGACTGCGCATATACATTCGTGACATCCAATTTATCTCCCGGAATATAAAAAATATCTGGATATTTTGCACATATTTGCTCAACTGACAACCGTTCCTCGGCATTCAAATAATCAAGATTAAGCAAAGAAAATATTTTCTTAACACGTTCAACACTTACTTCTGTTTCCGCAAAACTACAACAATTAAAATCACTTAACGGATAGACTTCTACATCGGACATACTACACACAACTTCCTCCGTGGTTGTGTTTAAAATCCTAATGGGCATCATCCCATTCTTAGGTCTAGCTACTACATTTGCTAAGAAAACCCCTTCGCGCAACTCTTTCCTAAACACTACACAATCTTCTGCTCTATTAACGGGCAAATACTTAACCATTTCACAACGCGGAGAAATAGTTAAAGAATAATTATAGGATTTAAGTGGCATCGAAACCGTCTGCTGCTCACGGTTCTTTAGAGATAACCTGTTCCCCGAAAAGTCTATAATACCACTATACGTCTGCAAGAAATCCTGGCCTAATATGCCAACTGACCTACATGGCAAATCATCGAATATATAAAACTTATGCACGAACGAACATTGTTCGTATTCCAACGTCAAATATACATAACCTATAGCCCGTAAACTACCCCCTACACCATTAATCACTAATTCTTCCTTAACTACTTTACAGCACAAAGCATTATTCCTCAAGAAATTACTTTTTATTGCCGATATCGACGCACCCGTATCGACTAACCATTCCGAATCCACATTATTTGCTAGAAAATCCACCCAGTTAACACTATTGCAAGCTAAAATATGCTTAGCCTCGAAAAAACTGCGTTTCATTCAATTGTCTGCCTCCGCTACTTCGTGACATTGACACTGCACTTGAGTCAGCATCGCCCCGCACGTGCTCTAGACACGCTACGCGCTGTCGACCTTGCTGAGTCTGCCGTCCACGATGAGTACTATTGCTACGACCGCGCATTCCACTACTATACCTTACGTTTCCATTTTGGTACGTACGCCCAACAGCTGTTTTTTGCTGCGCGTATCCATTACCTACAGCGTGCCGCCTATAGTTATTTCCACGACCCCTATTTCCCGTAGAAAAACTACCACCCGCGGACCACCGCTGGAACGTCATGACTTGACCCGACGAAGCACAATTTTCGTCTTCCGCTACCCTGATAGCATCTTTCAAACAAGTCAAGTTCCGTGCCGTAATAATTGTACCAAGACGCTGATTACGAAGCCCGTCAGCAAACTTTTTAACCGCATACTTCTCATTTAAAGGCCGCAAAATTTTATAAGCTTCCGAATTTTCCCCGGCTTGAGAAATAGTCAAATCTACCATTAACTTCTCTATCTCTGCCCCGAAATCCGTGACCGACCTATCATTTTGCCTAGCGCGAGCAAATTTGGCTTGCACTGCAACGTCTGACTTAACCGTCAACAAATGCTTCTTCATGTCCGTTAAAAGACTGTCTACAGTCGTATAAGTAGAGGACAATCGCATCTTAGCCCCCTGGGTAAGTCGTATAGTTAGCACGAATCTAATTAAATGAGCACTATCAGCCGCTTCTAACATAGAGCTGTATAAATCTATGGCATCAATCAAATCTTGGGTTACCTGCTCATCCCCATTCATTTTCGGGAGTAAGCTAACCGCCGTTTTCAATGAAAACCTTTCCAACGCCATCTCTGTATCGGTTCCGGTACCGTTTTCAAACTTAATAGTGTCTACATACAAATTTTCTATTTTACTCACTAGCTGTGCTAATTCCTCCGAAAATTTGCTACACTTAGAAACTACACACTTAAATTTACAATACAGGGCTTTTACCTCGCTTATCTTTCCATCAAAATTTTTGCCTTTCCGCCTACTGGGACCTAACTTGACAATTGATTCCCTCAATAACTTAAGCTGTACAAACAGTGACGTTAACTCCACTTCCATTTAAAATTAATGTCTCTAACTGATAGATGACCGAAAATACTCGTCACTACACTTAAGTTCAAATCACATCACTTACTCCTCTTGTCGCTCCGCCAGCTCCCGGTCAGGCCATCTGCACAGCTCGCTGCACCTCACGCTGATTGATCTTCTCTTCGATCCAATTCTGATGACACCTCCTGTACAGCCGGACTGCCACGCCAATGATGACAATCGCCAAACACACGGCGATAAACAACAGCATCGCGTTGATGGTGGATATCTGCTCTTGTGTTACTGCCGCGGTATTTGAACCACCCGCTGCTGTCTGGGCTATAATAACCTCTTCCTTGGATGACGTGCTCCCCATGGCCTGTGACTAACCAACTGTCGAGAAACTGACTGAAGCCGACTGAAGTGACTCCGACGAGATCCCGGTCGGGCAACTATAACGCCGTCCAGTCGACTGGCAGGGTCGCCATGCGATGTGGAGGGAAGGAGGGGTTAAGTAAATACCATGTCGTGTACTTGTCCATGAGTCAACTGGAGACTGAAGCCTCAAGACTCCCTTTATTAGTGTAATATATACCTAGTCCGTGCGTGACATATATTATAATATAACTATGGACATAGCTTATCTACCTTAACTTAAACTAAGATCTAAACGTGACGTACGTGACACACCACACTATAGTAGCTCGTGCAAATGAATTCGCCCGCGTTTAAGAAGTATACTTCTCGAGATTACCATATACAAACTAAATCTCTACTAATTAATAAATGCGAAAGTAGCTCTGTCTTTCCGTCTATTATCTTTTCACGTCTTAACGGCTGAACGGATTTAAATGAGACTTGACACATGGGTCAAGTCTCATTGCCAAGATCATGCCCTTTTTATTTTGTTGTAAAGTAATCCTCATGCATACCTTCCGTCTTGAGAAGGGAGGGTAATGTCGGACTCCAGCTAACCAAAACTCAAGGACCAAAAGGACAAAGGACAGATTTCATTCCGGGTATATCCCTTCGGTTGATTCCTGTGTATCACGCGAAGTGCTAAATAAATTAAATTCTAAGAATGTTCTTTCGAGAAGACAAAGAGCCATAACGAAAATTTCTTGACAAAGCCCCATAATCTACTAAAACGACTCCCACGGGCACAATTTTTCCCGGGCTACAGACAGTTAATTTTTGCCCGTATCTAATCTAACCTTTAAATGAGCAAATCTTGTATATATGTATGTATATATATAATATGAATCTCGGAAACGGCTCCAACGATTTTCATGAAATTTAGTATGCGGGGGTTTCGGGGGCCATAAATCGATCTAGCTAGGTTTAATTTTTAGAAAACGTCGTTTTTTCTATTTTCACCCAAGCAGAGCTCGATCGCCCAGGTACTGTAATTAATTCGCAGAGTTTATTTCAGCCCGTGTAGAGTTTTATGTTGTTAACTAGTTTATCTCTCCTTACACATTTTGTAAGTCTCTTTTATGAATCGAAGTATTGGTATAAATACAATAAAAATGAAATATGTTTATGTCAGTAATACTGCATCGTTGATGTGGAGCTCGTCGCTAAATAATAACAGCCGCACTGGTCTGTCTTTGAGGTGAAATAACACTTTCCGATGTCGGCCCGGGGATGGATGGGTCCATACATACCGAGACTCGTTGGAGGTTCGTTGGTCTCCGTTGTCATTTATAGATCTTTGGAAGTCAGACGCCAAAATCTGATACCAAAAATGTGTTGCAAAGGGGTATCATATACCCAGTTACCGGACTGAGGTCAGATCAGTCACTTAATGAAAACAAATGTTAATTAAAAGTTAAAAGCTTAAGGAGCGAACTTATAAAAAAAGTTAATTAAGAAATCAAAAAACCCGACTACTTAAGAAGCGAACTTATAAATGAAGTTAATAAATAAATAAAAAAACCCGACTGCTTAAGGAGCGAACTTATAAAAAAAGTAAATTAAGAAATCAAAAAACCCGACTGCTTAAGGAGTGAACTTATAAAAAAAGTTAATTAAGAAATCAAAAAACCCGACTGCATAAGAAGCGAACTTATAAAGAAGTTAATTAATAAATCAAAAAACACGACAGCTTAAGAAGCGAACTACTGCTGCTGCACAGTATGATTTTCATCTTGTTTACGTCTATTTAGTTAGTTTTTTAAGCAGTCGGGTTTTTTTTTTTAACTAACTTTTTTTATTTATAGCTTTTTAGTTATTTTTTTTTTTTCGGATTAGGTACCTCACACGATGGGTTTGGAAAAGTTGGGCCCCACAATATGGTGCCCAAAAGCCGCCATTTTTCTATTTTCCAATTTTAATGTAGCCAGTGACACTCGCAAGGTTAAGACGAATCGATTTACGTAAGAATCATCAAAATCGGCCAACGGGTTTGATCTCTAGAATGCCACATAAGAACAAACATACATACATAGATAGACTGATAAACACATTACCCTCCTTCGGCAGTCGCTTAAAAATACTAGTAATAGTACTATTAGATTGAAAACCTACCACAATAGAGTTGGGAAAAGGCTTCGCAGATTGGTGGATGTGCGTTGGCACTAACTACGTAATACTCATTCATCATATTCAAACGATGCGTCAGTCAATGGTGGCGTTTAACCCATTACTGCCAGTTTGTTCTGTGTGCTTGCTTCAGAATGCGATTTTCAAAGCTTCGAAAAGTTGTGATCGTTTAAAGGAGCG
Source organism: Orthosia incerta (assembly GCA_948252205.1). NCBI lineage: Eukaryota > Metazoa > Arthropoda > Insecta > Lepidoptera > Noctuidae > Orthosia > Orthosia incerta. The sequence continues at coordinate 29,960,438 of OX411758.1, forward strand.
ACACGAAAGCAGCTTCCACGCGGAAAGTTCAGCATGCATTGCTTTAAGAAGTAACGTCGCGTAATTTGCATAGAAAACCGGTCGGTATTTTTATCCGCGTGATTTCCCTTCACGATATTTTCATAAAATGTGTCGCTTTCAGCTCCATTAGTTTAGCAGTATATGTACTATGTATGTTCGTTATGTCGTAATAGCCTTCACTTGCAAGGATTACGCTCAAGTATATTATTTTTAGTTCAATAATAAAAGACAAAAAAATGTGTAAAACTGATAGTAGGTTCAGAACAAATAAAATACAGAACAAACCCTTACACACAAATAGTAAAGAAAACAAGCCTTGAGAGCGACACTAATCTTAGTAGCCTGCACCGCAACTGTCATAGTTTAGCTGATAGTTTTACCGCCACACCACTACTCGGACCTCGCTTGGGTCCCCTCGGCAACGCTCGGTCGGCTCCGCTTGGAAGTCATTGGTAATTGTACGCTTCTTTTGTCAACACTGTCGCGACTGATTGCAAGCTTGAGCAACCTCAAGCTTGCAATCAGTCGCGCTGTAGCTACAAGTAGGTCAGCCGCAGACTGGACGAGGGCTGGAGCATACTAATAAAGATGCTTGGACAGAGGACATTTTTTTTAATGCTTTTTCTTTTGATGTTTACGTTCGTTTATTGTTGACAAAGAAATTCTACAAAGCAGCCTTGGTTTCTGTACAGCTTGAAGTTTCAATAATTCGCGCACAGATACATAGGCTGACAAAAAAATTCCATGATTTTACACTGGTGATCAAATTAGATCGTCTTTTGCATTGATCCTAAAGTAATTTTCAAACGCTAAATATTATTTTAAGAGAAAATAAAATGATGAATGAAAAAACCTTAATTTGGGTAAATTGAAGCTTCGAAGTCAAATAAAATTAATAACATCAGTACGCGCAATACCAACGCTGCTAATACATGTTATAATCCCTTCGATTACATTTCCGTACGCAGGCGGTCTACCCACAGCCTCAGATTGGTCCCATTCGTGAAATTGTATCTAATAAAACTCATTAACTCCAGAATGTTCTACTCCATACACCCATGCAATAGAGTTTTTAACCGACTTTCGACTTCTTGTATGTTTTTTTATGTATGTTCACCGATATCTCCGTCAATTGTGAACCGATTTTGAAAACTCTTTTTTTATTTGAAACAATATGTTCCGAAATTGGTCCCATTTTAATTTGTGTGAAGTTCTGTTGAAGAACTTTGAAGATATACAACAGAACTCTTCAATAAGTAACGGCAATCTCTCGGGACTGCTGTAATCGCATGTCTGTTTATTGTTTATACCATTTCATAACATACCATCACGCCAGCACGCTCTTAAGGGGTAAGCCGATCTCTCATTTGTTCGGTTTTGTTCAAGTTTCATGATATTCGGGTAATCTATTCTGGCGTTATAGGAAACTTACTAAACAACTTGAATATTAAGTAGGTACAACTAAAAAGTGAAAAATAAAAATCTTTTTTACAAAAAAATACTACCGACTTCCAGAAAACTACAAAGTGAAAAATAACTTTATTTTTGGAAGTCGGTGTCCATAACGCAAAAAATGGAACCTACGAAAGACACCGACTTCCAAAAATAAAGTTATTTTTCACTTTGTTGTTTTCTGGAAGTCGGTAGTATTTTTTTGTAAAAAAGTTTTTTAAACATACGAATATCTAATACACTATACACTTCTCTGACTTAAACTACATAAACTAACCTAAACTGACGGATTAGATTGATATTTGGTGTTTGAGTAGTCAACTTGAGTCAAATCTCGTAGCTGCTACGAACCATCTACGGCGTAGCGCTACGTCGTAGCAACTATCTGAAGCGGGACAGTAAAATTACTGCTTTCTTAACTTTTACGTATTATTTCAACTCGGTGGTTTAGTGATTGCAAGTTCAACTGCCGACCATGAGGTCCTGGGTTCATCTAATACACTATACACTTCTCTGACTTAAACTACATTAACTAACCTAATCTGACGGATTAGATTGATATTTGGTGTTTGAGTAGTCAACTTGAGTCAAACCTCGTAGCTGCTACGAACCATCTACGACGTAGCGCTACGTCGTAGCAACTATCTGAAGCGGGACAATAAAATTACTGCTTTCTTAACTTTTACGTATTATTTCAACTCGGTGGTTTAGTGATTGCAAGTTCAACTACCGACCATGAGTTCTGGGTTCGTTTGCCATGTCGGGTATTTCTCAGCACCAACCCTGGTCATCTCTATAAAGTCGTAAAGATATAAAAAAAGTGCACGGCTTATTTTGACACATAAATCAGCTACAACTTTGTGCGCAGGTCACAGTCTATCCGGGCCTTATTTAAAAATAAACATACTGGCTAAATGTGAGTATCCTCCCCTTCAAAAACATATTTTAACAGAAAACTACCAGGAAAAAATCTTACCTTGTACGAAAGAATCTTACAATAGATTTATAGTGAATATGGAAAACACATAAAACTGAATCCACACCCATCCGGGTCGTAAATAAATCTCAATCCCACATGGTACAACATTAACATTCAGTCCCAGGATCACAATAAACAGCATCACCCGTCCTCCCGGTATTGTTGGGGTCTCGGCATTCTCGTGAGCAGTGTTTACTGACGTCACTTATTGCGTCACCGGGATCAAGATACACCGCGTGTATATGAAGCGAGGAGACCGGGAGGGATGCTGTATGTAAATGATGACATAAAGTGTAGTGCAAGATATGTCGTGGGTTAAATGTATAGACGGTTATAATTATACTTTTAGATACATTTGATTTTAAGGTAAATTTATAACTTAAAGGAATTAAGTTATACTTTCTAAAAAGATGATTGTGTCGAACAGTCCAGCATTCGATGCAATATGGATCTAAACACAATTTTTACTTAAGTTTCAGGATCTTTAGGCTAATAGCAAATTAAGGCTCTCATAAAATTATTTCCTTTGATCTTTTAATTTAAAAAGCGAACTTTTCTGTTTTACAAGCATTTATTTAACTTGCAATGTATGTATGTAAGTGTGTTCGGGTCAAATCTTGCAACTGAATTTTAAAGCAGTTATATACTCCACCAATTAAGTTGAAATTTTGCATAAACGTTTAGTTTGGATGACAATGCATGGTTAGCTAAGTGACGCCATTCTAAACCCAATATGGCGGACGGCCCAAGATGGCGGACTAGTAATTTTTGTGCACTGCCATGATATTGGTATCAAATGAAAGGGTTTGCTGAGAAGAATACGAGAAAAGCTTGTTTAAAAAAATATTAATGAATAATGTTATGACATGTTTAAAATGCATTCAGTACGCGCCTGTGTGTAATATTTTTTTCTTGCTTTTTTTTTTCACTTTATCAAAACCTTTACTTATACAGTACCTGTACTTAGGCTTAAGACAAGAGGCTCTAGACATCTGGACAAGTGACATTCTATCAACGCAAGCGTTGGGATAACGATTGGGAAAATGTCAACAATGTGTTCAAACTTTCAGATATAAGAATGCAAAGACTATACTTTAACAAATAATTGTATTACTTTGTTATCAGCTTTATAGACGCAAATTACGCGCTTGGTCGTGGAGTTGTGGTAAACAGCCCATTTTAACCTAACCTACAGAACATTTTTAACCCAAAGGTTGACTGGTAGAGAATGCCTTGTGGCATTAAGTCCGCCTATGTACCACTATTGTACATGAAGTTTAAAAAATAAATAAATAAACATCTCCAATTTTTCTGATACTAATGTTCCACAATCACATCCTTCATAGCTCAATGGTGATTGGATGTCCTTTCCTCGTTGACACCGACGAAAAGACCAGTATTAGCCAATGGAAAATAAACACGACAACTTGTCTGGAAGTCAGCATTGAGCTACTTACAACGAGAAATATCAAGAATTATAACTAACTAAAAATGTAAACATATTCAGTAAATCTAAATAAAAATCAACATGTTTTATGGTATAGATTTAACAATAATGAATATTTGTTTTAATATGAGTATTGTGGCAAATCTTGGGAAAGGCTTTTAATTTATATCCTGCAGTGTACTGCGATTGCTTAAGTTGATATTGTGATAGCTCGCGAGTAATGAAAAAGTTCCAGTGACATAGCACCAAATTACTCCTAAACGGGAAATGCTAGCTTAATGACGCCATCTGCAATATTAAAGTACATTTAACAGCGTATCAGAATATTACCAACTAAAAACGTAAATATTGTGTTCAAATTTTAAATTAAATGTTTTGAAAAATTGGGGCCATTTGGCAAATAAAACCAAATCTCTAAGTAGGGGTTTTATTAGTGCAGTCTATGGGTTAAATATACGCAGAAGACAATCAACGCCCTGCGCGTTCAATATAACAACGCATTTAGGATGCTGATGCGGCTGCCGCGGCACTGTAGCGCGTCGGGCATGTTTGCGGACGCACGTGTCGATGGCTTTCATGCCATCCTCAGAAAGAGAGCCGCGTCGCTGCTAAGTCGTGTCCGCGGCAGTGGCAACACCATTCTTAGCGTTGTGGCTAGCCGAGCAGACTGCCCATTATTGTGGCATTGTATTAAATTACATGTCGAGAAGAAGTAGCGAAAGATTTGGTCACGGTCTTCATTGAATTTTATTGTCATGTGATTTAATTTTATTTGTATTGATTTAGAAGTTGTATTATTTTTTGACATGTTAATTTAAAATTATATTCTTTACAATAATCATCTTGAAATTTTAAAATCTTTTATTTTTTGACATTTTTATTATTATTAATTTACGTGTTTATGAGTAGTGGTGGTTTTGGATTTGGTCGAATGACTTATATCAAATGGCAATATTTTGTAAATGTTTGACTTGGAATGTACCTTTTACTAACACTAGTTATATAAGTATTTTTTACTAACAAGAAATGGACTGTAAATTGTCTGAAATTTGAAATAAATAAATATAAATATATATTAGGTGTAAACGTAGGTTTTGATAACTCAGTACTTGGTGTTTCCTCCATGTGCTCTCAATACAGCTTCTACGCGATTGGGCATGCTGAATACCAGATTCCTCAGCATATACTGAGGAATGTTCTCCCATTCTTCGATGAGCGCGTAATTCACGAAGAGTAATTGGAGGTGGAACTCGTTTTCTCACACGTCTGTCAAGCTCGTCCCAAGCATACTCAATAGGATTCAAATCGGGGCTCCTTGCTGGCCACTCCATTTTGTGGATTCCTACGTCCTGAAGATACTCATTTACAACTTGAGCAGTGTGGACCCGTGCATTATCGTGCATGAACACTACATTGTCGCCCATATTGGCCAAAAAAGCGGACCAGCATGTTCATTGAGAATCTCATTGATGTATCTCACAGCAGTTAGGTTCCCGTTCTCGATTGGAACTAACGCTGTTTGACCCTCTGCAGAGATACCAGCCCACACGTGAACGGTACCTCCGCCATGTGACACTTTTTTCTTCAAAACATGCTTGTGCAAAACGTTCTCCTGTTCGTCGGTATACTTTTTTCCTCCCATCATGATGGTACAGCATAAATATTGAGGCATCAGAGAACATCACTCTGCCCCATTCGTCCTCACCCCATTCTGTATGCTCGGGGGCGTATCGCAATCGGGCAACTTTATGATGCCGTTCCAGTTTTGGGCCATTTGCTGGCCTGTAAGGCTTCAATCCTCTTTCAGCAAGACGTCTCCAGACCATCCACTCGTTTATTGGCTCCCTTCGAACTTGCAGAAGTTGTTGTTGAACCGCAACTCCCGTCTAATGTCGATTTCTTAACATGGCTGCTGCAATGAAACGATCTTTTCGGACTTTTGTGCACCTTGGCTTGCCAGTACCTGATCTTCTCAGGTTTAATCCAGTATCCCTAAACCTTTGGATTACTCGTCGGACAATAGTATGTGTCACGCCCATTATTCTGGCTGTATTTCTTTGGCTGGTCCCCAATTCCACCATAGTGATGATTCTCGTACAATCCTCGCGTGATAGAGGCACGATTTATGGGTACGAGAGCAGTTAGACTTTACAATTTAAGAATTCTTTGACAACGGCGAAAACAAGGATGAAATCAAAAGCAAAACAAAAAACGAAAGAAATGTATTCCGAAATTTTCAAAACCCAAAATTTTGTTTTCCTACTTTTTTATCCATGGCTTCAAAAAGACCAGTATTTAAAAGAGTTTAAGTTTGCATAATTAAATAGATTTCATTATACTTTTTAATTTATGAAGCTAGGTTCTATGTCTTAGGAGATATTAAGGTGTTTGTAGGCATTTTGTGAGTGGAACTTTTTCATTGCTCGGCAGTTTATAAACTTCCGCAACAACCAAAAAGTTTTAATTTAATTTAATACTTACTTCATTTAAATAACGCAAAATAACTAAAAATATGTACAATATTTATTTTTACCCACGCCGGAACGGAGACGGTATATGCGTTTGGGGTGAGTGGATGTTTGTGCAAATCCATGTTGTCAGTTTTCTCCAAAACTACTAGTCCGATTTTGATGCACTTTTCAGTTATAGGTTCGGGATTGATTGGTGCATGTTTTTAGATAGGTGTTACGGTGACAACTCACCAGGGGGCGCTGCAGCAAACATTGTTCGTGCAAATCCATGTTACCATTTTTCTCCAAAACAACTAATTCGTTTTTATATAAAGCCGATTTAATATCTATGCTCTCTAGAATGTAAAAAAAAGCAAAATTAATTTTTTTGAAAAAGCTCACGACTTTAAAAAAGTAATTGAAAAAGGATAAAATAATTTAAAAACTTAAGAATATCCGTCGGGGGCTGCCATTAAATGGACTAGTTTTGCAGTTTTATAGTAACGTGAATAATTGGAGATTTTTAGCGCTATACTTACTCCCTTAATGGGTAGATCGTGCGTGTGCCCCTACAGTGGGGACCTTTAGAAGTTAGAAAGAAAGAAAGAAAGAAAAGAAAGAAAATATATTTATTTGTGACCCGCACAGGAGACACGAGATAAGCAAAACACAAACAACAATAAAATATAAAAAACCCCGTGCGAGACCAAAAAGGCTCCTATCTCAGCATGTGCAACGATATTAAAAAGAAAATATCACTGCGCTGATATTCTGATAAGGCCCACTGTTGATGCCACGGACACACTCACGGAACGAAACATACAATATATATATTAGGAATAAAATAGAATAAAACAAATAACAAAATAGTGCAAACACAGAAGGTGAGTTACAGTATGTTTGTGTATAATTTATAAAACAAATAAGTAAATAAAACACAATAAATATACGACCAAAAACCCGACGGCTCAATAGTCATTTGTCGAAACCGTAGACAAACGAGAGAGCGCGCCAATCCGTGGTTGACGTCGGCTGTCAAAATGAGAAGAAAAAAAAAAGATAAATAATTGGTGAATTAAGTAAGAAATTTCTGTAAATAAACAAAGTGAAAATATTAAATAAAACAGAGTGGTGTGAATATTACTGAGTGTAGTAAAGTCTTCAGTGTAGTGTTCGCCAGAAAACATAAACTAAGAACAAGGAACATGACAGTAATTAAGTTTATACGCTGGCTTCTTTTTGCTTGAGTAATAAGTACTGCTTGAAATTAGTACTAAATGTTCCAATGGTCTTCATAGCACGAAACGGCGGAGGAAGATCGTTCCAGATACGAGAGGCAGCGAATTTAAAACTGCCTCGGAATGCAGCAGTTTTGTGAGACGTCAACAAAAGGTAGGCAGAAGCTCTCGTTCTGACCTTGTTTACATCTCTGGACCAGGTAAGTTTACTAAATAGATAGTCTGGCTTTTTTGTGAGAATTATGCCAAAGAGCAGGGTAGCCAAATGTAGCTTTCTACGATCTGACATTCTCATCAAATTACCCTTATTTAGAAAAGGCGTTACATGAGATCTAGGAGGAATGGTAAAACAAAATCTTGCACAAGCATTCTGTACTCGCTGAATCAACCTTTCGCTCCTGCCCAGAATGCACGCCCCATACACAGTGTCAGCGTAGTTCAGCTTGGATAGAACTAGTGACTCACAGAGCATGATACGCATCTCCACACTTATGTAGGGACGCACACGGTACAGAAGCTTAAGCCTGTAAAAGCAGTTCCGCACAGCCTCCATGATGTGGGTCTCAAAGTGCAGGAATTCGTCAAATACTACCCCAAGATTACGGGCTTCCCGGACCCTTTCAATCGAACATCCGTCAATCTTCAAGTCCAAATTCCCATTAGCCATTTTACCCAAAAAATCTCTTGATCCCATTAGTATAAATTTTGACTTAGCTGGGTTCAAAACTAAGGAATTTCTCATAGACCAGGCTGCGATCCTATCCAAATCCTCATTCAGTCTTTTTACAGTGTCAACAGACTGCTGGGGATGAAAAGAGAGATAAATCTGCAGATCATCAGCATACAAGTGGAACCTAGTGTTAAGAAGGCAGTTAATGATGTCAGCACTGTAAAGAATGAAGAGTAGCGGGCCCAAGATCGATCCCTGCGGTACACCCCTATTCACGCGCTTTGGACCAGAGGATTTAACAGCTCCATCATTGTCGCTCGTCACCTGGACAAACTGAGAACGGTGAGTCAAGTAACTCTCAAACCACTTTACTGTCTCAGGCTGACATCCATAGTAAGACAACTTCGATAGGAGGAGTGAGGTATTAATAGAGTCAAAAGCGCGCGAAAAATCTAGTAAGACCAGCAGGGTACCCATGCCCTTATCTCTAGCTTCAAGAATATTCCCAACCACATCAAGAAGAGCTGTAGCTGTGCTATGGCCCTTGCGAAAACCCGATTGAACAAGCGGCAAAATGTTGTGTTCCTCAAGGTAAGACCGAAGCTGGTTAGAGACAACCTTCTCCAGGACCTTGGAGAGGCATGGCAGTAAACTAATAGGGCGAAGGTCTTTCATGCTGGTAGGATTAGAAACTTTAGGTATGGGTCTAACTATTGCCAATTTCCACAGATCCGGGAAAGATGAGGTGGTGATGGAACGGTTAATGATGGCCGTTATAGCTGCAAGGGTCCGTGGAAGGGTCATCATCAGCATCTCAAGAGAGATATGGTCACAACCCTGTGCATTAGACTTGAGAGTATGCAACAGCTTCAACACCATATCCTCATGAACCGGCTCAAGCTGAAAGTGACTGTTACTGAATCTGTGATGCTCAAAGTACTTCAGGTCAGCAGAAGAAACCCTACCGGTGCCAGGCACATCCAAAAAATGTTCATTAATTTTTTCTGGGTTGTTACAAAAATGAGGTAATCCATGGTTAGGTTTATTAGAGATGCTAGTGGCTATGGTAGATTTGATGTGCTTCCATAATTTCTTCGGTTGTTTAATGTTTTTATTTATGTAAGTTTTAAAATACGCACGTTTCTCACTCTCTATGGCAGCCCTAACAATATATTTAAGCTCTTTATATGAGTTGACATGACGCGAGGATTTAGTAGATTTGGACTTTATGTGGCTCTTGTCCCGCAATTTCATCATTTGTTTGATAGTGGATGTTATCCAGGGGCAAGACTTTTCCTTTATTAAAACTTTTTTAAGTGGTGCGTGTAAATCGAACAGGTTCAAAATAAAATTATTAAATGTTTCAACCATGCAGTTCACATCCTCTAATCTTTCAATGTATTCCCAGTCCATCATATTCAGGTCCTCGTTAAACTGGTCAATTAGTATATCCCTGATAGGTCTGTAGGTGACCCAGTGTGGGGAAGGTTTCTCTACTTTGAAGTTCAGCTCAACCAACACAACAGCGTGTTGACCGAGCTCAGGTACGTGAGATACGGAGACCTCACGTATACGGGCGTCGGTGCACACGACGTCAATAAGTGATTCACTATGATCAGTGAAATGTGTCGGTTCAGTAACTATTTGCTGTAATTTACAGCATGTTAAGAAGTGGTTCAGTAACTTAGCTTTATTGTCCGAGAGGTTTAGCATATTTATATTAAAGTCACCCAACAAAACAATCTTGTCAGCGCCAGCAAAGGAGAAAAGAGAGTCGGTAATCGCATCAAGGAAGATGTTCACATCAAGCCACGGCGGCCTGTAAGCAGTACCGATGATAACCGAGTGCGAGTTGACAGTCAGCCGGAGCCACATCTGCTCGACCTGTGGCGCGGTCGGGTGCGGCACGACGCACGCACGCACTCCGCGTCTCACATAGAAGCCCACGCCGCCCCCGCGACCGCCGCGTACCGCGGGTGGGCGCGGCACGTGACGCAGCCGGTAGCCCGGGACAGTCGGCGCTCGACCCTCTTCCCCCCGCCTAAGCCAAGTCTCGTTAATCGCCATGATGTCCACCGCACAGTTTGCCATAGCCACAGTAAACTCATCATGGCGCGTACCTAGTGAACCCGCGTTAAACAATCCAACTTTTAAATACTTAGACTTAATCATGTTGAAAATTCTTGGATGTGCAAGGTAAGTGTATATGTGTTAGAAATGTAATAAATAACAGATTTAAAAGAAGTATGTAGATAAATAAAATGTATTGTACCCACTATAGAGATATAACCGACAAGCCGACGTTTTATAAATATGTAGTGTGTATAATAAATATTTAGTGCTCGGGCAGCAGGGCAACAGAAAGAGACCACTATATACTGAGAGAGGAACAGTGCTGGCCGCGCACAGGGCAGATTTGAAAACATAAGTACACCCAACAAAGATAGTAAGACCGTAAATCTAAAGATTAACATAAAATAATAAAGCTTGCAGAGGCCCAGCGAGCTAAACATCTTTCTCGGCAGACATCTCCCGGCCAAAAACACGAGCCAAGTCCTCCTCCGTGCGGATGCAATGGGTAGGCTTGCCATCACCCTGCTTAGCCAGAATGCGGCCGTTCTTGGTCCAGGTGTATCTCCACCCGAGACGACTGCCAGCCTCACGCACACGGTAGAACAATTGTTTGTTTGTTCTTGTTAGCCGTTCATTCACGAAGAAGCGCCGCGGGGGCGCGGGGAGACCGAGGTCTGCCGTCGTGGCTCCCCGGCGGACACGCGCGCCCTGCAGCAGCTCGTCGCGCAGAGCGCGGCGCGCCAGGCGCACCACGATGCGTCGCCCGCGTGTCCCCGCCGCCGCCCCTCCCGCCGGACTCGCCGCGGCCGCGCCAGCCGCGTGCACCTCGCGCTCGACCCGCAGGCCCACACGCTGCGCGAACACTATGTCGCGTGCAAGTTGCAAGTTGATGATGATACTTATTTTTTCAACACACTTGCTCATAAAGTGGCTCTAATTTCACCGCAATTAAGCACATAATGATACCTGTTATCAAACTGTGACTTTTCATTGCTATTATTCACAAGTGAGTTATAGTTTTTTTTTTAATTTATTGGTTAGTTGCTTTGTTCTTAAAAAAAGTTTCGATACAAAAAAGATCGTGCTCAATAGTACAAATAAATAAATGTACCTATTGCTTGCTCATTTCATGCAACTTCGTATTTATTAAATAGATAATTTCAATTACTTTTTAACCTTTAGTTTTGCTTTTTAAATTAGCACATGAATTTTCATCAAACTAACAATTGAAACGTCACGTGATCAATCCCTTATATTTTAACTTTTCAACAATCGTTATCGTTGACAGAATGTCAATTTGAAGAGCTCCTTTTCTTGTCTCCAATAAAATATTAAGAAATAAATCTTCCTTTGGCTTCGTAACTCTTATCAGCCTCATCCCTGTGAGTTATAGCCGACAGGCTCACTACCCACAGAGGTATAGCCATTAGAAGAGATAAGCCACGCTCTACACGAGGACACGTTCGTGACGTCTCAAGAGGCACTTCTAGTAGCTGCGGACGATGTTACACGCGAGATGATCGTAAAATGTATTGTTATATTTGGTTCCGGGGAAGAATTTGGTATTTTGTCTGTTGCGATGGGTATTTTGCAACGGCGATAAGAAATTCGAATGCTATGAAGCTGTTTTATCACAGTACGAAATTGTACTCTTGAAGATTAAAGTACGTTTGATAAACTTGAAGCTGAAAACTTATTAAATTTATTAGTCTCGTGGTCGCAAGCGCTATTGCTGACCATGAGATCTTGGGTTCGATTCCAGGGTCGGATTAAGTGATATTGGGTATTTTCATCTGGTATTTAGTGGCATCCCGGCATCAGGATCTGTGCCTGGTAGATGACAATAGGCTCGTCCTCTGTTACATAAGACTTAAATAAAACTGCCAAAATGTAGGGGACGAGTGTCGTATAGGTACATCACTGCCCAACTCTTATATGAATATAGGCGTGATGTATAGTTATATGTATATAGTTTAAATAAATTGTTGTTCTAAAAACTAAAAAACACGCTTTAATGGTAAGGATAATGGGACAAACTGTTTAAATTATTGCATTGTCATCGGTCCTTGATAAGTGTGCAAAGTTTCAAATCAATCCAACGTTTTGAAGTGGGTGAAAATCACGTTCAAAGATGATTTCATGATGGTTCATTGATACATTGTTACATTGATACATAGATACATACATACCAAGCTAATAAAAGCGTGTTAAAAACAACCAGTATTTCAGTAGGTACGTATCATAAATCAAATGTATTCATAGAGTATACGGTAGCGAGAGTCTGTTGAATACGAGATGCACAGAATTGGTCGAGGTGGCGACGCTTGGAGACCTACGGCCACCAGTGAACATCTTTCGGCTGAAATAATGATATCATTTTAAGAAGAATTGTGCCCATACCGAAAGAGTTACCAACTCAGCATTTGCTGGGCGTCAGACACCCAGCCCGTAGCGTCACACGGCTGAAAAGTAAAGGTTTAATCTCACCGGATTAATTTTGAATAGCATTATAATAGATGAATATCGAAGGGTCGATCATCTAGGTTAAGCAACGCTTGACGAGGTCGGTCCGTGGATGGGTGACCCTTTCAAAATACCGAGTTTCCTCCGTGCCTCGGAAAGCACGTTAAGCCGTTGGTCCCGGCTGTCATTTGAAGATCTTTGGCAGTCGTTACGGGTAGTCAGAAGCTTGAGATCTGACACCAGTCTTGCCAAGAGGTACCGTGTTACCCAGTTACTGGGTTGTGGAGGTCAGATAGGCAGTCGCTCCAAGTAAAACACTAGTATTTAGCTGAATCCGGTAAGACTGGAAGCCGACCCCAATATAGTTGGGAAAAGGCTAGGTAGATGATGATGATTATAATAGATGAACATATTAATAGCTATTGTTAAGTTAACACTACACCTGCAATCTTTTCGCTTTGTTTATTTACAGAAATTTCTTAACTCAAAGCATTTATTTTTTCTTTTTGACAGCCGAACTTATATTTCTGCATGCGCTTGCGTGCTCTGTCATTTGTCTATCGTTTCTGTAATGATCATTGAGCCGTAGAGATGTCGGTCGTATATTTAATGTGTTTTGTTTATTTATTAACCGACATTCTAAAAAGGAGGATGCTATCAATTCGACTGTATTTTTTTTCACATATAAATATTCTTTCTATCTTTCTTTCTTGTATGTAGTTTCTACGCCATAAGCATCACTACATACTTGTGACGTCAAAGTGATAAATATATAGTACATACTTGGGTATATACTATTTACCTCAGTCAGTATCATCATCTACTTCACCCGAAAGACGTCCACAGCTGAACAATTTGAAAATAAGCCTCCTTCAAATATCGCCACATTGACCAATCCTGTATCCTGTCCTCTATATTAAGTATAGGTATTATATTTTCTATTAGCATACAACTATATAGGTAATACATTCAGTAGGTTGAACTAATTGCGAACAAAAGCTAATGCATAATTACGCGGTGGTCTCACAGCTATCGCTCCTGGGAGGGCCGTTTATACAGCAATAAGGAAAACTCAGCGTTTTGTACAACCACGTTATTTATAGATACTCGTAAGTGGGAGGAGGACTTTGGAAGTAGATACGAGAAACTTTTGTATTGTATATAGAATATACAAGTTTGTTAGAGTTGTTTGTGAGACAACATAGATGTTGGGGTACTAATAATACACGAGGATTTTGGCTAGATGAATAATGTTATAAATATGATATTGGTAGAAAAACCTTTACATGAAACTATTCATACAACCATCCGTATATCCTTTAGACCGCAATTTGTCCACGGATTTATACCTATTCTTAACATCGATCTTTTTGTTATGAAAATGTGATTCTTAGTTGGATTATCTGAAGTACTTATTTAGTGAAATAAGTTCATCACTTAAGTTTGGCAATTCTTCGGGCTATGTTGGTAACTTTGGTTCTCCTGCGTATATCATCATTCCTGACGTGATCACGCAAGGAAATTCCGAGCTAAGCCCTCTCCATTGCCCTTTGGGTGACTTTAAGCTTTCTAATAAGGCCCATTGTGAGCGACCACGTCTCGGTCCCATAGGTGATCACTGGCAACACACACTGGTCATAGACTTTTGTCTTGAGACACTGTGGTAAATTGGACGAGAAGATACCACGCAACTTCCCGAACGCCGCCCAGCCGAGTCGGATTCGACGGTTGACCTCTTTCTCGAAGTTGGACCTACACAACTGGACCGTTTGTCCCCGGTAGACATAATCGTCTACAACTTCGAGTGTAGCGTCTCCGATCTTGATAGGAGTGGGTGTTAAACGGGCATTCACCATGACCTTGGTTTTGTCCATGTTCATTTTAAGACCCACTCTTTCGGAAGCTCTACTGAGGTCATCGAGCATTTTACTGAGGCCCTCCATGGTCTCAGCCATGACCACTATGTCGTCGGCAAACCGAAGGTGAGTGATGTACTCGCCATTAACGTTGATGCCTAGGCCGCTCTAGTCCAGAACCTTGAAGACATCCTCCAGCGCAGCGTGAACAGTTTGGGAGAAATGACGTCTCCCTGTCTCACGCCGCGCTGGAGAAGGATTGGTTTCGAGGTGTGATCCTGAAGGCGGACTGACATGGTGGCGTTTTTGTACAAACACTTCAACACCTCAATGTACCGGTAGTCGATCTGGCACCGTTGGAGAGACTGCAGTACAGCCCAAGTCTCGATCGAATCGAAGGCTTTCTCGTAGTCCACAAACGCTAAACAGAGAGGCAGGTCTGGTCGGGAGGCTGGAAATCGTCAAACCTGCGCGCGAGACATATCGTGATGACTCTTCAAAACAACTTGTAGACATGGCTAAGAAGTGAGATGGGCCTATAGTTCTTCAGCCGGGAGAAATAAGTTAACCTGCCAAATTGTTTGTATGTTAGTTTGTGTAAATATACTAAATTTCTGGAAGTACTGAGTGCAATACGAAAATGATAGGAATATACACGATCGATTAGTGACATAAGCTATTTTTATCCGAAAAATTCATGGGTCCTGGGCGCGAACCCGCGGCTTATAACTTTTTTTTTAATATTATTTAAGCCAAGCCAGGGTTCTAGATAATAGGTATAGCCACAGATCATATAATACAACAGTAGTATAGCTTAGCGCGTAGTATGAGATTAATTATCATTAATTAGCATTCTCGAACAAAAATTCTTGCACAGACTAATTGAGATCCTGGATTAAACCAGATATTTTTCGTATAAAGACGTAGACATTTAATCTCAACTTAACGATGTATGGGATGCTGCCATTGACAAGGAATAGTAAAAAAATGTATTTGATTTATGGGGACAACATTTTTCGAACGGCAAAGGTAATAGTGTCCCTTCGTTAGAGCAATGTTCGGTGCTTTCATTATTTTTAAACGTTTTTTTATAAGTTTTATTAGTAGAAGTTTGCAATAGATCGTTTGTAAATCTTTTAATTTTATGTTTATTTGGCACCTAGCTTTTGGCTGCGGCTTCGTCTGTGTAAAACTCGAAAATAAACCCAACGTAACTGGTTAAAAATATCATATAAATATAATTCAGGTCATCGTTTACCTGTGTCCCAAACATCCAAATCTGTTCAGCCATTAAGGCGAGATTGTAGTCAATAAGAAACATCCAAACATCACATAAATTTAGTTTAGTACGAAAATATCTTCAACTGCGGTTAACCCGTCGCCGCCATGTTAACACCAAACCCATCTATAAACTTACAAACATACATTCATACATACAAGATGGCGGGAAATGAAATCATTAGGGTGGAAGTCAGCGGTTACTGTCAGCTCCTACAGGAAATTGTAGCGAAACGACAGACTCGCGGAGTGTAGTAAGTTTTTTGAAGACTTGTAAAGTGTTCGAGGAGATCTAGGAATCACTTTATTAAATACTTCTTCTTCTTTTGGACTTGATGGATTTTTGTAAAAGTATTTTGAGCCCGGTAGATGACTATATTATTTACGATATCATTGGCATTCATCAATTCCTATAAAATGCACGTGAATGGGCACTGGGGCACTGTAGCATGCGTTTCATATTCTGTAATTTCTGCACAAAGTTCCGCTAAAACCCCCTTTTGCCAAAATTTGTTTGAAGCTACTTGGGTACGTAATCGATTAAGTACATGCTATACAATATTTTGGCTTTTGGCTCTACCATATAAATTCGTTATTCGTAAACAAAAGGAATTTGGAACAGCAAGCATTTATTTTTCTAGTTACTACCAAAGTTAGTTACTAGGTAGATTACTTATTACTTTCGTTAAATAATTTTATTATTTAATTTTGCTGTATAATTTTGTTTAAATTTCCAAAAATACATAAAATTTAATAATATAAATGTCGTGGTGGCCAAGTGACTAAGACCTCACCTCTCGTGGTTGAGGTCATGTATTCAATTCATATGTTCTTTGTCAGTTTATCTTGGACATCGCCGACAACGGTGAAGGAAAACATCGTGAGGAAACCTGGACTTATAGTTAGTATTTGTAAGTTTGTGCTCCATTGGTGTAATTGCTGCAAGGTGTTCCAGTGCGGGATAAACAAATAAATGATATTCGAATAATAATAAAATAACTTTCATGGAATATTCAGTAAAACACTTTATCACACCATCGATAACTCGAATAATTTATTATGTAAACCATTTTTATATGGGCATGTCAAGTCATAGAATACAGAATACATTAATTTGCTAACCTTGACGCAAATGTAAAAGATGAGAGAGAGATAAAAATAGATGTCGCTGTAACATCTTAAATATTTGACGAAACTTTTTTTTACTGCATGAAATATGTTATTGTTTGTTTTCTACCAACCAAACTAAGTTACGACCATACTATAAATTCTATGTAAGGATCTTTACTCCTTGCTAAGGCATTGTTGTCGCGTTCTATAGTTTCTGTCTACTCCCACGGGCAACGGCGTGTTATATGTAGCTAACAGATGAGTATTGAACAGCGCTTTAAAGTTTTAAAAGGTGGTCATTTGCGAAATTTCGACCTTCACCATAAGATTTGATAGATTTCACAATCGATATTATAACATTCACAAAAATTTCGCTTTACGTCAACAAGTCTTAATAGCGCTGACCTCACTTGATTTTCCTCCAAGCTTATCGGACACTTACTCGTACCACGTGCCTCCGCGATCTGAGGCTCTAACTAAGTGTCAACTATGCAGCGATGGCGCTACTCGAAATGTCAAATTGGTAAATTAATGACGTGACATTTGGATATCGCATGGCAATCCAATAATTTTTTGATATTTTACCAGTCGTTATCGCGACGCTTACGTTGTTATAATGTCACACGCCAAGAATAGGGTTGTAACGGAACTTCGCATCCACCTCCGTAACTGCAAAACTTCATGCGTAAATTTTTTGCGGAGTTCTAACGGAGGTGTATTTACTTTGGCAATTGGCATAAAACACACTCGGCTGCGTGTTGCAAACGCGAGCAATGGGTATACGCGTGCGTCAAATGACACAATTAAGACATACTTATCGGCGCCGTCAAATTCAGTGCTAAGTGAACAATAATTTAGTTCATCTGGTTTAATTTATGTTCTTGCCGCAAAACTGTTATTTATAGATTGATTAAGAAATTGTTCTAAGTTGATAGTACTAAATAAACATTTTTTGGGGCTGGGCTGTTTTAACAAACTTGCGCTTTGAGCCCTCAGCGACAAGCCCTATGGGGCTTGGCTTTGTCGATGCAGTCCTACCTTGTCTGACTCCTTCAGAGACGGCAAGGTGGCGTGGTCTTGAGGGAGAGCGCACGGTCGTGATGATCCTCAAGGTAAGTTCGGTGATTTTCCTTCTCGTGGTTGCCGCCCTGTTTTTGGTCTAATTCCCTATGAAATAGACGTAACAGAAATCACCGGGCGCCCTATCACAGGGGTGGCGAGGTCATGCCCCTGGGTGTCCACCATCGGAAAAAATCAGATGATGGATAGTAATGACCTCCTGCGTGTTTGTGCCGTGCGCAGGGACCCGTACGGAAGGATGATGGGATCCTGGTGGCTGAGCCGATGAGCGTAGGCGGTTTAACGTCTCTGAGGCAACACTCCACTTTGGCCCGGATTTCTTCTCACACGGGTGGCCGTAGCCTAGCCAGCTACGGTCAATCGGCTGCGGGGTCCGGTCAGACGGCCCCCAGGCGAGTTCACTCCCATTAGGGGCTTGCAGACGGCGGCGCTCGCTCGCATCGCTAGTGGTAGCGGTGTGAGTTGGTGTCGTGCAGTCTCGTGGGCAACTAATGGGGGGGGGCTATATCCCTCGACTAATCCCTGGTGCTACCGTAGCATCGCCACTTGAGCACTCCATGGCGGGTGGGGATAGTCGAGGGATGAAAATTGTTTTTATCGGGTTTTAATAGACAACTTAATTAAAAAAAACCAAAGCTGGGACTGCGCACCAAAAGGCGGGACCAGCGAAAGCTGGGACTGCACACCAGACGGCGGGACCGGCGCAAGCCGGGACTGCATCTTCCGCAGGAACGTCCAGAGGTGATACTGCAGTGGGATCGTCACAAGGCGGGGCTGTGGCGGGACTGTCAAATGACGGGACTGTCGCGGCACTGTCGAGGGCCGGCACTGCTGCCGGACCACCGAAGGGCGGAACTGCAAACCAGCCCACCGGGCATAAGGGTACTGCCAAAGCTGGCGCGATACGGGACGCTTGCGTTAGAGATCGTATCGACCGGCAAAGACAGCACCTCGTCGTCTCCCGGCGGCCAGCATGAATCAGGCTGGCTTCCGGTTGGAATAAACGTTTTGACTTTGACTTTGACTTTGGACGATCTGGGGCGCGCAAGAAAAAGCGCCAAAAGCTGAGACAGCAGGCGGCTCTGGAGGGGACTCCTACGGAGGGCCCATCAAAGAGACCGCGTGCTGCTCTCAGCGGGGACAGCGGGGACATGGCGGCCAAGAGGATGAAGACCCAAGGGCAATCATCCTCAACCGGATCCTTTAGGGATGCGGTGGCGGCTGTGAAACTCGCTGTCGTGACAGTCAAGTACCCGGAGGAGTACTTGAAGGCGGAGGACTTGGTGCCGATCCAGGAGCTCATAATTGAGAAACTGGAAGTGGCGCCGGATCCTCTGCCTGTCCTAACGGTTGCTCCCGGAGTCGTCGCGGGTGCAATTCATGTATCCTGCGACAACTCTGATGCAGCCAACTGGTTTCGGGGTGCCATCCACAATGTGGAACTTGGTGCCCTGAAACTCAAGGTTGTTGACGCCAGGGACCTTCCAAAGCCAGTCAAAATGGCATGGAAGAGTCGCAACTTGGCGTTGCAAGACTCTGCCCGGGCCATTCGATTGCTCCAGCGACTCAACCCCACCTTGAGGACGAACGACTGGAAGGTCGTGAATACGCTCACTGAGCAGACCGGCATCCGTCGTATCGTCCTCATGGACGGGGTGTCCGCTGGGGTCATCAAGGCCGCGGGCTACTCTCTTCCAGGAGGGATTGAACGATACTCGTTCAAGCTCCTGGAAGAAGACAAGGGAGAGGCGCCTGCTGCGGAAGCAGAAGTGGAGCCCTCCGAGGATGGACCACCACAACATGGGGAGGCCATTGAAGAAATCTCTGCTGACGGCGCAGCGCAGGCAACAGAGATTGGGACCAGAGCGTCGGAGACAGACCACGAGGATGACATCCTCGGGGACTTCGACACCCTGGGAATCGAGTCGCCGACTGCTCTCGAGGAGAGCCAGGCGATGGAGGAGGGGCCTCAAGACTAAGGCCCTCCCATATCAACACAGACCCATCAAAATCATCCAAGATGGAGCGACTAAGGTGTGTACAAATTAATTTGCATCATTGCAGAGCCGCTACTGCCCTTCTGGCTCGGCAACTGAAGCTTAACACATACGACGTTGCCTTGATACAGGAACCTTATCTGTATAAGGGGACTATAAAAGGCTTAGGTGGGACAGGAGGCATAGTGCTCTATGACTGTCCAACTAATGACGCGAGGACTTGCATCTATAGCAGGGGCGGTATAGAGGCAATGCCCTTACGTACTTTCTGTTACAGGGATCTCACAACAACCTTGATCCAAGTGGGGACGGGAACAGAGAAAAGGAGAATCATCCTTGCCTCTGCCTATCTCCCATATGAACAAAAAGAACCAGTAACACCACTAATCAGAAGACTGGTTGATTACGGCAACCAAAAGAACCTTGACCTGATACTTGGTTGCGATGCGAACGCACACCACGTCGTTTGGGGCAGCTCGGATGTCAACAAACGAGGGGAGGATTTGTTGGACTTTGTGGTAAGCTCTTCTTTACAAATCCTTAACGTAGGCAATAAACCTACTTTTAGGACTTCTGCGAGGACTGAAGTTATTGACCTTACGCTGGCTTCAAACAGGGCCAGCGCTCATATTGAAAATTGGCATGTATCGGACGAAATCTCTTTGTCTGACCATAATTATATATGCTTTAGGTTTAGGACGGCGGGAGAAGCCGAAACTAGACGAAGGAGAAACCCAAGGTATACAAATTGGGACTCATACAGGAGGGACCTCAAAGTAAATTTGGGGAGCCCTAAAGGTAAGCTCAATTCCATACTGGATATAGAATTTGAAGCGGACAGAATCAAGGCAGGCATCATCGGTGCATGGGAAGATAACTGCCCAGAGAAGAAGGCCTATGGCAAAAAGGTACCATGGTGGACTCCTGAAATAGCCAAAATACGTCAGGAAACACGACAGGCCTTTAATGATGCTAAAGCCAGGAAGGACTTTTCTGGCTATCATAGCATGCTAACAAGGTATAACACGGCGGTACGCAAGGCCAGAAGAACTAATTGGCGGCAGCATTGCACTTCCATCGAAACTCTGCCAAATGGGATGAGGTTGTGCAAAGCAATGTCCATGACCAAGACAAACCCACTAGCATCTGTAAGGGATGAGAATGGGCAACTCACGGAAACTGGACAGGACACTCTGGGCGTGATGTTCAGGACCCACTTCCCAGAATGTATACTGCGCGATAGCGATGAAGAGGAACCAGTCACAAGGGACGAGCTTACAAGGCACACGTCCAAAAATAACTGGCTCACGGCAAAGAAAGTGGTAGATGAAAATAAACTGAAGCTGGCCTTAGCGGGCTTCCAGCCACTCAAATCCCCTGGTCCAGATGGCATCTACCCAATACTATTGCAAGAAGGGGCATCTGTTTTGATACCCCATTTGAGTAAGCTCTACAGAGCCTGCATAGCCTTTGGGTACGTACCCAAAGCATGGAGGGAGGTCAAAGTCACCTTTATACTGAAGGTGGGTAGACCGACTTATGAAGAAGCTAAAGCTTACAGGCCCATTAGTCTATCATCCTTTCTCTTGAAAACTCTGGAGAAACTGGTAGACAGGTACTTAAGAGAGGGTCCTCTGAAAGTATTCCCTCTACATAAACTACAATGCGCCTACAGCCCCGGCAAATCTACGGAAACGGCATTGCACTATGTTGCGAGTCGAGCCGAGGCTGCGCTAGAGGGACAAGAAATATGTGTCGGGGCTTTCCTCGACATAGAGGGAGCCTTTGACAAGACAACATTTGAGTCCATACGCACTGCTGCAAAGGAACATGGCATCAATGATACCACGTGCAACTGGATTGACTATATGCTGAGAAGCAGAACAGTCAGATCGGAACTAATGGGAGACAGACTTAGTGCAAAAACAACAAGAGGTTGTCCGCAAGGCGGAGTTCTGTCACCATTATTGTGGTGCTTGGTAGTAGACTCGCTACTAACCAAACTTAATACCGGACCATTCTACACAGTAGGCTATGCGGATGACATAGCTATAATGGTCAATGGTAAATTCCCGAACATAGTGTCTGGATTATTACAACAGGCATTGAGGATGACAGAGGAATGGTGTACAGTGAACCACCTCTCTATCAACCCAAGCAAAGCAGTCATTATTCCCTTCACGAGGAAGAGACAACTAGGAAACCTAGGAGAGCTCTCCCTCAATGGAATAAAACTGCCCTGGTCCACCGAAGTTAAATATCTGGGTGTAACGCTTGATAAAGAACTCAGGTGGAAAACTCATGTGGAAAATATTACGACAAAGGCCTTACGAGTGTTCGGCATGTGTCGTTCTACCTACGGTAAAACTTGGGGGCTAAAGCCCAAAGTGATACGATGGCTGTACCGGACAATGATAATACCTATTATCACATACGGCAGCATAGTGTGGTGGCCAAGAACAAAGCTTGCCTCGTGCAAAGCGCCACTCACCAGGTTACAAAGAACAGTGTGTCTCGGCATCACGGGTGCTTTCAGGACAACACCTACGGCAGCGATTGAGAGATACCTCAATATCCCTCCTCTGCATATGATGGTTGAATTCGAGGCAAGGAAGACATTACATCGTCTCGCTGTCGCTGGACTATGGGATGCCTCTAAGCCAAAGACTAACCATACAAAGTTCGATGAGAATGAAGACCTGGATCGGGTAACAAGCATGTTATCCGATAAAATGCAAACTATGTTTGTGTTTGAGAGGTCTTTCAAGTTCCAAATCCCTACAATAGAGGACTGGACGAAGGGACTTGATCCACCAGATCAAGATAGTCTGGTGTGGTACACTGATGGATCCAAAATGGAATCAGGTACAGGAGCGGGAATATACGCAAAAGGCTACAAATGTAGCAAAAGCTTAGGGAAGATGGCAACTGTATTCCAAGCGGAAACATATGCCATTATAACCTGTGCTCAAGAGAATATAGATAGAGGGACCAAAGGTAAATCCATATATATTCTTAGTGACAGTCAGGCTGCAATCAAAGCCATGGCATCCTATAAAGTGGACTCCGGACTTATTCTGGATGCTATCCAAACCCTAAACAGGCTTGGGAAGCACAACAGGGTAAGACTGATGTGGGTCCCTGGGCACAAAGGATTCCATGGTAACGAAGTGGCTGATGAACTGGCAAGGGAGGGTTCAGCGAATGATTTTGTGGGTCCAGAACCATGTGTAGGCATCTCGACGTGTCTCGTAAAAGCCGCATTTAGGGAGTTTGCAGATCACAGACAACGAACTTGTTGGCTGTCTACTACCGGTCTACAACACTCCAAGAGATTCCTGGGCTCCACTTTCAAAGCCCGGGATTGCATTTGGAACATGAGCAGGGGGCAAATCCGCTACCTGCTTGGGGCCTTTACTGGGCACTTTGGAACCAACGACATGCTCATGAAGATGGGTCTAACCGCGACACCCATGTGCAGGTTGTGTGGGGAACATACGGAACGCATGGAGCACCTACTGTGCACATGCGATGCACTGGCTGGTAAGCGAATGAGTCTCCTAGGGGTTGGATACCCAAAACCAGAAGATTATAGGCTTATATCTCCTAGTCTCGTTGTAAAACTCATGAAAACAGTTTTCAACGAGAAGGAGGAGGAGTAAGTTATCTAGGGGACCACAAAAGATCCCAATGGGTCGAAGTGTCCGAGGTATTTCTCGGCCCCTCCATAAGATAAGATAAATAAACATTTTTAACTTTCATGAAACAGAACATGATTAAATAAAATCTGATAAATTTTTCCACTTCCAGTTTCACAACCGCCTCCGCTAAGAAGGCCTTCGTTTAAATACTAGTCTAGAGTCTTGCATCTCGCCGGTGACCAACACCAGCGTGTTGAAGATCAAAGCGCTCTGACGTATGAGGGAAGAGAGCGCGCCGCTTCCGAATTGTGACGACTTGTTACAAAGTGTTTGATGTTTGGGTCGGAATAACTTTGTTGCGTTAGGAGCAGTTTTATTAAAGTTCTTTTGGTAAAGTATAAGATAGTCTCGGACTGTAACTGGAGTTTCGGGGGTAAGCAATAACTTAAGTTAATGCAATCTAAAAAATCTCGTGAGGACGAACGACGAGAACTAGAATATAATTAAGGATTAAAATCTCGAAATGTGACTCCACAGATTTTAACTCCTGTATTTTAATTTATTAAAATTGACAGTTGTAATTTCGACTGATTCGATTGGAGTTTCCCTCAAAAGAACTTCGAATTCGAGTTAGAGTGAAAAAAAATTGATGTTGCTTGAAAAGCCGGACTTGATGGATCGACCTTACTCGACCCGAGACAACCGTAGTTAAGTAGGACTTTTTGAGCTATGGCATAGTTTACATACAAAATTAACATCTATTCATAGTACCGCAGAGTAGCATTCAGCCTGAAATGACGCATGCTAACAAAAGGCGTGTCTATTCCATTTGAAGGAAGTTTATAATAGCATAGCATACCCCAATGTAACTCTCACGGGCACTCAAACAAACATAATAGAACTTATATTGATTTAATCTGGCATCCTTCCACAATATCGACAACTTTACACACGAAAAGACGAATTCCTCTCAAAACAAAGTCACTGCATATTATTTGTGAAATTGGCATGTCTATCTGTCAGCACTTAAGACTCTGATATATTAACGAGGGATTCAGAGCGAAGTAAAAATGCATTGAAAGAAGCACTTTGTATGAGAAGTTTTGTGTTTAGAGTTACTTTATTGATTTGCATCATAACCCCGGGGCCGGAACTCGACCCTTGTTAGGAAAACAGGGTGTATGAGTTATGTTTTGTTTACTTAGCCAAAGAATACTAACTACTACTACGTAAAGATGTAAAAGAACACTCGCCGCCCCACGCCAATCATCTTCGCTTGAGACGCGACTGTCAACCAGGCAAAACAATTATACAGGCTTGCAAAGGAATTGAGAATTGAGCAAGAAGCTGATGTTGGGTCACATCAGTTTTATGCTTAATTCTCATAAAGAATTAATTTTACTGCAATTAGTGCTCAGGGCAAGTTTATTCCTTGTTTAATTGTGCACAAAAAGTCCTTATTAGGATTCACTAATGCCCATTGGTTTTCAAGATATATGCCAAAATACTTTAATTCTGTTTTTTCTGTGCGTATCGTATTAGGTGAAATCCTGTAAAGATTTATGTGATTACTGATGATACGATCTGCCCAATTACATTGTCATAAAATGTAACAGAGGATCACAACCCCCGGCCATCAGCATGTAACCAATTTACTGAGAGTAATCTATTATTCCCTATGAAACTATTAGCGAGTCCCAAACTGCCGCTGGGTTCGTCGGAAACATTGTGAAAGGAATGTGATCTGTACGGGAACCTTGTTATTGGGACTCATTTGTGAGTACGGAATATGTTTAGTGATATCTAAGTTCGACTACGCCTACCAGAAATGTTTTATTTTGGGAGAAAATGTAATATTTTTATTTTTTTTTTTTATCTTATATAGGCTCGCGCTTGACCACCATCTCACCTGATGGTAAGCGATGATGTGGCCGATGATGGAGCACGCTTGCCTAGAAGTAACCTATTCACTCTTGACTTAAAGACCCCTAGGTTGTAGCTATCGGGAAACACAGACTCCGGCAGGGAATTCCACTCCTTAGCTGTACGCATAATGAAAGTATTTTCAAAACGTTTAGTCCGTATGGGTGGGATGTCCACCATGTACCGATGGCGCATCGCCGTACGTCTGGTAGTCCGATGATGAAACGGGCTGGGCGGAATTAGATCATGCAACTCCATCGCACATTCCCCGAAATGTAATCGATAAAAAACCGACAAGCCGGCAACTCGGCGACGATGTTCAAGGCTCTGGAGCTTTGACTTAACCAATGCCTCATCGCCGATGAGCCTCTTGGCCCGCTTTTCGATCGACTCTAGTGCATCAAGTTGGTATTTGGCAGAGCCGTCCCAGAGATGAGAACAGTACTCCATGCATGATCGAACTTGCGCTTGATACAAGCTGAGCAGCTGTTCTGGCGTGAAGTACCTTCTCACCTTTGCAAGGATCCCCAGCTTCTTGGCAGCCAACTGAGCCTTTGCCTCAATGAATGGGCCAAAATTGAGAGTCGATGTCACCGTAACGCCAAGCAGCTCAAGATGGTCAGTTATTGGCACGGTCACACCTCGGAAAGTTGGAGCCGGGTGAAATTGACTCTTTTTTGCGGAAAAAAGACACGCCTGGGTTTTAGCAGCATTAAACCTGACCAGATTGGCATCGCCCCAT
This sequence comes from Orthosia incerta, assembly GCA_948252205.1. Classification (NCBI taxonomy): domain Eukaryota; kingdom Metazoa; phylum Arthropoda; class Insecta; order Lepidoptera; family Noctuidae; genus Orthosia; species Orthosia incerta. Next base: position 29,986,858 of record OX411758.1, read on the forward strand.
TCGGAGACTGCCTGCAAGGACAGGTTTAAGCGCTCCACCATGGCCTCCCGGAGAGACTGGACCTGAGGCCCGGTGGTACGAGCGGTGGACAAGTATCTCTCAGCAACAGTGCTGTCGTCTGCATACCCAAAGGTACCGGGTTTTAGCAGATCGTTAATGTGCAGCAAGAATAAAGTTGCTGAGAGTACTGACCCCTGAGGGACACCGGCATTTATATCCAAGTGGTCCGACGAGCAACCATCGATAACCACTCGAATGGACCGATCTCTCAGGAAGTCTGCAATCCAATCACACAGACCACCGGGCAAACCGAATGAAGGAAGCTTACCAATAAGGCTTTCGTGCCAGACCCTATCAAAAGCCTTCGAGATGTCGAGGGAGACGGCAAGCGCTTCCCCATGCCTCTCGATGGCCTCACTCCAGATGTGAATGGCATACGCTAGAAGATCCCCAGTAGACCGATTTCGGCGGAAGCCGTATTGGCGGTCACTCAGGATATCGTTAGTTTCTAGGTATGCCAGGAGCTTAATATTGAGTACGCGTTCCATACTCTTACAGAGTATGGAGGTTACAGATATGGGTCTGTAGTTGGCCGGGTCAGCTCTGCTGCCCTTCTTGGGCACAGGCTGCATATATTATTCCCTTGACCGTCTGTATTATTATTATAGGTTGCTATATCATAGACAACATGATTTTGAACACCAATCACCAATCCACCAACCACACAATCTCTCTCGATTGTTACTCATTTACAGAAATAATTACTGTGTTTATTTAATGAACATTGCAAGAACTTAGCAATGTTACAATTTTACGTTCAGGCAAATGTTATTGGAAATATTTGAATACTGTATGCATACTTTAGAAATGGTCCTTGATAAAAAGAGACTCTTTTTGTAAAAGTAAATATGGATGAGGCACAGTACATACCATGTTTCTTCTTCTGGGTATTGTCGGCTGACGTGCAATTTGAGTGTTAGTATGCTGTTGTAAAATCTTGCTGAGTATGCACATTTGGCGGACTGTAAGGACCTTGCAATTCTGGTAGAGGTCAAAGTTAGGATAGTTGGTCGAAAAGTAGCTACTTTCAGGACTGCGCGCTGTGCTACCACAAGAGGCTTGAGAATTGATTTAGCAGCACCACCCCAACTTGTAATACAGTAAGAGATTACCGACTGGTCGAAATGATTGCATTGTTGATGCAAATACCAAAATCGCTATATGTACGCCTACAATATTTGAGGACTGCCCTTCGCTTTCTCCGGGATCACATCATCAGATCCTGACCTGATGACCATTGGAAACCTGCCAAGTATACCTTTTCAAACAAAAGAAGAATTTTCCAAATCGGTCCTGGCGTCTTGTAGTAATCAGCGAAAAAACATTAACAAAAAAAGATTCCGACGAATTGAGAACCTAGGCTATAAGATCTTCGGATAAAAAGCACATACCTATTGAAATTATACCGTACCGTATACAATACCCACTTTAGGATTATTCATAAATAATACAAGCGTTAAATAAGCGAATAATTGTTCATATATAATATCACAAATGATTTCGTTTAGTTGAGCTAGTTGCTATTTGCTTTGACTCGAGCACTCGGGCAGCGGCGTCAACCTTATTATGGCGGCTGATCGAGTCGTCAGCTGTCACGGCGCGTGGCGCGGCGGACCGCGGGGAAAACCAACCACATTGTTTAGTTATTATTGACTTTGGCCTCCATTTTGAAGTACATAATTTCAATATCTCGTTTTGCGACTCCGTTTACTGTTCCATTTAGATAAGTCAACAGCTAGAATAATTCTATCCACAGAAATGTTATAAATTATTATTTATTCTTGTTTAGCAGCACTCGTGGACGTGTTTTAACTGAAATGATGATGAAATATTATAAAGAAGAATTGCTTGTTAGTATGAGGCTACCTCTGGAACTACAGAACTGATAGATCTTTCACTGTTAGATAAATAAACCATAATATAATATTGAGTGCCATAGGCTACTTATTGTCCCGAAAAATGGTTTATTTGAGGTAGTTGATGCGAGTGGAGCCGCAGGAAAAAGCTAGGCACATTATATAGCGGCATCTAAACTGCTACATACTACAAAGTAAAACGGTGAAGGAAAACATCATGAGGAAACCGGCATGTCCTAGAACCAAACATTCAAAGATGCAAAATAGTGTCAAGTGGTCAAGCGCAAGCCTATAGACAATAAAAAAAAACAAAAAAAAAAGTGACATCCACCAACCCCCACTGGGCCCGCGTGGTGGAGTACGGCCCATTCCCTCTCACAGAAAGGAAACCTGTGTCTCAGAAGTGGGAATATTAAAAGGATAATGATGATACGAACTGACGTCACACATCCTGCATCACTCAAGCAAAGTATTTGATTTGAATATATACAACAGTCAGACAACAACCGTCACCGTCGGGCCATTGGCCACCAGACACACCACACCCGTCTTGTTGGAGACCAGACACAACACACCGGTCGGCGGATCCTTCCTTTGCAATGGAGGTCTTTACTCATATTCCGAATACCTCAAAAATATGACTATTCAGATAAAAATACATAATATACATTAAATATTCAGATCGCTGCTCTAAAAGTTGGTTTGTATTAATAGCTATACAATATAATTAATTAAATATCAAAAGTTGAAGTATTGCTCAAAGTAGAAGTTGAAACTTTCTTGTTAATCATTTTGATGAGTCCTTTGATGAAGTTCTGCTAAATATTAGAACTAGTGAAGTTAACTTGAAATTAAAGAGTAGCAATCAAAGAGAGTAGTTCACCTGCTACCAAGTAAGTAAGAATATTATTGTAAAGGGAGACAGTCAGCAAATATTATTTGTTCGGACAGGTTGACTGATGGGACTTGTTATGTTATATTGCGTTTTCTCTGTGAGATAAGTCTTTGTGAGAAATATGGACGTGACATTGTTCTTAGAAATAGTTTTATTTATTTATTGATTTATTTAGTATTATGAGCATACAAACGTACAGAGGTGGACTTAATGCCACAGGCATTTTCTACCAGTCAACTTTTGGGTGATGCAGAGAAAAAATATGGTAGGTGCAATAACGATGGTAAAATGCGATAAGGTTATACACCGTGAAATTTAAGTGGTTGTTTTCCCGCGGCAGAACGACTTGCCTTAAGGAGTACTTTCGAAGCATAGAGTTAAAGTAAAAAAATAACGATGTTTTTATTTTAAAATAATTTAAAAAATATTCATCAACTCGAAAAAGTGAGTAACAATAGTAACTTTTAGGTACTAGGTACTACTCGCGTCACCACCGTATTATTCACCGTAGTACCTAGTACCTATAAGTTACTATTGTTACTCACTTTTTCGAGTTTATGTTTTTTTTTTTAATTATTTTAAAGTAAGTAAGTAAGTAAGTAAGTAAGTAATTCTTTATTTTGCAAATATGGGTACAGTACGTGTGGTGATAAACAGATAAAAAGTAGGTTCGGCCATATTTTACCAAGAGGCATGCAAAAGTTAATAGTTTGACGCTAAAAATATAAATAAAGGCAATTAACTGACACAACGAATAGTTTTAAATTACAACTTACTATATCTAGGTCACTGCAACACAATTTATATGGGTACAATTATACATTTAATTTAAGTTATTTATTCACAAACAATTAACATTGTGTAGAATATTGGATACATTATTACAGGAATAGCTGTAACATAATTACAGTAAAATTATCGCTTGAAGATTAATTAAATTATTGTAGCAAATTGTTTTTTTTTTTTTTCAATTATTATGTCAAATCAATCACGAACAATTAGAATGTCAAAATAATCAATTATTAAGTCAAATTTATTAATATGTAACAAACATTAATGTCAAATAAATCCTATGTATTCCCCAAGAACTATAATGTCAAATAAATAAAAAATATATATATATGTCACAAACAAATTAGAATGTCAAATTAGAATATCAAATTAGAATATCAAATTAGAATGTCAAATTAGAATGTCAAATTAGAATGTCAAATTAATCCAATATTACAATTTATATAATAGACACAAATCATTATTACGATTAAATACAGTACTTGTTCAAAATTCTTTCTCAGTGAGGAATTCGCTGGTAGTATAGTATGCTTTATGCGCTAAAAAGCTTCGGAGTCTGTTTTTGAATAATGAAAGTGGCAATTCTTTCCATTGCTTAGGTAATTTATTATAAATGACCGGAGCCATGCAGTAGACACTCTTTCGCATTAGTGCCGTTTTGGCGGGATGGGAACACAGTAGGCTATTGTCGCGTCTGTTACGTGGTATTACGTCAGCCAGTTTCTTATAACGATTTGGGTTCGATTTCACAAACACAGCTACTTCCATTATGTACAGACTAGGTAGTGTTAATATTTTGTGCTGTTTAAAGTATGGCATGCAACTATCAGTGGATTTAAGCTTAAACATCGCTCGTATACATCTTTTCTGGGCTTTAAAAACTGTTTCTCTTTCGGTTGAATTTCCCCAGAATATTAAACCGTAACGTAAGTGGGATTCGACTATGCCATAATAAGCAGTAAGAAGTGCCTCCGTGTATACTATTGGGGATAGTGAATATAGAGCATATGCGGACTTACTAATTTTCTTACATAAAGTATCAGTATGTGCTTTCCAATTTAGGTTTTTATCTATTACCAGTCCCAGAAATTTTGTATTTTCTACTTCTTCTACTGCTTCATTGTTGTAGTTTATATTAGGGCTAATTCTAGAAAGCCGCTGACTAAAATGCACTACTTTTGTTTTTTTCAAGTTAATTTTTAAATTGTTTTCCTCTAACCAATGAACAACATTTTTTAAACAATTATTAATGTCCGTTTCATATGTCTCCTCACTTTTACATGGGATTGTCATAGTACTATCGTCCGCAAACAGTGTTATTGGTTGTTCAACGCAATCAGGTAAATCGTTTATGTACAGTATGAATTCAAAAGGACCCAACACGGTCCCCTGTGGTACTCCAAACATAACTACACGCTCTGAGGATCGAAATATCTCTTCGCGCTTGCTAACCGGATTAATTTGACATATTTCGGTTACTTGTTTTCGGTCTTTAAGGTAAGACTCAAGAAGACTAAGTAAATTGCCTCTAATACCGTACGCTTCAAGTTTTCTTAAGAGAATATCATAATCTACGTGGTCAAAGGCCTGTGTCATGTCACAAAATATGCCACATACAGGTAACATAAAACAAAAACATCGTTATTTTTTTACTTTAACTCTATGCTTCGAAAGTACTCCTTAAGGCAAGTCGTTCTGCCGCGGGAAAACAACCACTTAAATTTCACGGTGTATTTATTTAAATACAAGACATAAATTATAAATAAATACAATATAATAAAACAATAAATACCCAAACAAATAAACTACTTATATATACTATATACATATATATATACTTGAAATCTATAACTAGGTATATACTTAATTAGACAATTAGTTGAAAAGAGCTGTGACGATACTACTGCCAAATTCTTGCGAATGTGTTCGCGAACCTTGACTTTGAAGGTTAATCTTTTGGTTGTCATCCAGATTTCTTGAGGGAGAACATTCCATAGAAAAATAGATTGAACGAAGAAAGAGCAGTGAATGAAGTTAGTGTGGTGAGTGGGACATTAAAGAAGGTGGTTATTTGAAGATCGTAGATTTTTATTGTAGCTGTCGCAGATGTATTGAAAGTGAGAGGCCAGATAACTAGGGGAATTGGGCAAGTTAACAAATGAAAACAATGTAGTTACTGCCCTTTGCTCTCTGCGCTGGCGTATGGCGTTTATAGATTTCGACTAGTAACCTAAGGTGTCTATCATGGTCTTAGATTACTAGTAGATAGAGAGTGCCTCGGCCACTTATTGCTTTTCGACTTCCTTCAATACATATCTTGAATAAACACCTTTTTAGAAAAGTCAAAAACTACTCTCATACTAATATCTTCCTAATTTTAAATCTAACCATAGAACAAATCTCCTTCGGTAACTCAACTTTCCCATGCAAACAAAAAGCAACATATACTTGCATGTAAAAATGTAAGTAGAGGAACAGAGGGACATACGCAATACATTATGATAGCCAGGGTTCATGATAATGTGATGGTATTGGACGTCGACTTCATAGTAAAACATTATGCTTTCGTCAGATTAACTTAGACAACAATATCTTCTTACTTCTATACCTAAATATGGCTCTTAAATTTTCTTCCCATCAATTGGTACTTCTTCTTTATTTTTTTTTCTCTCCGATGAATGATGGCAACATTCCCTGCTTGTTGCAAAAATATATCTATATTTAAGTCTGATTCTAGGTAAAAATCATTGGCAATCATTCTTCATAAGGCAGTATGTTAAGAGACAATATTAACTTAATATCACAACAATTAATCTCGTGCTACCACGAGGCGCGGCAAGCAACAGGTCGCGCCAATGATCACAATACATTCTATACAACACACAGACAACTACATACATGCTAGAGATTCGTCTCAGACTGGTATAGATACCACGTAGCTAGACATATTGTAGACTGGTCGGCGCCGCTTCAATGCCGCGCCTGAGAGAATCTCAATCTACTAAATCAGAATAGACAATGGCGGCAATTAAGAGTAAACCAGTTGGTGGCAAATGATTCCGGTAAACTATGAAATTACCATAATGCGATGAAAGCTCTAAAGCACGATATTCTGACTCTTCAGTTTATTTCGTGGACTAAAACCTTTTTTAGGCTACGAGGTGCGCGCTTCTTCAATTACAGAAATATTTGAAAGAGTTTTCTCTTACATATATTATGTTCTAAGTGTAAAATTACGCTTTTTTCCCATGGGCTTAAATAATATTCACAAAACACCACGAGCCTCAACAAAAAAGCGTTTCAACAGCGATTGGTAAAATTTCAAAAATTTTTGGGATTGCCAAGCCCTATTGAAAACTCTCGCGATCAATCATCTCTTACATTTTGTCATTTCGACACCTTGTCTAGACCCTCAGGTGCGATTATTACATGCTACTTTTGCTTTATTATTTCTTGTTGTAAATAAACTTCTAATCAGGCACTTTTCGCAACGTAAACCCTTAAAAATTCGTTCAACAATGAAAAACATTGGTAAGAAATCAGTTCAATAAGTATTCTACAACTGTTCGCATGTCGACCACCGCAGATAAAATTTACAATTACTTTCAATTTACCCTTTCTGGGGTGGGTATGGGATTTAGGGGTGGGTATGGGATCTACCTCCTAGCGGTCCATCCCGGGCAACGGCACCACAGGCTTGCCTGTGGTACGGCTGAACGATCCCACTCAAGCGGTGGTAGGCTCCGCAAGGGGCCGCCTGGCTCGCGACCACCATCCCACCGGAGTCCGGCGCCAAGCAGCTTGCTGTGTTCCGCCGGTGTGTGGGACTGCCAGTGCCTTTGGGGGAGAAGGAGGATGTCAGTTGCGCTGTTCAGAACCGGTCTTGGTCTCTGGGCAAAACTGGCCGGGTAACTCATTTTGGAGGGTAGCGGGATCCGAAGCACGGTGCCAGCCGTTGGCCGACCGCAGTCAGTAGGGGGCCCAAGTAGCACGCCAGCCACGTGCCAAAGGCTGCCCCGCCAACTCGCGAAAAATCCCGGTATGCTCCACCGTGCCAGCTGGCGACTGGATGGGAGGACCCGGTGGCCATATCCGGGGGGGTTCGGGCGTCCCCGCAGTCTCCAAATGAGTTCCCCATAGGTTGGGTTAGCTCCAGTTTTCCACTTGGTTCACTGAGCAGCGCCTCGACAGTTCGACTTCTTCCCCACCATACTCTAACACAATGACCAGAAAAAATAAGAATAAGGTGAAACAACGGCTGCACTTCCTCCCACTAAAAGTGCACCTCACTAACATCAGGGGGTTGCACTCTAATCTCGATCCGGTCCACCACCACCTCGAGACCGAGAAGCCGCACCTGTTTTTTCTAACGGAGACGAAGATAACAACCCCGTCGGACGTGGCGTACCTCAACTACCCGGGTTACTCTCTTGAACACAAATTCAAGAAGCAAGCTGGGGTCTGTGTGTACGTCCGCGATGACATTTGTTGTCGTCGTCTCCGTTGCTTTGAGAAATCGGGCTTTTCTGCCATATGGCTACTTGTGGACACTGGCGTGGAGAAGTCTCTTTACATCGGCGTCTACCGATCGCACTCAGGTGACCAGGAGACGACAGCGCTTTTTAATTGCCTCGTGGAGTCGGCTGACATGGCCCAGCAACGGTACCCAACAGCGAAGCTTAATTTTCTGGGGGACTTTAAGCCCATCATAAAGAATGGTTGTACCCATACCGGAAAACTGACCATGCCGGGTTAGAGGCGCGCAAGTTTTCTCTATCGCTAGATCTAACCCAGCTGGTGAATGTGGCAACGCGGGTACCGGATGTTGACGGCCATACACCCAACTGCTTAGATCTTCTACTGACAACTGATCCGGACAGTCATTCGGTGTCGGTCTCAGCCCCGCTGGGATCGTCTGACCACTGTCTGGTGAAATCCGTTTCGACTTGCTCCCCTCCAGATGAGAGCCCTAGAGGCACGAGGCGAGTATGGCGATACGAGTCAGCAGACTGGGACGAGATGCGGCACTTTTTTGCGTCTTATCCTTGGCGGCATGTCTGCTTCTCCTCGAGTGACCCCTCGAGCTGTGCCGACGCGGTTGCGGATGTGATTCGGCAGGGAATGGAATATTTCATTCCATTCTCCGACATTCCGCTCGGTCACAAATCCCGACCTTGGTATAATGCAGAATGCGCCCATGCTGAGGCCCGAAAAGAGTCTGCTTACCAAGCCTGGGTCGGGGCCCGCGACCGCAAAGTTAGAGCGCGTAGGGTTCGCGCGAGGAAAAGAGCCTTTAATTCTGCCGCCAAGTTCTGCAAGCGGGTTCTGCGTCGGGCACGTTTTGACCATATTGGACGTATTGGGGCCAAGCTGGCATCGCACCCTCCGGGTAGTAAACAGTTTTGGTCCCTGTCTAAAGCGGTTGAAACGAATTTCTGTCGGCCCACTTTACCTCCGATGCTGAAACCTGATGGGTCGCTGGCTCACTCTGCAAGTGACAAAGCAAATTTATTTGCATCTCTTTTTGCTAGCAATTCACGTCTGGACGCTGGCTCCAAGCAACCACCTACTGTACCTCATTGTGACTCTTCGATGCCGGAGATCGCTGTGCACACTAAAGAGGTCCGGAGAGTATTGTGCAGTCTAGACGTGAACAAGGCCAGCGGACCTGACGGCATTCCAGCGAGAGTGCTGAGGCTGTGTGCGCCAGAAATGTCTCCTGTGTTGACTCGCTTGTTCCGCCTCTCTCTTGTAAAAGGGACGGTGCCGAAATCCTGGAAGCTTGCAAATGTGCAACCAGTGCCCAAAAAAGGCAACCGTGCAGACCCTGCCAATTACCGTCCGATCGCCATTACCTCTATTCTGTGCAAAGTTATGGAAAGAGTACTGAACAGAAAGTTGCTGACCTACCTTGAAGACAACAATCTCCTCAGTGACCGTCAATATGGCTTTCGCCGGGGACGGTCAACTGGCGAACTTCTTGTGTATGTCACGCACTGCTGGGGCGAAGCCATCGAGAGACACGGCGAAGCACTTGCTGTATCGCTTGATATCTCGAAGGCCTTCGACAGGGTCTGGCACGCGAGTCTGCTCAGTAAGCTTCCTGCTTATGGCATCCCCGCTGGTTTTTGTAGCTGGATATCAGACTTCCTTAGCGAACGGTCGATCCGAGTAGTCATTGACGGCTGCTCCTCAGACCTTATGGCTATTGATGCCGGAGTTCCTCAGGGGTCTGTTCTCTCTGCAACTCTTTTCCTGCTGCACATCAATGACCTACTTCAGCCTGGTATTGTTGGGTACGCAGATGACAGTACTGTTTCAGAGAGATACTTGTCCAGCGCAAAAACCAGCATGGATGAAGTTCGTTCCTTGAGGGAGGCTATGGTTGAGCGGACAGATTTGACCTTAAGCCTTGTCTCCCAGTGGGGTGATGACAATCTGGTCTCTTTTAACGCCACCAAAACACAGGCGTGTCTTTTTACCGCCAAAAGGAGTCTGTTCGATCAAACGCCTACTTTTCGGGGTGCGTCTGTTCCTATGACTGATCGGCTCGAGCTCCTAGGCATGGAGTTGACATCCAGTCTCAACTTCGGCTCCTCCATTGAGAACAAAGCCCAAATCGCGGCCAAAAAACTGGGCATCCTAAATAGAGTGAAGCGATACTTTACGCCTGGACAGCTTTTAACCCTATACAAAGCACAAGTCCGATCCTGCATGGAGTATTGCAGCCACCTTTGGGATGGTTCAGCTAAGTATCAGCTTGCCGCGCTTGACTCAGTGGAACGCAGAGCCAAGAGGCTCATTGGCAACGTGGAACTGGTGGACGCCAAGCTTCACAGCTTGGCTCATCGCCGCAAAGTTGCCTGCTTGTCGGTCTTCTACAGACTGTACTTCGGTGAGTGTGCTCAGGAACTCCACGACCTCATCCCACCAGCCCCCTTCTACCATCGGACATCTAGACGCACTGCAAGTTATCATCCTTACCTTGTTGCCATTCCACCAATTCAAACCAAGCGCTTCCAAACATCCTTTATAATGCGCACAGCGAATGAGTGGAACTCACTGCCTGCGTCTGTGTTTCCGAACGCATTCAACCCGAATCTCTTCAAAGTTAGAGTGAACAGGCTACTTCTGGGTAAGCTCACTCCATCGTAGACTCTGTCTCTGTCACCTATGACCTAGACTAGAGTCAAGAGCAAACCCATTACAAATAAAAAAAAAAAAAAAAAAACCCACTTGTGGAAGAACCTCACACCCCCTGGCCTCACTCCCTAGCACCCCCGGGAACCAACAGCTGTTGATATTGCTGAGAAGATGGTAAACAAGGAAAGTTAAATATTTCTATGAACGTTGACCAAATGGTCGGTAAATTCTATAATAAATTAAATTCCATTATCAGCGAACATGTACCTAAACGCAGGCCTCGCAGTGACCGACATCCCACCTGGTTCACGCGTGATCTGGTACGTGTTTTGAGGGAGAAAGACAAGTTGCGGCATAAATATCGTAAATATAAAAATCCCCGGGATAAGCTCGAATACGAAACCGTTAGACAACAATGTGATAAAACATTGCGTGACGCTTATGCTAACTATCTGGATACCGTTGAAAGCAGCCTTAAAAAGAGTCCCAAGGCATTCTGGACCTTTATTAAAAATAAAAGATCGTCATCAAACACGTTACCTTCAGTAATGCACAACAATAACGAACACCATTCCTCGAGTGGTCCTGGTATCGCCAATTTGTTCGCATCTCACTTCAGCTCAGTTTACTCTGGTCCGTCTTCCGCAGCCTCCCTCTGTGGCACTTGCCCATCCGTTGGTTCGTACAATAGCAAACTTTCATGCCTCAGAATAACTGAGAGGGATATCCTTTCAAAATTGAAGACGTTGGATCCTAATAAAGGAGCAGGGCCAGATGGAATTCCCCCACTCTTCATTCAAAGATGTGCCTCACTCTTATCGTACCCATTGAAAGAAATTTTCAACAAATCTCTCATAAGCGGCACGTTCCCTGTTGAGTGGAAGCGGGCGCGGATAGTTCCGGTCCTAAAGAAAGGAGGCAATGAAAATGTGAGAAATTATAGACCCATTTCAATATTGTCGTGCTTTTCAAAGGTGTTTGAAAGTATCGTCTGTCCAGTTTTAACAAGGCATACTAAGTCCCTGATACGCGTGGAACAGCTCGGCTTTCAGGAAAACAAATCCGTTTCGACCAATCTTGTCGCATACGTCACGCCTATCATGGAAGGAATCGATGGGAACCAGCAGGTTGACTCGGTCTATACTGATTTTGCTAGCGCCTTTGACTGTGTGGATCACACACTTCTTATTAATAAGCTGCAAATTCAGTGTGGTATTTGTGGATCGATGTTGAGTTGGTTTAAATCATACCTCGAAAACCGTGAGCAGGTGGTGGTTTTGGCAGGACATGAGTCTGAAAAATATATTGCCTCATCTGGAGTACCGCAAGGGTCCCATCTGGGCCCAATACTATTCTTACTCTTTGTTAACGACATCGTGTCTGAAATCCACCATTGTCAATGCTCTCTTTTTGCAGACGATATGAAAATATCGCGACAAATCAGCTCAGTAGATGACGCCGACTTGTTACAGGCTGACCTGGACCGGGTTTATGCGTGGTGTTGCGTCAACAAAATGAAACTTAATGCCTCAAAATGTCAGCATATTCGTTTTACACGAAAGAGAAAAGTAATCGCGACAGATTTCCACATAAACAATGTGGCAATCGCTGTTGTAACGGAAATTAGGGACTTGGGTGTGATTCTTGACTCCAAATTGAGCTTTATCCCTCATTATAACAGCATGGTAAAGAAGGGCGCAAAAATGTTGGGTTTCATCAGACGCAATACCAAAGACTTCAGGCGCACTGCCTCTAAGATAACATTATTTAATGCCTTAGTGCGTAGTGTGCTTGAATTCGGCAGTGTCGTCTGGAACCCACATTATGCCGTCCACTCTGACCGTATCGAGTCCCTTCAGCGGTCGTTTACTAGGCATCTTGCATTTGTTACCCCTGGTGTCAGCATGAGATGTTCGTACGAGGAGAGACTGTCTCGTTTCGGACTAAGCACCCTTTTGCATCGCAGACGCATGCTGGACTTGCTGTTTCTTCAAAAAATTGTGCGGAGTCCCACGTCATGCGACGGACTTTTGGAGCGTATCACGTTATGCGTTCCTAAAATAAATGCGCGGAGAAAATGTAGCAACGTGTTTAGTGTCCCTCGATAAAAATCGAATCTCGGATTGAATTCCCCAATAGCAAGGCTGCCTGCAACATATAATGCTTGGTGTAAGCTTTTAGACCTAGACATTTTTCATGACCGCCCCGCTCGGCTCAAACGGAAGTTGTTGGAAAAGAAAGCAAAACATATTTGCTATCTATGATTTATATTATTTTTTAAGTTAATACAATTTTATTTTGCCTATTGTTTTCATTTAATTGATCTAAATTATTATTATTTTAAAATTCATTAATTTTGACATCTATTTATATTATATTGTAATTTTGCCTATAATTCATTCACCCTCTGTGTAAATTAGAATTTTTATTGAATTTTTCTATTAAGTGATATTATTTTTGTGAATGTTGTGCACGTCTGTTATTGACATAAATACTAGTATAAGACCTCATGAAATGTAATAAGTCCATGTTTGTATTTGTGTTGTTGATGTGCCTTAAATAAATAAATAAAAATAAAATAAATAATAGCTATCAATAGAACTGCGGTCTGATACAATACTTGATCAGTTTACAATAGAGGGAAGATATTAGAGTATGCCGCTAATATCGAATGTTCATGAAACCACAAATAATATGCGCCATTTTGAGAGTAGGCATTGGATTCTGTTGGCCTAGTTTTATTAGTAACTGGGGTGGTGTGGAACGTGATTTGGTTTCCCTTTAATTAATAGAGTTGATACATAAATATGAGTGTACATTAATATATGGGTATTAATCTATCTAGTATGTTTGATTATTCAATTAATCAATCTGCCTGCCTTTTCATAACTTTGTTGGGTCCGGTTGCCAGTACAACTGGATTCAGCTAAGTACCAGTGTTTTACATGGAGCGACTGCCTATCTGACCTCCACAACCCAGTAACGGGGTAACATGATACCCCTTGGCAAGACTGGTGTTAGGTTTTCTGGTCTTCTGACTACTGTGACAGCCGGGACCAATACATGAACGTGCTTTCCGAGGTACGAAGGATTGTCGGCAAGTTAAGACCCATCCACGGACCGACCTTGGCAAAAGTTACTTTACCTTGAAGATCTACCCGTGTGGCTGTAATTATTTAGAAACGAGCAGATAACAAGATAATCTTTCAAGATTATTGTAGATACTGGAGAATACCACCCAACATACATTTATCTAGGGTTAACCCAGCCTGCAGTCCTCTAAAAAATGCAGACAGACCAATTGGTTGATAGATTCAGTCATGGTCCTAATACTAACAAAAACTTATCAAATTTTTTCAGCGTGAAACACGTCAAACTTACACGTAATGAATATAATGAATCACGTCGTCAGTACCAGGCTCGCGTACCTACAAAGAGCTCCTCGCGATCACAGATCGTGTCGCTGCATATTAATACCAGCCACTATATTATGGTTTTGTACGTTCTATATAAATATATTCATAAAATATTTAAGTACAATAAATTATTATACATACACCACTCACACACACGCATACACACACATGTACATATACACGCAAACACCCATACGCACCATCCACACACACCATCACTCATTCGCATTAGTTAGTTCCGTGTTGGCAATCTCTATTTAAATCAATGTAATGGGAGGCCTGCAGTTCTGAAATACAGGCCTAGGCTTAAGTTAGACTCCAGATCTCCCCAAATTAAATTTTTTGTAAAATAATCTGTCAACGTAAATAGTTAAGATAAGGATGTAATTTGTGGAGATGAATAAATGTTTTTTTTTTCTATTGTTACCACATCGACACGGACACGGCGACGACTTACGAATGTTTGCTCCGCTGGTAATGAAGCGAGGGACTGCAAGAACAGAGCGCAGGACTCAGGGAATCGAAATCAAATGTATTTCTGTTTATTTAATGTTGTTTTTGAGGGTGTCGAGGGATTTGTTGATGGTTTTCTTGTTATTGATTAAAACGAGAAAATTAATAGGAATACCGCTCGAAAACATCACTTTAAATTATGGTGGTTAGGTACTTACGAAATTAAGTACAATAAAAGACTTAAAAAAAATACTACCGACTTCAAATAAAAAAAACTACAAAGTGAAAAATAACTTTCTTTTTGGAAGTCGGTGTATTTGGTAGGTACCAATTTTTGCGTTATATTTTAACATTAGTTTTATAGCCGAATTACTAAAAGGCGGAAGTTTTATGTTCGACTTTATGTTAGTTATTTTTTTTGTATGTTCACCGATTTGTTTGGTAGAGCATTTTTCCAAATTGGTCTCATTTTAATTTGGTGAAGAACAAGAACTTCAGATATACAACATAATTCTTTAATAAATGACGGAAGATCTCTCGGGATTACTGCAATCGCAAGTCTGTTTATTGTTTATATACCATTTCATAACATAACATTACGCCTAGTACACTCAGTAGTGTACAGTTCACCTATGTACACTCTCATTTCACCGGTTATGTTTAAGTTGCATAGTATTCGGGTAATCTATTCTGGCATTATAGGTACCTCAACTACTTTATTTATAAGACGGTAGTATTTTTTGTAAAAAAGTTCTTTTATTTTAACTTTTTAGTTGTACCTACCTAATAGGCATGTCGTTTAGTAAGGTACTTATAATGCCAGAATATATTACCCGAATATCATGAAACTTAAACATAACCGGTGAAATGAGAGTGTAACAAGGTGTAGTACTGTACACATCTCACATCATCATTCAAATAAAAAAAAAAAAAATATCGGTGAACATAAAGTCGAACATACAGACCCTCCTACATTTTGGAAAGTCGGTTAAAAATAAATTGCAATTATACGATAATAAAGAATTTTGACAAAATGAACAATTGTTCGGCGCATTCATAAATAAAATCAGATCGCCTAATATTACTACCATTATAATACACAATAATACTGAACAAAGAAATACATTAGGTATCACAAAAGAACATTGTAACATTATTACAAGAACGTAATTATTATTTGTACCAGTCTCATACAATTATTACAATCTGATTAACTAATGATCTGATGTCCTTAGTCCCTTTAATATCATCATCATTTTTAACCGACTTTCGAAAAAGGAGGAGGTTCTATGTTCGACTTCTTGTATGTTTTTTTTTTTTTATGTATGTTCACCGATATCTCCGTCAATTGTGAACCGATTTCGAATTTTTTTTATTTTGTTCGAAAGAGTATGTTCCGAAATTGGTCCTATTTTAATTTGGTGAAGATCTGATGAAGAACTTCGAAGATATAGAACAGAACTCTTCAATAAATAAAGGCAAATCTCTCGGGACTGCTGCAATCGCATGTCTGTTTATTGTTAATACCATTTCATAACATAACATCACACCAGTACGTTCTTAAGGGGTAAGCAGATCCCTCATTTGATCGGTTTTGATCAAGTTTCATGACTCACCGACTTCCAAAAATAAGTTATTTTTCACTTTGTAGTTTTCCTATTTGAAAGTCGGTGGTATTTTTTTGTAAAAAAGTTTTTTTTTCCCTATACGGTAGATATGTAAAATAAAACAATGACATTGTTAGTTAATCAGGAGATAATACTTAGTTCAGTACCATTAGTCCTACTAAGGTCTCGGCTTTTTAAGTCGGGCAAAAGAAGTAGGTACATTATTTTTCATGCCAATAATGCTATAGTGCAAATGTACAGCATGTGTTTTTGTAAAGGCAATAAAAATTATGGGTGCTTCACAAATCTGTCTATCTCTTCGGGGTATACAAACTGTATGTTATCTGTATTCCCATACTCTACTAACGGTATGAATATTCACACAGGACAACATAAGTCTATGTTTGGCGGTTCTCTGTGAATAGCTGTGGACTCATTGGTCCGTTACAATCGTCCGCCAGGTGGGACGTACCACTGCCTCCATTATGTAGTACACACTGCTCGGTGCTAATACGCTGCAGGTTGTTGTCGCTCTGATGGGTACATTGCGCATTTCTATTGTTGCACGAATTTTGGAGATAGGCATATTGTTGAGAGTTGTTTTATTTGGTATCGATTCCGACGTTGATGAAGAGAGATTTAGTTATTTAACCATTGTGTACACACACATAATAAACAGTCAAGAAGAAGGAAACAGAAAATAGGTACAAATATGATGCTTATGTCTAAAGAAATCTCTTCCAGCATACCTGGAAGGAGAGTTGAACAAGAAGAAAATCATGCTGTGCAATCAGAGGATACATATTCACGAGCTGGCTGACAAAACCAGATGTATCCTCCGACTGCACAGCATGATTTTCTTCTTGTTTAAGTTTACCACATCAGCTCAGAGATAATGAGTTTCTATTAGTGAAATAATTTTCCTAATCAAGTAACTACTTCCAAAAATAACCTTCTTCAAACAAATACTTTCAATTCACCTCTCCCTGAAATCGAACTTTGGCCCTATCTTATGATTCTGTATCACGTGCAGGGCAAAGCCGTGACGCAAAAATAAATTTTAAACAAACCGACAAACTTCACACCGGTTTGTGTAGCAAGTCATTATTCATGAAAATCACTGAAGTATTCATGAATGATGTTCAACTTCAGAAGGGCCGAAGTTTCCTTCACATCCCAAAATATTCACCCTGTATACATATAGCCTCGATATCGAGGCGACGGGCGTCACCTCGAGACACAGAATATATAAACACAGAAGGTTTGCTACATAAAAACTGTGGGCACAGTCGCACGCACACATAGACGCTTACATACGGCGATCTCAATCAAACGCCGGTCGCGAGTGCGCTTGCACTTGCTGTATGTAAAGCGTGTCTATGTGTGCGTGCGTGTTCGCTCGTTGTATGGACCTGACCTTCTGTATTCTATCTATTACGTGGCATTGTGTCGTAAAGCGTCTACACAAGAAGTCTGCAGGCCCAAGGCAAGGTGTCGTGCAGAGGCGTTTAGATGCGGCGGCTACCTGTTGCTGCAGTTGATTAAGAAACATAATCTAGACAGTACAGCTGATGTTGTTTACAATTGTGTAAATTGTAAAAATATAGCTTCTTAATATTTTTTCATGATAAATAAACAGTAGGTAAAAATACAGTTGAATGGTGGAACTAAATATTTCTTGCTGAGCCAGACAAAAATGGGACTCTGGTTTTTAATTAAAAGACCTCAGTGCCTCTCAAGATAGTGGTGTTTTCATGCAAATTATATATTTTCCTACTTAACTAAGTAGATCTCAATTCGAAATAAAATACAAGTAAGAAAGAATAAAATTTAAGACAGTGTTAAACATACAGCACTAAATTCATTTTCTAACTGTAATTCTTGAGAAAATATTGTATGTCGTAAAACATAGCAATACGTGACATGGGGTCGCAAATTATTTCTATTTTTTCCTGCATTCAAAAGACCATGTTCAAAAGAAACAATACAACCGTATTAATAAATGCCTCAACTCGGAGCAGAACAAATGCAAGTCCATCGTATTCCTTTTGTCGTGAAAACGAAGCCTTATTCTTTTTTCTGTTCTCATTAACGGCGTCCAGTCAACCGCAAGTCCAAGTTAGACTTATACAATGGCTTAATTTTGTAGTATTAAGGGTGGTCGTCGTAGTTCAGTTACAAACGTGGTTGACCGTACAATCTGAGTGAGTTTTCTGCGTTACACATACATACAATGTCTATAAATCCTCGTTGAGAGCGAATAGTTGCACTGAGCGGAGATGGTGTGTCTCCGGTGACGACGAAGTGCGACTTCTTGCTCGCAACTAAATGAGGAGCAGCCAAGAGGTTGTTTTATTTGACGGATACGGAGCTATAAGTATAAGGATTGATTGTGCTATAGACAATCATGTAGGTAAAGCTCATTCTTGTATTTAAAAGACCATTTCAATATAATGCATACCATCTGATTTTTTTATCTAGGTACTTCAAATTTGGTGAGAAGAGTCTGTCTTTAGTGGGCTGAAGTAATAAATATAGAGTAAAACAAACGAATTAATGAATGTAATTTATCTAAAAACATATACTTTATCAAAACAAAAGCACTCATATTTTTAACTCGAATCATCATCAATACTTCTCAAGTAGAACGTGCTCTTTACAAGAAAAGCATGTACCTAATCAGTAAGTACAAAAGGAAATCAGTAAAATATACACACGCGTATGATATCTAAAGAAAGATACGTGACGAAAAAAACAGTCTCTTTTGTCACACGTCAAAACATAATATCAACACAGACGACATTCAAAGAAACCACAATTATTCCCTCATTATAAGGCTAACAACTTCAAAATTGATCGGAAATTTTATTTATTTTTTGCTTGATATCTAGAACAAATGTAATGTAATGAAATGGAAGCCAGCAATAGAACCTGTACTGAATACATAAAAATATTGTCATGTCATTGTGGGAAGCCTTGTGTACGCTCGTGCTTCTTCTAAAGTTACTATGTCTCGCTTCTGCTTCGAACGGTAGACAGATTCTGCTTCGAAAGGTAAATTTAGATGAAATTTGGTATAGAGATAGTTTGAGATCCTAAAAAGGACATAGGATATATTTTTATCCCGGAAATCATCCGGGTGAAAATGGTGAAGTTAAAAAGTTTGTATGGCGACCCAATCATTTATCAAGTAATTCGGCCCAGAGACCGATTTATGACGTATTAAATAAAAACTACTTACTAGATCTCGTTCAAACCAATTTTCGGTGGAAGTTTACATGGTAATGTATATCATATATTTTTTAGTTTTATCATTCAAAGTGTCTCTCGCGCAAACTATTCAGTTTAGACAAAAAATAATATCAGAAACCTCAATATTATTTTTGAAGACCTATCCATAGATACACGTATGGGTTTGATGAAAAAAACTTTTTCAGTTTCGGTTCTAAGTATGGGGAACCCCCAAAATTTATTGTTTTTTATTCTATTTTTGTGTGATAATCTTAATGCGGTTCAAAGAATTCATCTACTTACCAAGTTTCAACAGCATAGTTCTTATAGTTTCGGAAAAAAGTTGCTGTGACATACGGACTGACAGACAGACAGACATGACGAATCCATAAGGGTTCCGTTTTTTGCCATTTGGCTACGGAACCCTAAAAAGGCATTCAAATATACTAAAATGAGATTCAAAACTAATTTTAAAGCATTTTAAGTAAAGACTTACTGTCGTACGTTACGAGCTAGAGATGGGCAATCTACCGGGCTTAAACCCAATAATCGGGATCATACTTAGCCATGCTCAATTCAGAGCTAAAATAAGGTATTTAAACCCATGATGGTATGAAGACACTAACACTTAGGGTCCTTTCTAATAAACCCTTCATAGAACCGAACCGACCGACATTCCTACGCGGTCCTTGGCTGCATCATTGGTATCCAACACATAGAGATTATTTTAGGAGAACCCTTTTTGTTCACATGCTTTTTCCATTAATTCGCTCTTTTTAACCGACTTTCGAAAAAGGAGGAGGTTCTATGTTCGACTTCTTGAATGTTTTTTTTATGTATGTTCACCGATATCTCCGTCAATTGTGGACCGAATTTCAAAATTATTTTTTTGTTTGAAAAAGTATGTTTCGAAATTGGTCCCATTTTAATTTGGTGAAGATCTGATGAAGATCTTCGAAGATATACAACATAACTCTTCAATAAATAACGGCAAATCTCTCGGGACTGCTGCAATCGCATGTCTGTTTATTGTTTATACCATTTCATAACATAACATCACGCCAGTACGCTCTTAAGGTGTAAGCAGATCTCTCATTTGATCGGTTTTGTTCAAGTTTCATGATATTCGGGTAATCTATTCTGGCGTTATAGGAAACTTACTAAACAACTTGCCTATTAGTATAACTAAAAAGTGAAAAATAAAAATGTTTTTTACAAAAAAATACTACCGACTTCCAAATAATAAAACTACAAAGTGAAAAATAACTTTACTTTTGGAAGTCGGTGTCCATAACGCAAAAAAATGGTACCTACGAAAGACATTATTTTTCACTTTGTAGTTTTATTATTTGGAAGTCGGTAGTATTTTTTTGTAAAAAACTTTTTTTTATGATTTATTAGCGACATACATGGTATAATAAGATTTAATGGTGAGAAGGCTCTAAATAAAATGTCATTATATCAGCAGCGATGACGATGGTTGAAGTGCTGTGTCCTTACATTTGGACTTGCTCACGTGAGATTTCGATAGCACTGGGCAATCTCATACTTTTTCGACATTTGACCAATTGCTATCGCGTTGCTTCCGTTGATAGAAAGTCATATTTTTTTTATTTAGTTGGGTTTGCTCTTGAATCCGACTCCTATTAGCGGTAAAAAGACACGCCTGTGTATTTGTGGCGTTAAAGGAGACCAGATTGTCATCACCCCACCGGGATACAAGGCTTAAGGTCAAATCTGTCTGCTCCACCATAGCCTCCCTCAAGGAACGAACTTCATCCACGCTGGTTTTTGCGCTGGAAAAGTATCTCTCTGAAACAGTACTGTCATCTGCGTACCCCACAATACCAGGCTAAAGTAGGTCATTGATGTGCAGCAGGAATAGAGTTGCAGAGAGAACAGACCCCTGAGGAACGCCGGAATCAATAAACAGAGGAGCAGCCGTCAATGTTGCTCGGAACGACCGTTCACTAAGGAAGTCTGATATCCAGCTACAAAAACCAGCTGGGATGCCATAAGCAGGAAACTTACTGAGTATACTTGCGTGTGAGACCCTTTCAAAGGCCTTCGAGATATCAAGCGAACAAAATAGGTCTATTAAAATATCATAGATCAGAATATATGCTCGAGTTTCAAGAGTGCAGAATAAGTTATAAAAAGAAAATAAATTATTCATATAAAAATCTTACTAAGACTCCGCCGTTTGTCTGTCTGCCTGTCTGTCCGTCTGTCACTAGGCTGTATCTCATGAACCGTGATAGCTAGACAGTTGAAATTTTCACAGATTATGTATTTCTGTTGCCGCTGTAACAACAAATACTTAAAACAGAATAAATAAATATTTAAATGGGGCTCCCATACGACAAACGTGATTGTATTGCAGTTTTTTTGCGATAATACTGCGGAACCCTTTGTACGCGAGTCCGACTGGCCGGTCGGTCTGGCTTGGTCGGTTTTAAAACAAGCTGCAAACCCTTTCATTTGATATCCATATCATGGCAGTGCAGAAAAAATAACTAGTCTGCCATCAATTTTTAAAACACTTTGACATAGTGTTTTTAATTGAATTTTAAATTGTGACATAGTGATTTTTTATTGAATGCTAATTTTCAATGCTCAACAGGGTGAAAATAATCAAGAATTGCATTTAGGTGCCGCGTAGTGTTAGCGAAAATGGGCAATAAATTGCACTAAATGTACAATAAGGTATCTAAAACGTAATTATTATTTCAGCACTTAAGACTTTAAGTTAGCTGTTATTACCTCACACAGAACTACGGGTGGCAATATAACGAGCTTTTGAAACAATAACAATAAATAACAACATAAATAAGTAGCACTAAAACGAAAAGCTGAAATTTCCACTAGAGAGGGGCGACGACTTTCATCATATCCGACGTATCCGAAACTAAGATATATTCCGATTGTAACGTTACTAGCTTCTTGTAAACAGTTAGCTTATTGAAGCTTAACTAATATGGGCAATAAGCCAAATAAAACGTATAACAAAGGCTTTATGTTTCAGTTGACTTTTATTTTTGCTGAAATATTAGTTTTGGTCATTTCGTAAATGAAGTTCTTTTCAACATAATTTTTTATCGAGGGAGCGTTTGTGCAGTCCATCGTATTCGAGATTATTAAAAAGGTAACATTAGGGTCTGTTTTTATGATGTTCGTAAAAAGGAAATAAAAAAATACGAATACGAATTGAATACAAGTAAGTGGACATGGTGTATGTTACTTAATTAACCGACTTTCGAAAAAGGAGGAGGTTCTATGTTCGACTTCTTGTATGTTTTTTTTTTTTTTTTTTTTTTTTTGTGTATGTTCACCGATATCTCCGTCAATTGCGGACCGATTTTGAAAATTCTTTTTTTGTTTGAAAGAGTATGTTCCGAAATTGGTCCCATTTTAATTTGGTGAAGATCTGATGAAGAACTTCGAAGATATACAACAGAACTCTTCAATAAATAACGGAAAATCTCTCGGGACTGCTGCAATCACATGTAATTTTATTGTTTAATACCATTTCATAACATAACATCACGTCAGTACGCTCTTAAGGGGTAAGCAGATCTCTCATTTGATCGGTTTTGTTCAAGTTTCATGTTATTCGGGTAATCTATTCGGGCGTTATAGGAAACTTACTAAACATCTTGCCTATTAGGTAGGTACAACTAAAAAGTGAAAAATAAAAAACTTTTTTACAAAAAAATACTACCGACTTCCAAATAAGAAAACTACAAAGTGAAAAATAACTTTATTTTTGGAAGTCGGTGTCCGTAACGCAAAATAATGGTACCTACGAAAGACACCGACTTCCAAAAATAAAGTTATTTTTCACTTTGTAGTTTTCTTATTTGGAAGTCGGTAGTATTTTTTTGTAAAAAAGTTTTTTATCATTTTTACGGTTCCGTATGTAAAAAGGAAAAAAACGAGCACTTTATAAGATCACTTTCTTGTCCATTTGTCCGTCTGTCACCACCGATTTTCTCAGGAACGGGTGGACCTAGGAAGTTGAAATTTATACCAAATCTATAGATATTTAGTATTTTTTTTAGG
The DNA here is from genome assembly GCA_948252205.1 of Orthosia incerta. NCBI lineage: Eukaryota > Metazoa > Arthropoda > Insecta > Lepidoptera > Noctuidae > Orthosia > Orthosia incerta. The sequence goes on from OX411758.1 coordinate 30,010,373, forward strand.
TTTTTTTTTTTTATCTTATATAGGCTCGCGCTTGACCACTTGATCACCTGATGGTAAGCGATGATGTGGTCCTATTATACCTGTTAGTACCTATTAGTCCTTATTATTATATTCTTTATTACCTCATATCTTTCAAACTACTTGGCAATTTTTTATAATTAAGACATCGTTAGATAGGTCTTGACCGTCCAAGTGTTCTTAGCTAAGTGCCGTTATTAAAAAAGGAAAATGGCGGATTTTGGGCGCCATATTGTGGGGTATGCAATTATATTTTTCTTCCATACCCATCGAGTGGGGTATCAAAATGAAGGGTTTTTAAAGGAGATTACAAAAATATTAACTACTTATATGTTTCAAAGTCATTCGAAAAAAAAATGAAAACTTAAAAGTAGTGTAGGGGTAGGTCGTGCTGACGTCACAGGTCCGAAGGAAACACTTGATAACTTGCAGGTATTATTTTTGTAGGAAAGATACAGACTTTGTTTACACTATGTATTTATACAGATTAGGGCGTAGTACACACAACCAAGTCCGCTTGGATGAAGGCGGGGTACTTAGCCCTCTAATCTAAAAATCCAACTGACAGGGATGTTCTGCGTGACCCTTTTCAATTAGGACGAGGATCCGCAGATGCACCTTTCTGCTAGCTGGGATTTGTATTGACGAACCACGATACTCTGTCGAAGTCATTGAATGGGAGTAATTTTTAACACCGCAATTCAGGATTCCGACACCAATAAAAAGTGACATCTAGTAGTAATACTGCGAACCACTTACAATGCAGTCAATGAAGTTGAGTAAGTGAGTGAGTCCTCTACTACTTACGTTCTTCAAAGGACTCGTAATCAATAACAGTTTGAAGTTTTATACGCAGATGGCGCTATTTGTAAGATATATTATACTTAAAATAGTAATTAAGTGTTTTACAGTTGTCATTAAAAAAAAAAAAAATTAAATCAAAAACCCGCCTGCTTAAGAAGCGAACTAAAAAGCTGTAAACAAGAAAAATTCTTGCTGTGCAGTCGGAGTGTGCATGTTGTCTACGCGGAAAAAAGGCAATTTTATCATGTGCTAAAGTGTCGTCTACGCGTAAGAATATGGTGAATATAAAAATAACTGGTAAATAATTTGAAATTTGAGGTGTTTATCAATCGAATCCAATTTTTATATTATATTTTTGAGTACTTATTTTATTGTAATAAATTGTCTGAATAATGCCTAATAAACCGTTGCGCTCGCGCGAGGCATTCAGTCTAGCTCAAGGGCTCATAGATGACGGACCTGTGTCGTTTATATTTTTGTCATTATGTTTTTTTATCATATATCTTGTAGTTATTGAGAAATTTTCGCTGAAAAAGTAGCTGTTTTCTGTTTTTGGCTCGTGAAACTTGTAGGGGCTCTTAAGGTAAATTTTGGTACTTACAAGTTTTCGCGGAAATCTAAATTTGCCCATTTCTTTAATACTTAGCTACCAATAATAACTTATCGAATTTTATTATGGTGGTATAATGGGTATATATGGAACCCTCCGCGCGCGAGTTCGATTCGCACTTGACCGGATTTTAGGGTTCCGGAACCCTTATAGGATCACTTTGTTGTCCGTCCGTCCGTCTGACTGTCAAGACCCTTTTTCTCAGGAACGCGTTGAGGTATCAAACTGAAATTTATATCAAATACTCAAGTCCAAGGAAAAAATCAAACTTCAGCCGTTTATGTCGCAAATTTTCGACACTCGCAAGGGAATCAAAACCTACAGGGTACTTCCCGTGAACTAAGAATCTTGAAATTTGGTACGAAGCAACGTTTTATAGCACAGATAAAGGAAAAATCGCGAAAAGCGTAATTTTTTAGTTACATCATATAATAATTATAATGGTATTTTAATAATTTTAAACTTACTACCCCTTTCCTCATGAACGCGTGGAGGTATTACATTAAAATTCATATCAAATACTCAGGTCTATAATACCTTTATGCTGAGGTTTGTACGGAACCCTCGGTGCGCAAGTCCGAATCGCACTTGGCCGGTTTTTAACATGAATTTTGTTTCATACTTACAGTTTTCTTCATAAAGTAACGAGAAAATACCGTTATAGTGATCTCGAATTTATAACCTACACTTATATCCGACAACATCCGCGTATTCGCTGTTTTATTTCTCATCACTAATACTAAGATCGGTCCGCGACTAGCACTAAGAAAGTTTACTATTATAAATAAACCTGGTTTGGCTTTTATTTTTAGACGCAATGCAGTGAACTACCATTTTAAAGGAATTCTTTGAAAAGCAGATTATTTCTCGTCTATTTGTAGTTTCCGCTCCACTTTAACCTCAAAAGGAAGTCATTAAACGTGTGATGAATTGGAGGAAGCAATCGCATTTATGTTATTTATATTAAAATAATTTCATTTTAAATTCATCACGTAAAAGCTTGTGCATGTTCTTTTACAGAATTTAATCAAATCTTAACGAGCGAACCAATAAAAACTGTTATCAGTTTGTACAGAGAGATATTGAGTTCGCAAAAAATCATAAAAAGAACAAACTACTGCGCACTGACACAAGTACTTTGTTAAAAGTTTGGAAACTAACTATAAAAATTACAATAATTGTTCTAACTACCTACAGTTCCAACCATTTTCGTTTATCTGTGAAATAATATTTCTATTCATCTAAAACTTAGTCATTGTTGTTTTTAAGGTTACACTAGTCGATAATTCTTTCATACAAACGTAGTCTAAGGATTATTCCACTGTTTGACGATGTACGTTCAAAATGAAAAACCGGCCAAGTGCGAGTCGGACTCGCGCACGAAGGGTTTCGTACTCTTATCGAAAAAACGGCAAAAAATCACGTTTGTTCTATGGGAGCCCCACTTAATTATTTATTCCCTGGGTCCCGTTTTTACTCTTTGGGTACGGAACCCTAAAAATGATATCAATTTGTCTCATCATTATCTAGCCCTGTATGGAAACAAAAAAGTAAAAAGAAAAATATTTGAAAGTTATGAGCGTCGAAAGTTCCATATTTCAACACTAATTTAAACGCATCTTTGGGCGGCAATAAATACCATAAGAAGAAGGAAAATTGCAAAACGAGTTAGTAGTTCAACAATGCAAATAGTTTTATTTTGAAAATATACATTTAGTCGTTTTTTCATGATATCTAGACTCCCAAAGGTCTTTTTATAAAATTTTGCGCGCTCGTTTTCGTTCTAAATCATCATCCATTTCGCTACAAACTTGCAAAAGTGCTAATTCATACGCGAACTAGCTTCTTACTGCTCATCACAGCATCTATCTCTTTCCCACGAGTTATCGGATGAGATAGCAGGCATTTTAACCCCGCGCACAAAATAGTTCGTGCCGTCGACTAGTGTAACCTTAACTACATTTTTTTTTTTTTTTTTTTTTTTTTAATTAAAAAATTAAAAATTATTTATTTCTCCAACATAATTAGTCAAACAGATAGTGATTTATACCTACTTACCGCAGAGAAAAATATCTGTCTCCATTACGCCAAAAAAAACCTACTATGTTACTACAACTATCCTAGCTAGACATTAGAAGGCATTACAGATTTGAATAGGTTCGTACTTATTCATTAACTAAGAATTACTAAAATAACGCCTGTTTTCTCAAAAACTTCACATGGATACTTTTCTTCTACTTTGAGGCAAGCAAAAAGTTCATACTTATGTTATGCAAAAGACTGCATCACACTAATATGAATCTTTATGATATTTTGTTACTTCTTTATGCCAGAACGGCTCTGCATGAAATTTGGCCCTGAGATAGATTATAGTCAGGTATAGCACATAGTATACTTTTTATCCTGGAAATATGCTCCCTCGGGATAATTTTCCACTTTCACGCGAGCGAAGCCGCTGGCAGAAGCTAGTTAGTACGTAGTCTATTAACAACTTCCCTGCCAATGAGACTCACGTGGATTATTTTCTCTGAACGTACCTACTGACAGAGTCACCACAACATAAAGGTACAGAAAGTCAATTCCATACAACGAGCGAACACGCACGAACACATAGACACGCTTCACATACAGGGAGTGCAAGCGCACTCGCGACCGGTCGCCACACGTACGGTCGTGTCTATGCGTGCACGCACACAGCCCCTGACTGTGCTCACTTGTTTTATGGAGTTGTCTTTCTGTACTTATTCATTTAGTGATCAAAATCAAAATCAAATATTTTTATTTTACATAGGCCTACATGGGCACTTATAAAACGACGACAAAAGGTGCACGGTTCGGGTTAGTCATTTCCTATGGAGAAGAACCGGCAAGAAACTCCATGGTTACTCTTTTAAATTTTTTGTTTACAATATTTCCATGTTACAGCATTAGTACTTGGATATGGGGGGACAACGTAGGCCCGACAGTAAGTCGTACGAAATTAAAAAAAAAACAAACAAAAAAAATAATGTTAAACTAAATAAAAAGTTTACAAATGTTAACAATCATCTAGAAATCTAGAAAGCCTACAATGTTCACACATTCACAATCGGTAAAAGAATCTATACAAAGGTAAAATAAAAAATAAGTAAAAAACACAACACTAAATTTAACATGTGGCACAAATACTGTTATCAGTGCTGTAACTATTCTTAGCAAAGGGCTATAAAGACGATTGAAAAATATTGTAAAAAGTCTAATTAAAAGAGAAAAATAATGAGATTAAGAATAGTTAGAGACATCCATATATTTGTGCCGTTTATGAGTTACCAGGGAAGCCGCATGCGCAGAGGGAGCTAAAGCCAAAATTTTTGTCTTCAACGTAGTCCTTGATTTTATAATATGCTTTTTTAATAAGGACACGTTTGATGTAGTTTTTGAATTACTTTCCATCGGTCAGTTCTATAACTGACTTAGGCAACTTGTTATAAAATCGTATACTGTTTATAAGAAAAGACTTGCTAGTTTTCGTTAATCTGAATTTAGGTATTACAATTTCGTGCTTACTGCGTGTATTTAAATTATGGAAGTCACTTCTAGTTTTGAAAAGCCCTCGATTTTTGCGGACATACAAAATAAATTCCAAAATATAAAGTGAAGGTAGAGTCAGTATATCGATCTTTTTAATTTTTTCTCTGAGGGACTCGCGAGGACCCATTTTATAGATCGCGCGGATTGCCCTCTTTTGTAAGATAAAAATTGAGTCAACGTCTGCTGCTGACCCCCACAGCAGAATGCCATAAGACATAATACTGTGGAAATAAGCATAGTATACTAGTCTAGCTGTGGCTACATCGGTTAACTGCCTTATCTTCCTTACTGCATAGGCAGCCGAACTTAACCTGCCCGAAAGAGTTCTAATGTGCGCGCCCCACTGCAATTTTGAATCGATAGTAATCCCCAAGAATACAGTTTCTGTTATTATTTCAAGATTTTTGCCGTCAAGATTTAGATTTATGTCACGTTGAGGTACATTTGGTAAAGAGAATTTTAGACATTTTGTTTTTTTCGCATTCAGTAAAAGATTGTTAGCTGCGAACCATTCCGAGAGAACAATTAGACTTTTTTTATTGACATGTAAGACATCCGTATCTTTCCTACCTATTTTAAAAATTAGCGAAGTATCATCAGCAAATAGAATTATATCCGATAATTTGGCCATCATAAAAGGGAGATCATTAATGTAAACAAGAAAAAGGAAAGGGCCGAGAATTGAACCTTGGGGCACGCCCATTTTGACTAGAGACCCGGAGGACGTCGCCCCATTAACATTTACTTTTTGCTGTCTGTTTGATAAATAGGAAAGCACAAGATCAGCAGCTTGTCCTCGAATTCCGTAGTGTTGTAATTTACAGATCAGTGTGTTGTGGTCGACGCAGTCGAACGCTTTTGACAGATCACAGAAAATGCCAATGGCATCCTGGGACTTCTCCCAAGATTCTAAGATGTGGCTGATGAGTTTTACTCCCGCGTCCGTTGTCGACCTACCTTTCGTGAAACCAAACTGCTGACTATGCAGGATCCCATTTGAATTGAAATGAGACAACATCTGGTCCAGCATGATTTTTTCATAGATTTTACTCAATGCTGGTAGCACGGATATAGGTCTATAATTAGAGGGATCGCTCTTACAGTCTGATTTGAAAATTGGTACTACTTTACTGTGTTTCATTAAGTCAGGAAACGTGCCGCTTTCCAAACATTGATTGAATATGCCTGTTAGGACAGGAGCAATTCAGTCAATAATATCTCCAAGAACCCTAACGGATATCCCCCATAAGTCTTCAGTGTTTTTTATATTGATACTTTTGAACGCGTTTTTAATTGTATCAATGCATATTGGTTTAAATTTAAAGGTTGGTATGTCTTTAGTAAAGTATTCCTTAAGAAGAACTGCAGCCAATTTAGATGAGGAGGGAAGTGACTTCGTAACCTCTAACGGAATGTTGGTAAAGAAATTTTCTAATGTCTCAGCGACTTCTTGCTTATCAGAAATGGTTTGATTAGATATTTTCAAAGACAACTCATTCTGATCGCGTTGTTGTGTCTTTCCAGTTTCTCTATTAACTACTTGCCACACAGTTTTTATTTTATTATTAGAAAGACCAATTTTGTTAATTATTATTTGAGATTTTGCTTGAGCGCATACTCTTTTGAATATTTTGGAATAGTTTCTTACATATGTGTGGAAAACTTGATCGGTAGTCAAAGATTTTTCGTAATATAAATTATATAAATTATCTCGGCTTTTTCTTATGCCCACAGTGGCCCATTCACTAAATTTCGATTTGTAATTGTTGACTTTAACTGTTTTTATAGGACACGTTTTATTGAATTCTTGGCAAATTGTAGAAAACAACGTGCCGTAATTTATATTGGGGTCTTTTAAATCAATACTGGCGTTACAAAGGTTGCTAAAAACATTATTATTAAAAGAATTTAATTTATTTTTAGTATGAGGTCTTAATCGAATTGATTTAGCTAGGTTATTTTTTTTATCTGACTCAAAAGATACTAGCTGACCAGTATGGTCTGACCTAACGCCACTAATTAAAAACGATTTTTGTACTTTACAATTAGTGAATACATTATCTATGCACGAAGCTGAAGTTGCTGTTATTCTTGTCGGTTCATTAAATAAATATGTTAAGTTAAATGATTTGAACAATGAAATGAGCTTACAGTTTTCAGGTGAATTGACTAACAGATCTATATTTAAGTCACCACAAACAAAAACTAATTCATTATCTCTGAAAAGTTTACTTAACAATTCTTCCATTGTAATTAAAAACAATGACAAGTTTGATGATGTTTGATTTGTTGTTTGTTTGATAAAACATGATTTGATTTGATTTGATTTGATTTGATGCTGGTGGTCTGTAAACACACAAGATAGTATGCCCCTCGACCTCTGCACATGCTACCTCACATAAGCGATCAACAGAGTAAGCAGTGATATCCTTTCTTTCCTTATATTTGAGATGACTATTAAAAAGTATCAGGGTACCACCACCCACTGTGGATCTGTTGTACGCGCTGGCAACTGAACAATTATTTACATTAAACAACATCCTATCTGGTTTTAACCAAGTTTCACAAAAACATAAGATATCCATGTGGTATTTATCTACTAACAATTCCACGTCTAAAATTTTGCCGGAGAAGCGATTTATATTTTGATGATATAGTAAAATATTACTATTCGTCTTCTCTGTTGTCGGTTCAAATCGTTTAAAGAATCTACAGTAGTATTATCAGAAAAACTGGATAATACTGTTAAATCACTAAACCTAGTCTCAGTTAAATCATCAATAACTGCGTGTATATTAAAAGCTAACAATGTAGCTAATAAATGTCGACTATTTTTGGGAAGAAACATATGATCCCGAATCAAAACAAAATCACTAACAAAATTGTTGGTATCAAAAAACAATAAACGGTCACTATGACGACAAGATAAAATATGCATCAAGTTATTTAAACTAGAAATGTATTCATTTTCCTGAACAAGTAACTTGTCAGAATAGGGCAATGCACATAATATTAATTTGCCTAATCTTAACTTAAGTAGGGTGTCAATACCATTAAACTTACCAATTTTTGTTACACTAAGGCTATTTCCAAAAAGAAGCACTACAGTAGTTTGCTCATTCAATTGTGTCTGTTGAATTTTATGAATGAGCACATTAAAATGCAGTTTATGAAAACAATGGTTCACTATTGTGTGTTTAGAACGGTTATTTAACAAAGATCCAAAACCTGTTCCTAATTTGTCTGAATATACTAAGATATTACTTTTGGTGGGGTTCAAAGTTGTTGCAGTAGGATCAATGGGTAAAGATGTAGGAGCAACATGTTGTGACATGAGAGGTGGCGGAGCGGCAGCACAACTACAGGTGAGGTTGTTAGTCAATGACTCATACCTCTCTGCATTATACTTCACCAGGTCCACCAACTCACAGGCCTCCTGCAAGCGCTCACTTAACATCTGTTGACTACATTCATATTGCTAATTACAAAAAAAGGAAGCGTCTTTTAATTAGTCTCTGCCACACCCAGCACGCTTTGTGAGAAGACTAGTGCAGATAAAAGTTCCAGAAGGTAGGTTCCCTTATACTGAGACTTTAACAGGTTTAATTAAGAGATAGATTATGTCGTTTGCTTTAATAAGTTTTAATGTGGAAAATTAAAATAGCTTTGAGTTTTACATGCCCCGATGCCTTTTAAGTTCCCTACAGAAGGAGGTGATCCTGTCATCACCAGTATTGAGAAACTTCAAGATCGCCAATGATCTACATATTACAGGTGTGCCCTATAAGGAAGATATTATAAAATGGAATGGCATCGCTAGAAAAAAGAAAAAATATTTTAATGTAACGAACATACATGCTTGCAGAATTTGTAGTTTTCATTAAACACTATAATATCTGCTCTGTATGATTACATTAAACACACAATAATTTACATTAAAATCCATTACTCGCTGAGCAGCCTCGCGATCGACTCACACACACAGCGAGCGGTCAATGTATCTTGGATATTTGTTTCTACACTCATCGAGTACTCCGAGAAATATTACATTAGCTGATTAATATCTGGAGCCTATACATAAACACACTGGACCTACCTGGACTGACCTTTCTGGGCATCCCTGAGGACCGCACTAACCACCGGCCTTTAATTGAATCATATCAAATAGCCCTCACTTTCACCATTTATACCGCACTACAGTGTGCCCAGAAAGGGTCTACTAATATTATTGGTCTGTTTATTTAAATATCTACACATGATGTTCTTTCATGATGTCTCTAACTACTCTTTTCTAGTTAGGACCAGCTCTCAATTTCAATTCATCTGCCTGTCTTTTTCTCTGTCTCCCTCTGTTCCTTTTTCCATCCCTAGGATAGCAGTCGGTCACAAAATTGCACCATTTTACAAGCTTTTATTTAACTTGCAATGTTTGTATGTATGTAAGTGTGTTCGGGTCAAATCTAGCAACTGAATTGAAAGCAGTTATCCTCCACCGATTAAAATGAAATTTTGCATACACGTTTAGTTTGGATGACGATGCATGGTTATTTAAATGCCGTCATTCTAAATCCAATATGGTGGACAGCCCATGATGGCGGACTAGTTATTTTTTGTGCACTGCCATGATAATGTTATCAAATGAAAGGGTTTGCTGGGAAGACTACGGAAAAAGCACGCTAAAAAAAAAGATTTTTTTTATTACTTGTGAGTTAGGCTAGCATATTAAGGCCTGGCCTCAATTTCTATTTAATTTTTTGGAATTTTTACTTTATTTGTGCTGTAAGACCCAAATTTCGTGATTCTAAGTCAACGGGTTCGGAGTTTGGGTCGAAAACCAATATGGTACTTCCGGTAGACCTAGAATTGTCAATTTTGGTTAAAAGCAAGGTCTTACAGCACAAGTAAAGGGAAAATGAAGAAAAATAAAAAAGTTGTATTTTAAGGTAAATTTTGGTACTTACAAGTTTTCGTGAAAATCTAAATTTGGCCATATCTTTTTATCGTGTTGACTCAGGACCTTGATTTTCAGATACACCTAATAGGGACTATAGATTTCAGTATCTGGTATAAATTTCAACTTGCTAGGTCCACCCGTTCCTTAAAAAAACGGTGGTGACACACGGACAGATGTACAGACGACAAGAGAGCTTGGTGATCTTATAAGGGTTCCTTTTTCACCTTTTGAGGTACGGAACCCTTAAAATGATACAAATTTTATTATGGCGGTATAATGGAAACGTACGAAACCCTCAGCACACGAGTTCGACTCGCACTTGACCGGTTTTAATACCTAACATGCGTCTTTCCATAACTCCTTGGCAATAGAATATTGCCTATGTATGAATGACGATTAAAATAATTCAACGATATCTTCATGGGAATCAAACGAAAATCACATATGGATGTGAAACATGGTCACCTAAGTATACTATTAAGTACTAACTAGGTCCCCTAGTTCTGCTGCAGCCGTTCTTAACCGTCGCGCGTCGCCAGCTAACTTCAGGAAGTCGAAGCAAGCTATAAAACTTAGTTCTGATCCTATAACCGGAGAATTTGTGAGAAAACAACTTGCATTCAGCTAAGTTTAGTCACAAAACACGAGCATTCGCAACTAGTGAATGCAATGTAAACTCTACCGAAATCTAGGAGATAGCATTGGTAATAAAAACTTTTTTCCTACGAATTGGGTACAGTCCTGTTATTTGTTTGAATACCAGCAGCTTTCTTGCTACGACGTTTTAAATAATTTAGTCAGTAAGCTGAGTAATCAAGTATTACTTACTTATGTATGCCTGGTAAAAACTACCGGCCAAGTGAGAGTCGGACTCGCGCACGAAGGGTTCTGTACCATTATCGCAAAAAACTGCAAAAAAATCACGTTTGTTGTATGGGAGCCCCACTTTAATATTTATTTTATTCTGTTTTTAGTATTTGTTATCATAGCTGCAACAGAAATACATCATCTGTGAAAATTTCAACTCTGTGGCTATCACGGTCCATGAGATACAGCCTGGTGACAGACGGACAGGCAGACAGATAGACGGATCGCGGAGTCTTAGTAATAAGGTCCCGTTTTTACCCATTGGGCACGGAACCCTAAAAATGTTTTTTTTTGCCTTTTAACTATGTAAAAAGCTTGTTAGACTGTACATGTTTTGTGTAAAGGAAACCTATTAAAATTCTGCAACTGAAACATCAAACTAACTTACTTGTGACAAAGCGAGACCGGAGATGAAGCGCTTTATAGTTTTAACTCGTTTTCATTAACGCGCGACTCTGAGAGGACTCGCGTAAGAAATTACAGACAAGCTTGGATGATTTACTTGTTAGAGACCTAACCAAGGACGTTTTAGTGATGGGGTCATAAAGCAACCATGTCGTAAATTCTTATCACAACAGCCTATGATCGACAGTCGCCAACAAAACGTCAGCCTATGTTAGTATAACACAGGCTTACATAAAATATAGATGATGATACTGTAATGGTTAAAAATACCTAATACTCGTATGATTATACCCGTACCCGTACAAAAAATATCTAATACGAGTACCCTGAAACAAGCAATTCTTGTATATATATAATCTGAATCTCGGCAACGGCTAAAACGATTTTCATGAAATTTTGTATGCAGGACCTTTTGGGTGCGATAAATCGATCTATCTAGGTTTCATTTTATTCTGTATCCCGCTGCAGGGCAAATGCCTCTCCTCATATTGAGAAGGCACGAGCATTGATCACCACGTTTGCTCAATGCGCGTTGACGTTTTTGACTTAGTGTTTACTGTGATGAAAATATTGCTACGCACTTTGCAAAAAAAGAAAATGTTTTTCCTCAACAAAAACCTACATACAAGAAAAACAGTGCTTTTATCATAAGTGAGGCTTTATTAGAAATAACTTACCCGTGCGACATTTGCATAATATTATATTTCTAGCGAGAGAATGTTCCGTGTCGTTGGCTCTAGTGATAAGATTTCACAAACGATTTCCTTCAGATGCGTTACCATACAGAGTGTGTCGGCGGTACTTTGTACGTTTTGTAACGACGCGCCGCGCGGCTTTACAAAGCATAGCCATTAAATGTACAAACAGAAGGTGAACTAAAGAGAAACCTAGATCATTTTCAGGTACATTACATTGGAGAGGAACTGCATTGCTAAATCCAAACCAATATTATAAATGCGAAAGTAACTCTGTTCGCTGTTCTGATAAATTTTAACATAGAGATAGATTGGTCCCTGGAAAAGGATATTTATGATACTTTCACATCCTGTGTCACATTTTGGGATAGCAACCAACTTTGACGCTGGCGAAGGAGCCGGCAGAAGCTTGTACTAGAATAATTTTATCATTAACCTTAGATTTTGGAATCTAATTTCCAGTCCAGATCCAGTTTGGAATTTAATTTGACAGTCTGAATATCAATAAGTAACACTCAAGTTAGTTCGATTATTCGAGCATTTGTTGCGACGTGTTTGAAAACTTTGATGTGGAACTTCTACAACTAACCTATCAAGTGGCCCTCAAAGAGTGTAGAGCTAGATTGTGGTAGCGTTTAGTGTTCAAATCTGAATAAACCTGTGCGTCTGAGACTCAGTGTGGAAGTGAGATGGTGGAGGTAACATACCGTGAGTGGAATTAAGATATGCTAATGAGATGTGTGGAAGATATGTGAAATAGGAACTGTCAGTTGAATCAGCATGTTTGAAGCCTGAAGACTAGAAATGCTCTAAATACGATTTTAAATGATATACAAAACTTTTTCACTAAGTTTAAACACATCCCGAACCTATGCCTCGTTTGTCAAGTGGGCGCAAGTGCTACTGCAGAGTATGAGGTTCTGGATTTGATTTCAAGGTCAAACAAAGTCTAATTGGGTAAACCACCAGCACCTGTAGCCAAGTTGACAATCTACAATCGATAATGCTAGTAGAAAACGAATCAATGTAAATGGGAATGACACATCTGATCGTTAAGTCACGTGTTCAAACCATACAAATAGAAGGCGTTAACGATTGTAGAAAGAGATTCAATACGAAACGTTTGTAACTTGGCTAGGGGGGCAGGGATATCTGAACGTAGTTTGAATTTTTGCCCAATTGTTGCTAAAAGGCTAGCTCCTTATTACATCGTGGCTTAAGTCCTTGTCAAGGGACATAATTGGCAAACCGTGGGTTTAATATAGGTACACATTTCCAAATCCTGCTGGTGAAACAGACATGATGTTATGCTATTTTTAACTTGATCTCCAGCCCATGTTTCTAGCATCTTCTAAGATCGTCTTCTTTTTATTGTAATGTTATCAACTGTATTGTATTTATATAAAGCGTGTTAACTCGAACATGTGTAAGCTGGGGTTACCTATAATTGAGTGTGCATAACAAGATAAGAGTATTGAATTGTATATTGTCTGTATAAGTTGATTTTGTGTAACTCGTTGGTAATCCTAATAAATAATAAATAAATAAATAATCTTGTTATATTTTTGAGCTACATCCAATGATTATGTTAATGAGATCCTCACAGGGATCTGATCGTGTCGGTGCATCGCGCGATGACCGACACTTCAGCGGTGATTTCCCGCGGGCATTGAACCGGAAATAACTAGTCTGTCGAGCTGTTTAGTATATAACAAAGCAGTTAGATAGCTGGTGTATTAAATTATATGCTTATATATTGTGATTTTGTGTTTCATACAAATGTAGCCGCGTAAACTGCGGACTATTATAAACAAAAATCGTAGATATAGTTACTCAAGAGTTGTAAGTTACTAATCAGTTTGAGCAGTGGTCAGAAAATAATTAAATAAACTTTATAATCTCTGATCATTGACTGTGCTAAAATATGCTCTAGTGAGGGACTGACAATTTAAATTTCAACTATTGTTTTTCATAAACAAAATTCAAAAACTACTCTTTAATTTAACAGTAAATAAAATAAGTTTGAATTAATTCATTTTTTTTATATCAAACATCAAAAGCATTTTGAGACACCATATACTAATTTTCAATCTAGCTCTGAAAGTGAAAGGACAGCAAGCGTTATATATTATTACGAGCCATATTAGATAGCAGAGTGTACCTACAGTACATCGACCGGAGCGAGCTCTTAATTAAGCGGCCAGCCCAGTGCTCACAGACCAGTAGTGCTCACAGACCTAAGTCGCCGATATTGAACTTACCTAACACTTATACGTTTTACGTCTTGTCCTTCATACAAAGTTTCTAAATGAAATCTCAGTGTAAGTCGGACTGGTTGCCAGATATTGAAACATGTACAAATATATTTTATGGTATCAGTTCAACATGTTGAAGATAAAAGTTACTGAAAGAAAAACAAGCAGATAGATCTATATCTTTGTTTTTCTTTCAGAATCTCGCCACTCAATGTTTGAATGACGTTTCAAACATTGAGTGGACGACGGCTACGCAGTGCCACGAGACTCGTAGCCGCGTAGCAATCGTAGCACGTAGCACCGCTGCGACGCCGCTACGGCACCTACGTGCTACGAATCCTTTCGTAATAATTTATAAGTCTCTTATCAATACTCTATTGATAATAATCACTGCTATAAATAACAGCTGAGTGTGGTGTGAGGTCTTCAGATCATCATCGTGTCACAGATATGTGGTGTACGTATGCGTAGGTGTAGTGGTGTGGTGTGATGGTGTGTAGGTGTGTGTGGGACATAATTGGCCGTGAGGCGCTCAGCGCGGCTGCAGAGTGCTCTCACACTGTACGACGGACACGTTTGAGGAACATTCTTGAAAATTTATTCAAGAATAATATTTCGTATGCAGAAAAGCGCAAATCGCAGTGGAAGTTAAAACATAAATGTTTTGTGAAACTAATGCTTAGCTACTCGTCACTCAATGGTATTGTTTTTATACGTCTGAATTTATTTGCTAAGTTAGTGTGCTTTAAGGATAAAAAAACTTTTTACAAAGGTAAAAAGGGATGTTATAGTTTGTGTGAAAACTAAATTGTTTTTTATCAAAATTACTTGAAATTCAGTATTTATGCTCTTCTATACAATTAAAGAAACAGGTGTTTTACAATTTTTTGAATTTCATCCCTTAAAGGGGTAAAACTTTTTATACGCGGGTTTTTGATTTTTAAATTAACTTTTTTTATTTACTACTTTTTAGTTAACATTTTTTTTTCGAATGACTTTTAAACATATAAGTAGTTTATATTTTTGTAATCTACTCTAAAAACCCTTCATTTTGATACCCCACTTGATGGGTATGGAAGAAAAAAAACTTTTTACAAAAAATTACTACCGACTGCCAAATAAAACTACAAAGTGAAAAATAACTTTATTTTTGGAAGTCGGTGTCTTTCGTAGGTACCAATTTATTGCGTTATGGACACCGACTTCCAAAAATAAAGTTATTTTTCACTTTGTAGTTTTATTTGGCAGTCGGTAGTATTTTTTTGTAAAAAGTGTTTTTATTTTTCACTTTTTAGTTGTACCTACCTAATAGGCAAGTTGTTTAGTAAGTTACCTACTCGTATAACGCCAGAATATATTACCCAAATATCATGAAACTTGAACATAACCGGTGAAATGAGAGATCTGCGTACCCCTTAAGAGCGTACTGGCGTTATGTTATATTATGAAATGGTATAAACAACAAACAGACATGCGATTGCAGCAATCCCGAGAGATTTGCCGTTATTTATTGAAGAGTTCTGTTGTATATCTTCGAATTGCTTCGTCAGTCCTACACCAAATTAAAATGGGACCAATTTCGGAACATACTCTTTCAAACAAAAAAAGAATTTTTGAAATCGGTCCTCAATTGACGGAGATATCGGTGAACATACACAAAAAAAAAAAAACATACATAATATCGAACATAGAACCTCCTCCTTTTTGGGAAGTCGGTTTAAAAGGGAACAAAACTGTGTTTTCCCTTCAATTTGATGCAGACTCGTAATGCCCAGACCTCATCACTTCAATTAAATGAAAACGACGTTAATTCCTGATAATCTTGAATACAAAATTTGACCTTTCGAATTCATACTTTCTTGTTTTGTTCTAATTTAGACTTAATCCACGTTAAGGTACATTTTTACGTAAAGGTAATTTATGTCAAAGATCAAGTTCCAAGTTCACTCTCAAGTTGTAAATCGCGTCTGATTCGCTTCACATACAAACTTCAAGGGCTCGTCACTTCGAGTTGAATTAAATCGAGTCGCTTCGAGTGAGTATCAATCTGGTGCAAAATTGTTTCCAATGAGAAGTAATGTGTGACCCCGACTCGATTAGTTCAGAACTCAAAAATGTCAGGATGATGTTTGCTGTTCGAGTAATAAGATAAGTTATTGAGATTCAAGTGGGATTTGGGATTGCTTCTCAACACTCCACTGATATTAGAAGAAATATACCAGTGAATAAAATCAGTATTCCAAATACCTATGTCCTTCTAAACATAACAGTGTTTATACTGTTGTAAGCAAATTAACATAACCTTGAGAAGAAGTTGACCTTATGTCTATAATAATATTATCAAGAAAAGCCAAGACACACACTATCTGTTGTGACCATCAGCCATAGCTTTAAAATAATCTGTCAGAGGCATGAAATAGATGGATAAGATCAACATATGTGTTTAAAAACAATTGCATACATAAGATGATTTTCAAATGACAGACTGTTGATGTAATTACTGTGGCAAACATTTTTACCTTGTAACGCGCCTGCATTTACATCCATAATTCGTGAAAAATACCCGGAATATCATTAATACTCGTACAAATTCACTTTCGATCAATAAATAAAACAAAAAGTAGTTGTGCATGTTTATATTGAGTATTTCATACACCAGTCAAGTGCTTATCATAGTTTTGCTGTTTCCTTACTTTAATTCCAAGATTAATCCTTCAGACAAACCGATACACAATTGGGACACAATTTAGAAGGCAACAAGGATTACCGGTAACGCGCAGCTATACTGGTAATTACGATAGGTTACCGGGTACGTGGGCATCCTAACTTCTTATCTCGTCGCTAAGTGAGTTAAGTTCTCACATACATCCGATACAGCTCACGTTTTTGTTACAAGCTATTTAACTTACAATGTATGTAAGTTCCGTGTGTCACCAGGCTGTATCTCATGAAACGAGATAGCTAGACAGTTGAAATTTTCATAGATGATGTTTTTCTGATGACGCTATAACAACAAATACTAAAAACAGAATAAAATAAATATTTAAGTGGGGCTCCCATACAACAAACGTAATTTTTTGCCGTTTTCTGCGATAATGGTACGGAACCCTTCGTGCGCGACTCTTCGTCTGACTCGCCTTTGGCCGGTTTTTGTTTTATTAATGAACGAGTTCTCCAAATAATTTATATGGTAAAAGATTATTTTGCTGGAAATCAGCGCTGTTGACGATAGGTTCGTCTGAAGTCACGGCATTAGCTGAGCAATTCTTGCATAGATGCGACGCACAGCCTATGTTCTTGTTGTTTCAGAGATGGATAGTTTTCCACTCAGTAATCGGCATTGTGTTTAATTTGTGATTGTTTTCATTTGGTAATGTCGAAACATATTATGCAAGTAAATTGTCTTTGGCCTCTCACCCACAGATAACTGTGTATTGCTCTCATCAAGCAATAGACAAAAATTGACAAACTTTTATAATTTTTCGTTTTAAATACGAGGCTTTTGGCTAATTTGTACCTTTAGTGAATGCCACTTTTTATTTTGTATTGTGCGTTTAGTTTGTGCACAATAAACCTTTTTTTTTTACTTTTTCTATTTATTCTGCTATCAAATTTACACTTATCTTAAATTTATGTCAAAATAGTAACATAAAAGCGTAACGATATATATATATTAGGAATGGTCTATTTAGTTGCTTTCATTTGATACCTACATTGTTACGACAACGAAAAAAGAAATGATCACCCCCTTATTTGGGGTATATTTATAAATTATGTAGCTTATGTCATTTCCACAATTGACCTTAATCCAACGACACCTCATATGTCAAAATCCCTCAAGCCGTTTAGGCTGTAGAGCGTGCTAGAGAAATGGGCATACATACGCTCGAAAAACATTACACTTCCGCAGTCGGGTAATAAATAATGATATTATTCTAAAACCCAGTAACCCAATAAATCTGTTATAAATCTTGTATACATTCGTTATTTATCATATATCACCATTAATTACAATAGTTACTGAGAGGTGTTCATTAGTTACAGATGTACTCACGTTTCTACGGATGCTTCCGATACAGGCTACGGGATTGTGTTGGTCGCTTTACATTGCGCGCTCGGTATGATGGCTCACTTTTGTCACTGGCTATGATGATGTTAAGCGATGACGTGGTCTACGGTGAAGCACGCTTGCCTAGAAGAAACCTATTCACTCTTGACTTAAAGACCCCAAGGTTGTAGCTATCAGGGAACAAAGACCCCGGAAGGGAATTCCACTCCTTAGCTGTACGCACAATGAAAGTATTAGCAAAACGCTTTGTGCGTATGGGAGGGATGTCCACCATGTACCGATGGCGCATGGCCGTACGTCTTGTAGTCCGATGATGGAAAGGGCTAGGTGGAATCAAATTGTGCAGTTCCGTCGCGCACTCCCCGAAATGTAACCGATAAAAAACCGACAGGCTGGCAACTCGGCGTCGATGTTCGAGGCTCTGGAGCTTTGAGGCGACCAGTGCATCGTTGCCAATAAGCCTTTTGGCCCGTCTGTCGATCGACTCAAGTGCATCAAGCTGGTATTTGGCAGATCCATCCCAGAGGTGAGAGCAGTACTCCATGCATGACCGAACTTGCGCTTTATACAAGTTGAGCAGCTGTTCAGGCGTGAAGTACCGTCTCACCTTAGCAAGAATCCCCAACTTTTTTGCAGCTACCTGAGCTTTCGCCTCAATAAATGGACCGAAGTTGAGGGTTGATGTCAACGTAACACCGAGAAGTTCGAGATGGTCCGTTATCGGCACGGTTACACCACGGAAAGAAGGAGCCGGGTGAAATTGGCTCTTTTTAGCGGAAAAAAGACACGCCTGGGTCTTCGCAGCATTGAAACTGACCAAATTGGCATCACCCCATTCGGAGACCGCCTTCAAGGACAGGTTCAAGCGTTCAACCATGGCCTCCCGGAGAGACCGAATCTGAGGCCCAGTAGCTCGTGCGCTGGACACGTATCTCTCAGCAACAGTGCTGTCGTCTGCGTACCCAAAGGTGCCGGGTTTTAGCAAATCATTAATGTGCAGCAAGAATAATGTTGCCGAGAGCACTGACCCCTGAGGGACTCCGGCGTTGATTTCTAACTGACCGGACGAGCAGCCGTCGATAACCACTCGGATGGAGCGATCCCTCAGGAAGTCCCCTATCCAATCACACAGACCACTAGGCAGACCGAAGGAAGGAAGCTTACCAATGAGGCTTTCGTGCCAGACCCTGTCGAAAGCCTTCGAGATGTCGAGGGAGACGGCTAGCGCTTCCCCGTGTCTCTCGATGGCCTCACTCCAGATGTGAATGGCATACGCTAGAAGATCCCCAGTGGACCGATTTCGGCGGAAGCCGTATTGGCGGTCACTGAGGATGTCGTTCGCTTCTAGGTATGCCAGGAGCTTACCGTTGAGTACACGTTCCATACTCTTACAGAGGATGGACGTTACAGATATGGGTCTGTAGTTGGCCGGGTCAGCTCGACTGCCCTTCTTGGGCACGGGCTGTACGTTGGCTTGCTTCCAAGCCTTCGGCACTTTTCCAGTCCCTATTGAAAGGCGATACAGGCGTGTCAAGATCGGAGACAATTCAGGCGCACAGGTTTTAAGTACAATTGCTGGTATCCCGTCGGGGCCACTCGCTTTGTTCACATCGAGGCTACGCAGAACCCTACGGACGTCCTTTTGATGGATGCGGATGTCTGACATACTCGTCACACATCCATCAGGAGAGGGAGGAGGCTGCGCGCCATCAGAATTCAGATGCGAAGATTCCGCAAAAAGGGAGGCAAACAAGTTTGCCTTCTCCTCAGCGGAGTGGGCCAGTGACCCGTCAGGTTTCAGCAGTGGTGGTAGTGAGGGGCGACAGAAATTTGATTCAACCGACTTAGCCAGGGACCAAAACGCTTTGCTACCCGCTGGATATGAAGCAAGTTTGTTCCCGATTCTGCTAATGTGGTCAAACCGTGCTCTTCGCATCACCTTTTTGCAGGATTTGGCAGCCGTGTTGAAGGCTCTCTTCTTCTGACTCACGTCATTTGCCTTGCGCGTTCGAGCGACGACCCATGCTTGGTAGGCCTTGTGTTTAACCGCGTTGGCGTGGTGACACTCGGCCCCAAACCATGGTCGGTTGTCGTTAGATATTGCTACGTCAGAGAATGGAATATAGTACTCCATCCCCCGACGCAACACATCAGTTACAGCGTCAGCGCATGACGATGGATCGTCCGAAGAGAAGCAAGTGGGCTGCCAAGGATAGCATGCGAAAAAAGATCGCATCCCATCCCAATCTGCTGTCCTGTACCGCCATACCCGCCGGGTGCCTCTTAGGCTGGGATCGGGCGGGGAGTAGACGGACACAGACTTCACCAGACAGTGGTCGGAACTACCCAACGGTGAAGATATCGACACTGAGTATCGGTCTGGATCTGTTGTCAGCAGAAGGTCCAAGCAATTGGCTGTGTGCGAATCAACATCTGGCACCCTCGTTGCCCCCTGGACCAGCTGGGTGAGATTTAACGCTAGCGCAAGTTTGCGCGTCTCTCGTCCAGCATGATCAGTGCACTGGTATGGGAAGAGCCACTCCTGGTGGTGGGCATTAAAGTCCCCCAGTAGCACTAATTGGGCGGAAGGGTACCGTTGCTGTGCCGCATCAGCCGCCTCACTGAGGTACTCTGTGAGCCTGGTTGTCTCCTGATCTCCGCTGTGCGAGCGGTAGACACAGGCGTAGATAATCTTATCCAGCCCTGTGTCCACCAGAGCCCACAGCACTGAGAACCTGGAGTCTTCAAGATTACGTAACGTATTGTTTTATTTTTTTAATCGTTATAGTCTCGTGTTTGACCACTATCTTGCCTGATGTTAAGTGATGTGGCCAAAGGTGAAGCACGCTTGCCTAGAAGTAACCTATTCACTCTTGACTTGATAATCCCTAGGTTGTAGCTATTAGGAAACAAAGACGCCGGCAGGGAATTCCACTCCTTAGCTGTATGCACAATAAAAGTATTTTCAAAACACTTTGTGCGTATGGATGGGATATCCACCATGTACTGATGGCGCATTGCAATACGTCTTGTAGTCCAATGATGGAAAGGGCTAGGTGGAATCAAATTGTGCAGTTCTATCGCACATTCCCCGTAATGTAACTGGTAGAAAACCGACAGGCTGGCAACTCGTGGACTCTGGAACCCTTATAAGATCGCTTTCTTGTCCGTCTGTCCAGAGGTGATGGTGAGGTCCTGATTCAACACGATAAAAAGATATAAGCAAATTTAGATTTTCGCGAAAACCTATATGGTAGTTTCTGTTGACCTATAATCTCGAAATTTGGCAAAAAGTAAAATGAAAATTAATATCAATTTGGGTCCTTACAAGTTTTCGCGAAAATCTAACTTTGCACATATCTTTAAAACTTACCAACCAATAAAAATGATACCAATTTTATTATGGCGGTATAATGCGTAGGTACGGAACCCTCGGCGCACGAGTTCGACTCGCACTTTACCGGTTTTTTCTTGTTGTATCATTAGATACAATGTTGTTATTAGGTGCGTCAGGGCTCTATCTTATTCATCTTATTCGGATGTTAACTACTAAAACTACAAGAATGTCAACTCTTCCAGTCTTATGTAACAAATAGCTTAGTCTACAAACTATCGCTTAGTAACAAAACGTTCCAGTAACGAATTCCACTGACTACTAGTCACAATATTATGCAAATAACTAGTTACACAGAAACAAACTTCATCTCTATTTAATATGATCCAATCCAATTATCCTTTGACTCGTACACTTCACACTGAAACTGTTCCTTGAACAGATTAACTCCCCCCCAGAGTTGGTGACCACAGCTGTTTGCGACACAACTCACACGAGCAATTAGTCGCGCTCACCGCGAGATGTGTCGCGTCACAGAGACGTCTCCGCACTAGTACTGAGTACATAACATTACTTTACAAAGTGATGTGTTATGTACTAGTTTTGGGTAAACCACGGACTGAGAGCAACGTAGTAGACATTGTTCTATGTCCGTGTATGAGTCTTAATAAATATAAATGCTGCCTTGTAGATCTAGTGGTTGCAAGCGCTACTGTTGATCATGAGGACCTGAGTTTGATGCCCGCTCCACTTCTACAGCTGTTAAAGTGTGTTCAATACTGTTCATTCGTTTGCGCTCTTCAATGAACCAATAAAATTAAGTAAATAAGAGCCAATCTAGTGACCCGATGCGACAGTTAGTCTTTTAGACTTATCTTATGTATAAATCAATCGCATTAAGTTCTTCTTGAAATATGGAGTCTTGATACTCAGTCTATTGAGTGAACTTATGTTTCAGTTCGTACGTGCAGTGTTTGTCGGGTCTTCCCGATTGACATTTTGGCCTTTTAGGCATGGCTTTTTAGAGATCACGGATTTGACCTCCGCATACTCCAAATAAAAGTAAAATTTCATTTCTTATGAGTTTTGTTGGTGTGCGAATCAGACTTGGCTATAAACACATGCATCGTACTAAATCTTAGAAAAGATAAAAATTCAATTGATATATATTATGCGTTCTATCTCAGACCACGCCCTGTTTACTATCAAACTAAGCCGGAGAGAGTATTCCCCGAGGCGAGGTACTCGTATTAGACCCGCACACATAGCTTCGCAGTGCTATAGCTATACGTATGGTTACCTATATTAAGTGCTGAATAGCGGTGATAGTTGAGACCTGTTGATATCGCGGAGCTTAAGCTTGCAGATTCTTTATTCTATCGTGAGAGGAATGTGATTTCTATTTGATTCAATATTTGTTTTGTACTTATATACGTATAAGTCATCAAACCATATAGGAGTTTTCTTTATCCTGCCTCTGCTAGCAATTTTGCTAGGCTTTTGACAGGTTCTGGCACGAGAGTCTTATTGGTAAGCTTCCTTCACTCGGTCTGCCCAGTGGACTGTGCGATTGGATCGCAGACTGCCTGATGTACCGGTCTATACGAGTGGTTATTGATGGCCGCTCAACTGACCAACTGGATATCAACTCTGGAGTCCTTCAGGGGTCGGTACTCTCAGCAACATTGTTCTTGTTGCAGATAAATGATCTGCTAAAACCTTATCTTATCCTTAATCTTAGGGTATGCAGACGAAAGGACTGTTGCTGAGAGATTCGTATCCGACGTGCGCGCTACTGGGCCTCAGATCCGGTCTCTCCGGAAGGCCATGGTTGGGCGCTTAAATCTGTCCTTGAAGGCAGTCTCCGAGTGGGGCGATGCCAATCTGGTCAGGTTCAATGCTGCTAAGACCCAGGTGTATTTTTTTTTCGGGCCAAGAGGCTCATCGGCAATGATATACTGGTCGAGTCTAGGCTCCAGAGCCTTAAACATCGGCGCCAAGTTGCCAGTCTGTCGGTTTTCTATCGGTTACATTTCGGGGAGTGTGCGTTGGAATTGCATGAACTAATTCCTCCTAGCCCGTTCCATCATCGGACTACAAGACGTACGGCGATGCGTCATCGGTACATGGTGGACATCCCACCCATACGCACCAAACGTTTTGGGAATATTTTCATTATGCGTACAGCTAAGAAGTGGAATTCCCTGCCAGAGTCTGTATTTCCTGATAGTTACAACCTGGGAGTCTTTAAGTCAAGAGTGAATAGGTTTCTTCTAGGTAAGCGTGCTACAATGTCGACCACATCATCGCTTACCATCAGGTGAGATAGTGTTCAAGCGCGAGCCTATGAATAATAAAACAGAATAAAATAATATTACTACGAGGCGTAAAACTTTGAAGTTACTTGTGCCGTATATAAATGTTTTCACCTGCCTCGTCTTTGTGTTTAATTAATCCACTATGTATTGTTTAATCATTCACAAAATCGGTAATTTTGTGAATGATTAAACAATACTTAGTGGATTTCCAATTTATAAGCTCTGTAGCCAGCCACAATGCCGATTAATAGAATAGGAACGAACAATTTCCATAGAACCGTTAAATACTAAAGCCAAAATCTCATTTAAAGCATTCAGTCCTCACTATAAACATACATGATTCAAACCTACTTGGTGTGAAGCCAGTAATGCCGCTTGCAATTAATTGCGTAGTGAACGACGTCGCTTTTCAGTGTGATGTCACACTCAGATGTGTTCAATATACAAGCGTCACCGAGCCACCGCCGGGATGAATGGACCGGCCGGGGAGGTGACACATCGATGTGCTCAACTATGAGGAAATGCGATAAAAAGCCTCTGAGATTAACTTCACTCGAGTGTAAACGTTTTGGAAACCAATAACTGGATGGGTTTAACTTGCTGCCTTTCAATCCTTTGATTTTCAATTATATTTATCACTTCATATTGGGGCTTACAAGATCTTAGTAATAATAATTGCTGAGTTTTACCAAAACCACCATCGAATATTTATTTATTCAGGTCAGTCAGCGAAAAATGCCAGTACCTTCAAAACTTTTACAAAGTAATGTCAATCTAGCAACTTCAAGTTCAAGTAGTTAAATTAATTCGTGAGGGACTCAAGAGTCCTTTGAGTGGACGACCCTTTCAGTACTAACATTAGTCTTTGAGCCGAGGATTCATTTGAGCAGATTAGTCTGTTTTAGCAGAGGATAATGTTCCATCCGTATGATGAATGTGATTACTTATTATACAATCACTTACAGTGGCCATGAAAAGGTTATGCCTTTGTTCTCAAGGATTTGATATTAATAACTTACATTGGCTCTTTCACAATCAAATGTATTAAGTTGTGAAGATATCACCTACTTAGTAGTAGATGAACGGGTTAGCTCAGTTCATCCGATTAAAATTGAACTTGAAGTGAGACAGGCATTACAATCCTTAATCTAGTTAGAGGGTGTTTAAAAGAATCAGATGCGATCCCCTGTCTATAAATACGGGTTGACTTTTATCAAGAACATGTTCTCATAATTACAAAGTTAATATCAATCAAACACGAAAAGAAACAGAAAAACAATTAAACTTAAAGATTATACCACGAGTAAGTATATTGAGTTAAGTATAAATTAGTTTACAACGAAAAACATTTCGTTTGTAAATACATCCGCATTTATGCACAAATATATATCTACAGACTGTCTACCCGAGAAAATTATCCCACGGGAACATAATTATCACCGGGAGAAAATATGTTGAACATTGGATATTCAGGTAATATCCAGGTTTACTAACGCGTTAAGATTCACCTGTTGTGGCGTGATTGATAACAAACATACAGACTTTAACATTTCCAGTATTAGTTGTATAGAAAGTAGGGGTAATTTGTGTTATCGTTAATTTTTAACCAACTTTCGAAAAAGGAGGAGGTTCTATGTTCGACTTCTTGTATGTTTTTTTTTTTTTTTTTGTGTATGTTCACCGATATCTCCGTCAATTGTGAACCGATTTTGAAAATTCTTTTTTTGTTTGAAAGAGTATGTTCCGAAATTGGTCCCATTTTAATTTGGTGAAGATCTGATGAAGAACTTCGAAGATATACAACAGAACTCTTCAATAAATAACGGCAAATCTCTCGGGACTGCTGAAATCGCATGTCTGTTTATTGTTTATACCATTTCATAGCATAACATCACGCCAGTACGCTCTTAAGGGGTAATCAGATCTCTCATTTGATCGGTTTTGTTCAAGTTTCATGATTTTCGGGTAATCTATTCTGGCGTTATAGGAAACTTACTAAACAACTTGCCTATTAGATAGGTACAACTAAAAAGTGAAAAATAAAAAAACTTTTTTACAAAAAAATACTACCGACTTCCATATAAGAAAACTACAAAGTGAAAAATAACTTTATTTTTGGAAGTCGGTGTCCATAACGAAAAAAATGGTACCTACGAAAGACACCGACTTCCAAAAATAAAGTTATTTTTCACTTTGTAGTTTTCTTATATGGAAGTCGGTAGTATTTTTTTGTAAAAAAGTTTTTTTATCTAGCTTTTAGTTTCTAGATGAAACCATGTCCAAGTTCTGTCCACTCCCGATAGTTTCAGTGATTACACTCGATTGCCAACCTCATTCTGTGGAGTCTTAACTGAGAACACTTCGAAAGTAATCTTCTAAATGCTTCCAGATTTAATATGACGATCACGTTAACCGAATAAGTTCGACAACATGTGACAGACTGTACCTATAAGTATAAATAGAATTCGCATCGTACGATGTTCACAGTAAAGAATATTTTATGAATTAGATCAATGAGGGTTCCCGTTTTTTTTAAAAATTTGAAAGTACATGAATTTCTCAATATAATAGCAGCCCGAAGACAGGATTAGTAGATAACGGCCGCGCCGTGACTTACAAGTTTTAGGTCGTGTTTTTGAACCCAGCAGGTGCTTTACTTTGTGTAAATTATTTCATCACCACTGCTCTCATAACGGTGATGGAAAACATCGTGAGGAAACCGAAAATTCGAAGAAATGTGACACCATCCCGCACTGAGCCCGCGTGGTGGAGGATTACGGCCCTTTCCCTCTTACAGAGAGGAATCCTACACGCACGGACCAAATGGCAGTCTAAGTGCGGAAAAGGGGTTCATCTATCCTATCGGAATTAGCGGGACTTAAACATAACTGGCGCCACTGGCGGAATCTGTGTGTACTGTAGGTACACTTCTGCTCATCCCTTCGGGGGATACAGGCGTGATGTTGTGTGTTGAAAGTACACCTACTTCTTCCAGTGCAAAATAGTAAAGTGGGAAATAAATCTAGTATTAGTGGCACAGTTGCCACCATTTTGTATGTATGAAGTTTTAATATAATGCGATGTCTGCTTATACTGGTTTTGATACCACTGTGTGCGGCCTACTGTACTTTTTCTACTAGCGTGGCTCCAGCGACTTATTTCTTCTAGTTTTATGTTTGTTCTCCAATATATCAAAGACATTACCCGATGGTTTACGATCAAACCTTCTATATAGCGTTCCAATCAAAAATAGGTACACTTCGTTCAGTTTTTCTTGTTTAGTGTTATCTATAGCTCGGAGTCGCTCTGAAATAGATTGTACACCGCTGTTTCATAAACGCAAGCATCAGGCATTCACGCAGTCTAATATAATCGTCCGTACTAAAAAAATAGTCATATTTAGTCACCGAAGAAATTACTTAATCTAATACCTAATGCTGTAAAAAAAAAGAGCTATGTCTTAAACGTTAAATATATTGGTAAATTGTTTAACGTAGATTAACTCTTTTTTACAGCACCGGGCATTAAGATAGGTTGCTGGATCGCCCTCCTAAATTTTTCATTAACATCTAAAGCTAGTTTTTAAACCCGACGGAAAAACAGGGTGTTATAAGTTTGACGTGTGTACCTGTGCATTTGTGTATCTGTCTATATGTAGCATCATAGCTCTTAAACGGATGAACCGATTTTGATTTCGTTTTATTTTTGTTTGACAGGTGACTTTATCGAGAATGTAGCCAATATTCATCAAGCATAGCTAAGAAGCTATGATGAATATCGGCTCAACCGTTCAAAAGTTACGGACGTTTTACTGTTTGAATCTGGGTGTTTTCGCAAGATGTCGTGTCATAATTACGACTTCAATAGATTGTCGATCGAAGCGTGTCTACTACTGTATAAATTATGTAGCCTGCAATAAAAATGTCTCATCTTACTATAGTAATTACATAGGAGGTGATCCGCTATAAGTTTATTACCCTGGTTCGGTGCGGCCGTGCGTTTCTGTTAAATTAGTATAACAATGAGCGCGGTAGACGTCCGGTATGGACGTAGTGTGCTCCGTGACTTATCGCTCGGTAAATCGTGCTGATTGCAAACCTACCCTCGCCTCCGCTACAACGAGAGGGTACAAGGGCAAAGGTTAATTGCTCTAGATTAATTTAGATGAAGGTACAGAACAATAAAGTTTTTTTTGTTAAACCGCCAATCTGCTATGATCAAGCGTGGTGATCAATCTTGAAAGTACCATGCAGTGTTTGTAAGAAAAGAAGCCTTTACCATGGAGTAGATTAATAACATAGACTGGTACGTATAATTTATCTGAATTACAATGTTACTGATCTGATTTGAACTTGAACTATTTATTTAAAGACTGAAAGATTCCTACACATTAACACGTTTAAAAACTGACCACAAAGCACACCATGCACTTTGTCACCAATAAGTCGTAGCAACAATTAAATTTTATGGCAACTCAAACGAAGCGTGGACACGACTTTAACATTTAACCTGGGACGTTACGATCAGGTGGTTTTACTGCTAGTCCAATCCAGGCTTTAGTATTCCAGATCATGAACAAAACTTCGCACTAAACTGATATCAAGGGCTTGTGATTTGACATTCTTTTTTTTTTGTATTATACTGATTCTCTTTAAACAGGCCTGCCTAAACTGGGCAATCAGAAAGTAACAACTAGCTACTTACGTGTTTTTATGTGTGTTGCAAGTGTAATGGAGGATTAGGAGCCCAGTGCCTGTATCACAGGTTTATTCCTAGCGCGGGACTGGGTCTTGCTCTGCCTTCTGCTGGAACGCACCTCATTCATCTGTTATATTTAAGTTGTAGTTTTAAAGATGATCTAAAATGAATAAATTGAAATCATTTGATTTTGTAGTACCTAAGGTATTTTGGTAAAAATATAACCAATCCTTGTAAAAGAAAAAGATGTAAGATCGTTTATTTCTGAAAACATGAGTGTGTAGTACAAATTCAAAGTACAAAGAACGTCCTTTAATGAATTAAGTACTGCTGTGAATGTTGTTATAATAACACTAACTAGAAGATGCGACTTCTTAACGTTAAAAACGATAGAAAGATCAGTGATTTATCACTTACATTGAAACTACTATGAAACATTTAATAGTTTGTTAATTTTTAACCGAATTCCCAAAAAGGAGGATGTTCTATGTTCCACTGTATGTTTCTGTTTTTTTTTTGTATTTTCACCGATTTTTTAAATATTTTTTTTGTTTGAAAAAGTATGTTCCGAAATTGGTCCCATTTTAATTTGGTGAAGATCTGATTAAGAACTTCGAAGATATACAACAGAACTTTTCAATAAATTGGTTATGTTCAAGTTTCATGATATTCGGGTAATCTATTCTCGCGTTATAGGTACCTTATCAAATAACTTGCCTATTCATCATCACATCATCAGCCTATTAATGTTCCCACTGCTGGGATACAGGCCTCCTCTCTGTCCCCCCCTGTGGGTTCCCGCTTTGTCGAGGCGGGGGGCTCTGTAACCGTGGCTTGGTCACCCACGGTGAAGCGAAGAGGAACCCGAGGAGGGGCCGCTCGTCAGGGCTTTTGCCGATTAAGCCGACGACTTAGCGGCCAACTAGTAGGTTGCGGTGCCGCTTGGTAACAGGCGACATCGCAACTGAGGCGGGCCGCGATGTCTTATGGAGATTCCCAGATCCCATACGATATCGCGGCTGAGGGTTAGAGGCCGCGGTAGGAGAGGAGTGTCGGTATTGCGTTAGCCGCTCTCCCTATCCCCTGCGGCCGCAATATGGTTCGCGGTGAGTGCTAACGCGTGCCCGCGATCCCGCCATAAGCGGCACTGGAGGACACCGTGGAGTTTTAGTGGGTTAGAGTCCCACATAACTGCACTATCTACCCGTGGTAGTGCAGTATGCATGGGCATTTCTCCAAGCAAAAAAAAAAAAAAAGGCCTCCTCACTGTGAGAGGGGATGGGCCGTAATCCACCACGCGGGCCCAGTGCAGGTTGGTGGATGTCACATGTATTCGAATGTTTGGTTCTAGGACATGCCGGTTTCCTCACGATGTTTTACTTCACCGTTTTTGAGAGCAGTGGTGATGAAATAATTTACACAAAAAAAGCAAAGCGCCTGCCTGGGCTCGAACCCACGACCCACAACTTGTAAGTCGCGGCCGATACCACTGGGCCACCACAGGTAGGTACAACAAAAAATTGAAAATAAAAAACTTTTTTGCCTTTTTTTATATTTATACCCAAAGGCCCTCGCTAGTCGTATCCTGACAAAAACAGGACGACAGATTATACTGTTATGATTGCGGAAACTGAATGTTGATGTAGTACCGTGTGTCTATCTAACGTAAACAATATCGTTCACAGTAGACAGAAAGCGTAACGGCACGGTTTCGTAGCCCGTAGCGCTACGTTTGTAGACCTTCGTAGCAGTGTGCTACGTGATCGTCATAATGTTAAGAAACGTTGTGAATGTTGACTACTTTAAAAGGAGATTGATAGAGTTAAGAACGATTGTAGGAAGCCTGTATACAGGATGTTTTTGTAACTGGGATAGTGAAGGAAAATTCTAAGTCCTAACAGATATTGTAATAGGGTTTAGGAACCACTGACTCTCTTTCGTGAAAATTATTTTAGCATAGATATTTTTGTGTTCTTCTCCGTATAAGAGACCTTTTTCCTACAGAGGAACAGTAACAGGCTGACATTATTTTATATTTTTCTGTTTAAGTTCGAGTTGTCTTTTGGGTGTGCATAGTTTCTTCGGCAAGTAACAGTCCGTGTCCGAGTTAATCAGCAGAACATTGTAACAGGAAACAAAGAGGAATAAAAAACGCCTGTGTACTGTGTAGTGCGCGCAGTCCCTGGCTCCTGGATGCGGTCATTAATAGCAGTCGCATGCTCCGGTGACTTGTTCTTATTTATGAGCAGACGAGATTCTGTAATGATGCGGAAATGATATATTGATACTGCATTACTGGCTTCAATGTATTTAGAGAAACGGAAATGAAACTAAGATAAACTGTTGGTCGATCCAATCTCCAAACTACGACGGAAATTTTTCAGATCGAAAAACTTAATACAATTTTGCCCGACTTGTAAATCTTTCGCCATTATACACACTTGCTACCGCGCCAGACCATCGAGCCAGTAACAAATCGTCTAGTAATTGAATCCCTTACTCGATATGGCTCACTATTTGCATACAATATTGTAAAAAAATATACGGGCCAGCTTTGAGCCTCCAGTAGATTGCGCGGATGTGACGTATACTTCCCAATTTACCCGACTGCCGAAGGAGGGTAATGTGTTTATCATTCTATGTATGCATGTTTGTATGTTTGTTCCTATGTGGCGTTCTAGAAACCGAGCGCGTTAGCCGATTTTGATGATTCTTACGTCAATCGATTCGTCTTAACCCTGCGAGTGTCACTAGCTATATTTAAATTGGAAAATAAAAAAATGCCGAATTTTGGGCGCCATTTTGTAGGAGAAAAAAAACGTCTGGTTTTGGTCAGCCTACTCGCGAATATGTATCCTCCGACTGCACAGCATGATTTTCTTCTTGTTTACGTCTTTTTAGTTCGCTTTTTAAGCAGTCGGGTGTTTTGATTTATTTAATTATCTTTTTTTATTTACAACTTTTAGAATTATTGTACTTAGGTTTCAGTGTACATGGGGACACTGCCTACAAACAAACATACTGCGGGCAGGAATGAAGTATGAATAATTATAATTTGTTCTTTTGATGTTCTTCCCAAAGGAAAATACTCTCGAGTGGTTTACAAAGAGTATAAATTAGTATAATTTATACAAACAGAATACACTGTTCAGGGAAAACCACATTTGATATATTAACTTTAAAACTTTCGCGTTTCATAATTGAAAAAAATATATGTATCACGGGAAATAGGTAAGAGACGATTACGGGAAACAATTTTTTTTCAAATTTAATATGTTTTGTACCTTAAGTAATTTCATTATAAAAACGCCACTTTAAAGCTCTTAAGTTATTATAATCGCAAATTGTTTAAATGTAAATGTTTCCATTAGTATCACATTTTCAAGGTCAAGCCTGAAAATAGGAAGTAATAAACTTGATTGATGATACTTCTAAATATGTGCATAATCATGATGATTAAAACATTAATTGAGAAACAATAGCTACACAAAAAAGTTATTATTGTGAGTTGTTTCCACTCCTTATATTATTAATCTGTTTACATAATGAGGCTATACAACAGCTCCTTGCGTAATAGTAACTGTAACTTGTAACACGATGCACAACTCGGTGCGCGCTCTATGTAGAACGTTCCTATTAATATCCTATAACTTCAGTATCACAATTAACACGGTTTTAGTGAACAAGTGTTGCATGTTGTGAGGCAGTTCTTTTGTTGTTTATTTTTCTTTTAATTTATTTAAAGAGCAGGGCAAATCAGGTTATTGTGCCAATAGTCAATTTTCTTTAATTATTTAGGCGTGTAATTATTTGCTACCTGAATAAATCTCACAATAGACACAGACGTCACGTCACGAGACATCATCACTAATAATAAATCTTGTCCGCGCAACTTTTGCTCATGTTTTAGCTATACCATGCGTAGTTAGAATTGTGCCGTCAGTTAGTATGTTTAATCGATGATACTTACTGGCAAACAAACCAAGTAATTTGACCCCTATTACATGGGATTTAGACTTGACTGGCAAAATTTGAGTGTTTTATCAGGTGCACATCTGCCTAGTCTGTGTTATCTTATGTTATCTCTGGCAGCGATCGCTGAGGAGTCTCCTTGCTCTGTGATTTTTTTTCCAATTCCCTTCAAGATCTTTCATCTATTCAGATTTGGACCAATTTCGCGAATTTTATACTCATCATAAAATATTTAATGCGCTGTTTGTTCCAGATCTATAGAATGTGACGGAACATCGTGACGTCACAGGGTAGTACTTGTTGAGTGTCAGTTTATCGGCGATCAATATTAACTGTTCAGCTCACTGTACTCTCGTTAACTTGGACGAAATATTTGTAAGTGAGAGGCTCTTGCTCGGGCTGTTAAATTGATGGGTGGCAGTTATTTTCGTTTATAGATGATGAATAAAATTAACGAGCTTTAAGTGCTCATTTTTGTTTGACTTTTTTGCAGTGGAAATGTAAATACACAGACGCACACCAAGAGTATCTAGGGAAGTATTAGCAAATCATTGTTGACAGAGCCAGCATTATAGAAGGTAAAGATTTCGTGGTTTCCTAGAGAAGGTTCGACTTTGCGACTGTCTTCTAAAAGTCACGATCTTTCACGATGAATATCAATCTGCTCATTGGTATGAATGCAAGTAAATTTTTGATTTAGTATGTAAACATTTTTGTGAGTGGGTTGAGTTATCAAATTTATGAGTCGTATGAAAATTGTGTATGCACAATTACCATACGACTGTCGACCGTATTTAGTTCAATACTTTTAAATTCGGATCCGACTGAGCCCGAACGACGACGACATTGAGATGTGATGTCACGAGTATTGTAACGTTTGTGTAACTGTAAACAATATCGTAAAAATTAAGGTTAGTGTTACACAGATTGTGAACAAGTATTTATGATACGATAACAGGGAAACGTGTAAAATAACAAACATATATAGCTTTTATGCATGGGCCGCTAAACAAACCATTAGCTATTTATTTGTGTGTAGCAACCAGATGTTATGAATTAAATCTCTAAGAACATATTTGTATTAGCAGCCACACTTATCAATTAAAGCGTCCACAAAATAATATGAAATTAATGTT
Source organism: Orthosia incerta (assembly GCA_948252205.1). Classification (NCBI taxonomy): domain Eukaryota; kingdom Metazoa; phylum Arthropoda; class Insecta; order Lepidoptera; family Noctuidae; genus Orthosia; species Orthosia incerta. The sequence continues at coordinate 30,044,078 of OX411758.1, forward strand.
ATACCTAGACCCTAGACAGTCTATTTCAATGTATATGCATTAAATTCAACAGCCTCGTCTCAGAATATAACTTCTTATAAGCAAATGTTGAACAAGGAAAATTGCAGGGTTATATTGAAAGTTAGAAACTTGATTAACAATATATTCTCAGTAGAGAATAGTTACATTTCAATATTTATTGAACTGCTCTGTTTATCTTTTGCATTTCTTTATCATGCGCTTTATTTCGGTGGCTCTATACATTGATAATAGTCGTAATAAATTCAATGACTCAATTTTAAAGCCTGACAGAGGAAACATTGACGATAATAATCAGTGTAGTAGTCTGGAACATACTTTACCGTCGATAACCGCCAAGTGTTCAGAGGGTCTACTCCCTAAGCACGATGTGCGTAGTTTCGACCTTCGTTACTGGCTTTTCCTACTCCGTATTATCTACGGATGGATGATTCATTTGGGGCCCGAACTAAAAATGAATGACAACACAATTTGACACCTATGCCCGATGTGTTTAAACCGGTCCGAAAAAATTTACTTAACACTAGGTTTTTTCACTCCAAAGTTTCGGAATACTTTCGGACGGGGAATATTCTAGGTGATGTAGAAAAAGGTTTCCAAAACGTTAAATACGGTTAGAATATGAATTATATTTAGATTCACATAAAAATTTAAATAAAATACAGTAGGTACTATAATTTGTGTGCCTTCCAGTTCTGAATGCCTTTCTTGACCTCTTCGCTTATTTGCGGCGGATCGTTAAATATCTCCCTCTCCCTCCAACCATAGATTGATGAGCGTAAAGCCATAGACTATTTAGTCTTTGTACATGAGATTCATAATGAATTGCTGAGGCATAGGCTACAGCTATACGAGAGTTATGAAGAGTGTCTGCTCTCTTCACTTAAATTTGGTCTAACGTCGCCGTTTTCGGAGTTTATGTTCTTCGAGAGTTTAAAGTTGAAAGTGTGAGACGATGGCGATTTCGTCTTACAAGAATTTATTAGGGTATGGTAGATTAAGTTTTAATGTAAAGCGAAGAGTTTTTGAATTACTTTTATAATTCATATTTTATTTTACGAAAAAGCGACGAATGTAATGATGATAAACCGCGCCTTATTAATCCAGATTTAGCTGTCGTAGAAAGTAGTAAGTTTTTTTTATATCATTTGAAGTTTTATTCAAAACACGAGTTTGAAATAATCACACAAAGTGTAAACAAAAGTTTCAAGATGCAGTAAAGAGATTAAGTATACAGTAAACATCATCTTTCTCCTTAAATTTGGTTTAACTAAGTATGCTGTATACTGCAATTTAGTAATATGCCTACACACAAGGTCAAGATGAAACCTAAAAAGGGCTTATTCATGAGAAACAATATGTGTGCATACATATGTCCGTAGGCCAAGTCTTTACTCCGTCCTATGCATCAGGCGTTGTGAATGTAACGCGATGAATACTGAATGAGGCATCACACAACATGTGTTGATGATGGAACCACGCTCACTAGACCCGTGTGTGGAATCAGTTTGAATTGATAGGCAGGTCTGTTGAGTTGGTGCATGTTGGTGTTGGTCCTATGCATTTTTTTACAGTTTTTGATGTTAAGAAGGTGTAATAAATTTTAGTACAGTACAGTGTTTTATGAAAGTTAACCAATCTGCCTAACTTTATCTCAACATGTTTGGGATAGCTTCCAGTCTAACCGCATTCAACTAAGTGCCAGTATTTTACAAGGTGCGACTGCCTATCTGACCTCCACAGCCCAGTGACTGCGAAACACGATACCCTTTGGCAAGACTGTTATAAAGTAATTGTTCAAAAACCTTCCTAAGTCAAATAGAGCACCTTGTATTTGCTGCAGTCAGTCAGGCTCAAACTTGTCTAATAAATCAGAAAATACGAAAAAATATATTAGTTTTTAACGTTATTAGGTATTATTCCCTAAGGTCATCTGGTTATTAGCCAACAATACACAGATAGACAGACATACCTACTTGGTATTGATTCCAAACAGCGAATTATATGAATACTGTCCTCGAACAGTTCTTTTCGGACGAGAACAGCTTCACGGTGTTTGTTCAGTTGCCTAATATCACTGAACAAACAACTGAAGTACGGGCGTTTATATTCAAGCGAAATCAATGACTTTGTGAGATCTACGTGACTAACCAAAAGTAATCACCTAGGTTGTACTAAGAATGGAAGGGAAAGTCGAGTGACGAAATAATTATTTGAACACCAATTCCTAATGTCGTGGTGGCCCAGTGGCTAAGAACTTGCCTCTCGTGCTTGAGGTCGGGGGTTTAGGATGCTAGGCAAGTACCAATGTGTCTTTTTCAAATTCATATATACTTTCTATGTTTATCTTGGGCATCACAGGCAACGGTGAAGGAAAACATCGTGAGGAAACCTGGACTTATGAAAGTCTGAAATCGCCAATCCGCATTGAGCAAACATCCTGGTGATCAATGCTCGTGCCTTCTCTGTATGAGAAGAGGCCTTTGCCCTGCAGTGGAACAGTTAAAAGCTGGTATTATTATTAAAAATTCAAAATTCAAAAGTCATTTATTCAAACTAGGCTGAGAATCAGCACTTTCCGAACGTTAAAATTACATAAGACAGTCCCCCAAAAACGCCCGCCCTTCACCACTTCCTAGTGCTTTTGCTGGGCAGAAGAAGTGGCGCAACAAACTCCCCAGCAGCACAGCTGGCTGTTCAGTTAGAAAAAATGTATTTATGGAATTTATTATAATTCCTAAGTGTGAAAACGCAAAATTTGCGTACTACAGGTCCACCTCTACCCAACCCAGACCACACAGGCGTTATGTTCTTAATGGTCGACACGAGCGTTACAAGACAAAAACAAACCGTGGCATTTAAGGTAAAAAAGTTAGAGTCAGTTGGTTCACTGGGTTAAATACACGAATTGAAGTTTGGATATACGGAAATAGAGATATGTCTGTCACTGCCGACAACTTTTCAGAAAAGTATAGAAGTTCGTTTTAATAAAACGAAAGTGTCACTTCGTTCACAAACAGATACATACATAGCTAGCACACAACAAGACGTGCTGCCGTGAATATAGTATTTGTTCGTTCCTGTTCGAGCACGTTTGATAGTTTGCGACGTCGCGGTCAGAGTGAACAGCGAGCGGAATTTATTGTCATCAATGTACTTGTTAGGTTCAATAGATGCTGTGGACTTCTTTCAACTGTTTCATTAGTAGAGTTAAGATTAAATGCGTGTAAGAATTCTGAAATCAGTTAGAAATTTTCACGATAGCCTTATACCACGCTTGACGACTGCTGCAATGTATTTATCATAATCGTTTAGCTGAAAGAGATCTACTGCTTGACATAGATGTCCTCGCATCGCAATCTAGCGGAGTCCCGCATCCTACACTTTTTACACACAGTTTATCCTGACAATCAACATATACCGAGCAGTGATACGACACTTAGGAAAGCCCATTGTTCAGTGGTGAACGTCTTTCAGATAAAAAGTTGATGATTAGCAATGAAATGTAAGTCTGTCCATGTTCAATGACGGATCTCTGTTAGTGACGCGCTCAGTAAAATTCCATACGGTACCTACCGACATGCCGTTTCACTTTGCCGAAATCTTTGCAGACGAGACAGACGTAAGGGGCGGCTAGGAGGGGGAAGAGGGGCAACCAGCGAATATCTCATGAATTTCTATTGTTGCTCGCGCGCTCTGAATTACAAAAAATGCGGGATTTGCCCAAATTTGTAGCTATACGGCATTTTATAAAGTCTCAGGTAGCCTACACGATTTTTGAGATTATTTCGGTTTTGTTGTTAACTATAAATAAAAAACTGGCCAAGTGCGAATCGGACTCGCGCACGAAGGGTTCCGTACCACTATCGCAAAAAAACGGCATAAAAATCACTTTTGTTGTATAGGAGTCCCACTTAAATATTAATTTTATTCTGTTTTAGTATTTGTTGTTATAGCGGCAACATAAATACATCATCTGTGAAACATCAACTCTCTAGCTATCACGGTTCATGAGATACAGCCTGGTGACAGACGGACAGACGGAAAGACAGACAGACAGTCAGATGGATCGCGGAGTCTTAGTAATAGGGTCCTGTTCTTACCCTTTGGGTACGGAACCCTAAAAAAAAACAGATTTATTTGAAAATAAGTATGAATATGATCAGCGGCACCCGTAAAAACGCTCGACAACTTTTACGAACTTTTCCTAAAAACTCTAGAAAATACAGATAAAATGTTATGCTTTGTAAATGATTTCATAGGTGTTACAATATCATAAATGGTTTATTCTCAAATCTAAAATCGTATAGCGTTGTTCACATACTCGTTAGCTTAAATGGATTCATGAAGGCACACCAATCCCCTATCATTTACTTAAACTAAAACTTATCATCCTCCTTGTGAACCTCTCCACACAAATCGTCACTAAGTCTACATTGCAGGTATAAGTGAGATGACCCACACATATCAGTTCGTTAGTCATCCTCGTCTCTATCGATACAGAAGTGACAGTGTGAAGTCACAGGTTGTTGGTTGATTGACGAAGGTTTTAATATTATAACAAAACAAATTTGGTTATCACGAGATAGACCCATGCGGTACTTTCCTAATAATGCTGTAGTTTACTATGCCTAAGGGGTGACTTTAGAGTGAAAATACTAACTAATATAATGAACTTTTAGTTGGGAATAAACTCAGAAATAAGTTTTTTTTTTTACTTTTTTTACGTTTCGCAGACTGAAAGTCACCCTGTAGTACGTAACGTTCCTAGGATCTTTCGCCATGGTCATTAAAAGGCACAAAAGAAATGAGAGAATTTTCAGGCATTCCTATTACTCATCCGACGACCGCCGCGAAGCTTGTTGTTTCGCGGAGTGATCCTTCTCTTGTTAGCACTGTGTCGTGTAAGGGTCGCGTGGTGTCGAGCTACCTGTTGCCTTCTCATTACCTCCATGACTTGTTACTGTTACATATTTTATGAGGTTGTCACATGAAAATGTGATGGAGTGGACAAGCGTTGTTGTGTCAGCTATTAAAGTATTTATTTTGAGGTTTGGTTAGTATTATTGTATATTTTGTAAGTTTAGTAGTCACAAGTGAGACGGCGCGGTGGTCCTTGTTTGATTTCTAGGTTACGAAAAGTTTTATTGAATTTTCCAACTTCAGCATTTGTCAGTAGCATCATGCTCAGTTAATGAGAACAAGCAAAATGTGGGTATTCATACATACATCTTTATCTACCCCATTCTGCAAATACAGGCGTGATGTTACGTGAAGCACTCAATGTGTAGTCAATATTTAGTGAACGCTTCGTTCGCGAAATTCGTTCACGAGTTAATGCCATGCCGGACGCGAACCATTCACATAACTCTTTATTGAACGGCAATCGAATTGAAGCGCCACTACCTACATTACAAAAACTTTCCTACAAGTTTACATGAATGCATTTGTGTCTTTATAGTATCATCATCATCATTTCAGCCGTAAGAAATCCACTGCTGGACATAGGCCTCCCCCAGGTGTCGCCACACTGACCGATCCCGTGCGTCTCGCATCCAGCGCCTGCCCGCAACCTTTACCAGGTCATCGGTCCACCTAGTGGGAGGCCTTCCAACGTATCGTCTTCCGGTTCGCGGTCGCCATTCCAGAACTTTTCAGCCTCATGGCCATTCGTTCTGCGAGCAATGTGCCCGGCCCACTGCCACTTAAGTTTGGCAATTCTTCGGGCTATGTCGCTAACTTTGGTTCTCCTGCGGCAATCCTCATTTCTGACATTATCACGAAAGGAAACGCCGAGCATAGCCCTCTACATTTCCCTTTGGGTGCCCAGTGTAAGCGACCACATCTCAGTCCCATAGGTGATTACTGTCAACACACACTGGTCATAGATTTTTGTCTTGAGACACTGCGGTAACTTGGACAAGAAGATACCACGCAACTTCCCGAACGCCGAGTCGGATTAGACGGTTGAACTCTTTCTCGAAGTTAGACCTACCCAACTGGACCGTTTGTCGCAGGTAGACATATTCGTCTATAACTTCGAAGAGTGTCCGACCTTCATAGGAGTGGGTGTTAAATGGGCATTCACCATGACCTTGGTTTTGTCCATGTTCATTTTGAGACCCATTCTTTCGGAAGCTCTGCTGAGGTCATCGAGCATTGTACTGAGACCAACATGGTGAACGACATAATGGTCATCATGACATGGTCTCATCCATGACCATTATGTCTTCGGCAAACGTAAGGTGAGTGATGTACTCACCATTAACGTTGATGCCGAGCCCCCGCCAGTCCAGAACCTTGAAGACATCCTGCAGCGCAGCAGTGAACCGTTTCGGAGAAATGACGTCTCCCTGTCTCACGCCGCGCTGGAGAAGGATTGGTTTCGAGGTCTGATCCTGAAGACGGACTGACATGGCGGCGTTTTCGTATAAACACTTCAACACCTCAATATACCGGTAGTCGATCTGGCACCGTTGGAGAGACTGCAGTACAGCCCAAGTCTCGATCGAATCGAAGGCTTTGTCGTAGTCCACAAACGCTAAACAGAGAGGCAGGTTATACTCTTCGGTCTTCTGTATAACCTGCCGCAGCGTCTACGGTGCTAAAGCCTTTTCGGAATCCGGCTTGTTCGGGAGGCTGGTAATAGTAAAACCTGCGCGATTCGTGATAACTCTTGAAAACAACTTCTAGACATGGCTCAGAAGTGAGATGGGTTTATAGTTATTCAGCCGGGCATTGTCACCCTTCTTGAAGACGGGTACCACCATACCCCTGTACCATGCCTGTGGCGTTTGCCCCTCGAGTATGACGGAATCCAACAGCTTCTGAAGGGCCTTAAGGACCCACCGGCCTTTAGGAGTTCGGCCGTGATTCCGTCATCAGCCTTGTTGTTTTTAAGCCGTTTCAGAGCCATCCTAATCTCGTACAGGCTGACGTCCGGGATATCTTCGGTATAGCGTCTGGTCAATCTAGCTCTTGGGTCGTCTGCTAGACTCGCAAGTCGCAACGGGCTTGCTGATTGATTTGTACAACTGCCCATAGAAGTCTCGATCTCCCTCAGAAGCTCTGGTTTAGCGGATACGATCCTGCCATCGTCGTTTTTCAGTTTCGTGAGCTGGCTATGCCCAATAGCCAATGATAAATGATAACTTTAAAAACGTTTTCCTACCAGGAATGACTCCTTTATCGTCGAACTAAAATTAAATATTTGATCCGTTCGGAAATCGAATATGCGACACGCGGCGCAGCAGCCTTACACTCAGCCACTGCGCCAACTGTGTCGTCAGAGTAGATTCTACTTTTTCATATTTGAAATATTTAGCTTGTTTTTCTGCACTCAGAGCTGTTTCATACGGAGTCATGTTGTACATTATTGACTGGTTTACACAAAGTAGAAAGGCATCAAAAATATGCATAAAACCAAATATCACAGGTTTGCTCAGCAATGTTTGTCTGAGTACAATCAGTCACGAATAGCTTAAAAACTGTCTCAGATAATGTGAATTGTGATACAATTTTATTTGTTTGAATCCAATTTATGACATGCATACTAGCAGCCTTTAACGATAAAATTATTCACGTTATGACCATTTAAATCAGAGACCATATTAAGCGTTACATTTGAATCAGCGTAATAATAAAAAAGTTAACAAAAACCCGACTGCCTAAGAAGCGAATTAAAAAGATGAAAACATGAAGAAAATCATGCTGTTTGGTTAAAGGATACATACCATTCATGAGCTGGCTGATCAAACCATATATTTTAACTTTGAGTAATATTTTTTTTTTCGAATTGCTTTTAAACATATAAATGATATATATTTTTGTAATCACCACTTTCAATCACCTTTGTTAGTTTTAGTAATTATTTAAGTACACCTGGGTTTTAAAGACGAATGTAACGATCCCATAACTGTCTAAATCCATCCAGCCGTTTAGAAGATACGATAAAAAAATTACATGCAAGGTACGCGCGAAAAACATAACCCTTCTTTGGCAATCTGGCAAAAATGTCTCACTGCTACAACAACCTTGCACATAATTTAAAAAATTGTATAAATGAGTACAGCAAGATAATCAGATATCAGTCTGTCAGGTTTCATATGAAGCATGTGTTGTTGCAACTTTTGTATGTATGTTGCAGTAATAGCATGGTAAAGTGGCATCCTTTGTGAGCGCTAAGGACCGCCATGCTCTCTTTTATTTTTGACTTATTGGGTTTGTGTGCAGTATTGCTTTACAAAGGATTGCAACGAGATACAATAGCTAAGTAGTTTTATAAAAGTGTGACTGTAGAGTTTGTGAGAAGCTCGTGGCTAAAGAATAACAGCCGCAAGGATCAATCTTCAAGGTTCAGCTACGATTACTGAGGTAGCTCCGTGGATCTTAACATACGAAGATTCCTCCATGCCTCGAAAAACACGTTATGCAAGCAGGTCCTGAGTGGCATGTCGATATTATTTGACAGTTGTTAAATCAGAAAATCTTACATCAGTTTTGGCAGTAATACTAAACCAAAGGAGAAACTGTAGAAATTTTAATTTATTCCTGCTCTTGTACTTGTCCTCATTCTTTAACAAAATTATGTCGAATCAGTGTTCCTATACATAATTCATTGTTCCAGCCCCACTCTGTAATATTAACAAGTATAACATTTAAATATTTTATTTGAATAAATAAAGCGAGTTCTGAGTATCTCATTGCTTATTAATTACGAAGACCGAAAGAAACCGGTTCCTCGAAATGTTCTGACATATTTTAACAACATCTGAAAATGACAGCCTGAAATTTTTGTTAAAATTAAGTGATTAGTAATTGACCCTTTCTGATTACTTATCAATGTGATAAGGATCTGTTAATTTTATTTACAATATTTATAGACCATCAAAATAAACATAAATATTCCAAAACCGCGTGCTATTCGGTGTTTATCCGGGGAGAACTTGCTACCGCGATAAAAAGTATCCTATGTCCTTCCACAATGTAGTGGTCACCCGGTGGCTAAGACCTCGACTCTCTTGCATGATTTTTTTAAATTCATATGACACAGTGAAGGAGAACATCGTGAGAAAACCTGGATTTATATTTAATCAGTTTGTAATTACCAATCAGCATTGAGAAAGCGTGGCGACTAATACTCTAGCCTTTTCTGTATGAGAAGAGGCGTTTGCCCTGCAGTGGTGTAGTAACAGACTGGTATTATTATAATTATGTCCTTCTCTAAGGCTCAAAATCTTTAAAATTCATCAAAATTCTTTCAGCGGTTAAGTTACTCTCGTATTTAATTGGTAAGCTTTGCTAAAATTAATAAATAACAAAATATTATTGAGTATTGACTAATTGGTAAGCTTCAAGATGACTCTGTTACAACTGACACCTCTCCTCTGTGGACATCTTCTTCGTGTCGACGATTTCATGTTCATTGCTTTATTTATATTTTGTACTTCGAGCACAGCTCAGCTACGTTGACAGCCTCGCAATGCCTCACGCTAGTAGACATAGTATACAACCACAGGAGACAGCGGCACCCACAATATTAGTTAGTCGGATTTACGTCTGTGGAATTACATTGTGTGAGATGTGAGAGAATCTCACGCAGTAGTACCGTGTGGAGAGTACATACAAGCACACAATACAACAGCTGTGTAATAGCTGAGTGCTCGTCTCATGTAATGTGCCGTTACTTTTGTGTTACAGTCGTCTAAGCTGCAGTTTAAGTTACAGTGGGAGACGTGGTATTAAGTTGAACGCGCACCTAGACGCAACGCAGGAGCTGCACGCGCCGCAGTCATCGTATTTTCTCATGGTCTCACGCAAACCGCATCGTACGCGCCGCACGCATCGTATTCACTTCTGTACATCTTATTATATCAATATTTTCTATACGGATACGGATGAAGTCTCCGCGCTAACCGCACCGCAATCGCATAAGCATCGAACGCGTCAAATCTGATGACGAATCAGATGAATCCGTATACCTACAGCATTTTGTAAAAAGCGGGTTGTGCGGCGCGGATAGATGCGCTTTCATATAAAGATTTATAAAATGCGATGACTGCGGCGCGTTCACCTTAAGCTACCTGAATTTACATCGTATGCGTTTCAATTATTTGCCTTAGGCTATTGACGAGGTATTTTCAGGAATCGTTTTTGTTTTACTTTTTAGTCCTCGAACAAATTAAACTCGCACAATACAGTTAGAAGTATGAACAGTGGAAGCTCACCGCAGGTGCTGTGACGTCATTTATAAACTTTGTACATAGTTATCACTAAACAAAGAGCAATTAATATTTTTGAAACGATATTTTTTTTTGCCTTCTAGCTACTCATTAAAAAAAAACAATTATAAAAGATACTCGGTTGACGTGCGATTTGTGTTTCTTACCGCGTACTTAAATAAGTTCTTAACAGAGCTATCTGCAAAACAAAATACCTGAGTGACAAACATCTATATCATTCTCAAATAGTCTTACAATCAAGTAAGTACGTTGCACATCACAGCAGTGTTGTTGTTCCGTATCCTCTGGAATAAACAGTTCTAATGATTATTTATTGCATTCTGTGCTCGTAAAGTACTGCCGCACTGCCAGGACAGCACTGCACTCACCACAAGACGCAGTAAATACGCCACAATTTACACTTATACACGTAAAAGCAACATTATTACGACCGCAACAACACTGGACGAATACCTTTCTCTGAACATTTAGGTACTAATACCATACAGTTTAGTAAGTTTTTAGTCACCTTAGGCTCCAAACAACTGTCATTCGATGGGATTGATCACGTGATATTTCGATAGCGTTTGACATTCTCATATTAACACGCTTTTATTAGCTTGGTATGTATGTATCTTTAACACGCTTTTATTAGCTTGGTATGTATGTATCTATGTATCAATGTAACGGAATCTTTGAACGTGATTTTCACCCCCTTCAAAACGTTGGATTGACTTGAAACTTTGCACACTTATCAAGGACCGATGACAATGCAATAATTTAAACAGTTTGTCCTATTATCCTTACCAATAAAGCGTGTTTTTTAGTTTTTAGAACTACAATTTATTTTTTAACATTTTTCCTATCGCTAGCGCTACGCTTTCAATGATAGAATGTCACTTGTCTAGGGCTAAAATATAAAATTCGATCACGTGACATTCCGATGATGAGCGCTTGACATGCCCATGATTTTAATTCAAGTTACTTACTCGTTTTTACCCGACTGCGGGCGTGTAATGTTTACGCACGCTTTACAGCCCAAACGGCTTGACGAATAATGACGTATGAGGTGTTGTTGGATTCCTCTTAATTGTGGGAGTGACATAGGCTACATAATTGTTAAAAATAGTGCCACCCCCTTAAAAAAAGGGGGCTGATATTTTTTTTAAGTTTCCTAACAGAGCAATATGGGTATGTGTATGGCTAAATGAAAGCTACTAAATTTTCCATGCCAAAAATATATATATTGTAACACTTTTATGTTCCTATTTTGGCACAAATTCAAGATAAGCGTAATTTGATAGCAAAATGCCACATAGTATAATTATCTAGTACTTATTTTTCTCTTTTCAGGTAATTTATTTTTAGCAGTCGGGTTTTTTTATTTTTATAATAATTTTTGTTAGAACAAATAAAGTTGTTTTTTTCTAGTTTACCGTCTAACGTAATTGAAATTAAAATTCTCGTAACTATTGATGTTCTCAACCGTCGAACTAGTCACAGAGTCAACTTCATCGAGTTAATATCCGTAATCGAGTTATGAGCGGCATGTTCTGACGCTCCGTCTACCTTCTACTGGTTTACAGTAAGTATTACCAAGTTTCACTGAAGTTCATCTGTGCGTGACAGCTGATGAGCGAAGATTAATTGGTGAAAGTACACGAGAACGGTTCAAAGGGAAAGATTACACTGAAAACTGACAGGAAGACATGATCAGCTATAAACTCGTAATTATCATATACATGAGAAACTTAATAATTAGTTCAGCTTCCTGATAAGTTGAGTAATACACGAATAACAACGGATACCACACGCTTAAAACGTAAGTCAGTGCTTTTAATAATAAATTATACTATTATAATAGAACTTATTGTTGGTAGTGGTGGTACCTACCAATTAATGTAAAAGCGTGCGCTCGAGCGAGTATCGGCCCTTTGCTCCTGAGTCGTCGCACGGTAAGGTTGTCGGTACCTTCGCTAATTTGCAGTAAGTTCGTTCCATATTGTACTATTTAGGTTATTGTGTTATTGGTTCTCGTTTTGAATATTAACGGTTGTTTGTGATTGTTCGAATTTTAATGATTAGTTGAACAATTGTTAAAATTAAGTCTATTCTGAAATAAAATCGTTTTAGTTTGTTCGAATTCAAAATCAAAAATCAAACTCAAATATTTTTATTTTACATAGGCCTACATGGGCACTTATAAAACGTCGACAAAAGGTGCACGGTTCGGGTTAGTCGTTTCCTATGGAGAAGAACCGGCAAGAAACTCCATGGTTACTCTTTTAAATTTTTTTGTGTTTACAATATTTCCATGTTACAGCATTAGTACTTGGATATGGGGGGACAACGAAGGCCCGACAATAAGTCGTACGAAATTTAAAAAAAACAAACAAAGAAAATAATGTTAAACTAAATAAAAAGTTAACAAATGTTAACAATCATCTAGAAATCTAGAAAGCCTACAATGTTCAGACATTCACAATCGGTAAAAGAATCTATACAAAGGTAAAATAAAAAAAAACAGAACACTAAATTTAACATGTGGCACAAATACTGTTATCAGTGCTGTAACTATTCTTAGCAAAGGGCTATAATGATGATTGAAAAATATTGTAAAAAATCTTATTAAAAGAGAAAAATAATGAGATTGAGAATAGTTAGAGACATCCATATATTTGTGCCGTTTATGAGTTACCAGGGAAGCCGCATGCGCAGAGGGAGCTAAAGCCAAAATTTTTGTCTTCAACGTAGTCCTTGATTTTATAATATGCTTTTTTAATAAGGACACGTTTGATGTAGTTTTTGAACTTTTCATCGGTCAGTTCTATAACTGACTTAGGCAACTTGTTATAAAAGCGTATACTGTTTTTTTTTTTTTTTTTTGTGAAGACTTCTCCCAAGATTCCAAGATGTGGCTGATGAGTTTTACTCCCGCGTCCGTTGTCGACCTACCTTTCGTGAAACCAAACTGCTGACTATGCAGGATCCCATTTGAATTGAAATGAGACAACATCTGGTCCAGCATGATTTTTTCATAGATTTTACTTAATGCTGGTAGCACGGATATAGGTCTATAATTAGAGGGATCGCTCTTACAGCCTGATTTGAAAATTGTTACTACTTTACTCTGTTTCATTAAGTCAGGAAACGTGCCGCTGTCCAAACATTGATTGAATATGCCTGTTAGGACAGGAGCAATTGAGTCAATAATATCTCCAAGAACCCTAACGGATATCCCCCATAAGTCTTCAGTGTTTTTTATATTGAGACTTTTGTCTTTTTTATTTGTTTTTCCATCCTGGTTGCTAAAACTATATTATTCAACAAATACAGAACGTGGCTAACTTCATTATAACAAACAAAAACTGAGGATCCTCCTAGTACGGAAATACTGAAGGTAAGATGACCTGAAATTATCATGAACTCTTGCTAGAGATTAATCCTGCAATGTTTTAGAGCACATTACAGGTGAAAACTTTTACACATTCTTCAACATCGACAATGTAAAATAACATAAATCTCAGTGTTATGCTACGGCTGAGCGCACTTCGCTGCTAACAAGTAGTGAGAAGTATTGCAAACTACACATACGTAGGTACCACGCGGTACAGTCCAAGTCAATGATTTATTAGTTTAGAACTAATGTACCGAATGCAGTACAACTTCCAAAGTAGCATAATAAAGAGATGAAATTATTTGTTTGTTTATAAAAGGAAGTAGGTACTGATCTGTTAATCAAACTGATCTACTGTGTCTACTTTAAGTGTATGTGGCTATTATTTACCCACTACGGAACGGAGACGGTATATGCGTTTATGCGTGAGAGGATGTTTGTGCAAATCCATGTTGCCATTTTTCTCCAAAACTACTAGTCCGATTTTGATGCAGTTTTCAGTTATGGGTTCGGGTTTGATTGGTGCATGTTTTTAAACAGGTGTTACGGTGACAACTCACCAGGGGGCGCTGCAGCAAAGCTTCGTCCGCTATTGTAGCCCCAGGGCTACAATAGCGGACGAAGATCCATGTCACGTTGGCGTGCCCCATCGTGCCGGGTGGTGTTCGAAGCCTGTTGTGCGGCCGACATAGGCAGTTGAAAATGGAGGGTTCTGTAATATGACATCAAATAATCTTTTGTTTCTTCATTTCTTCTACCGTGGTAGACCAACTGAGCTTGTTTATAATTCTGACTCAGGCATCATGTACTAAATGTTTCTTTTTGTGGTCGGGGTTACTAGGATTCCATATAATACTCTCCATTTCTTAAAATTGAATAAACTCCAACACTTTTTCGTTGCTCCAGTCCATACTGTACAAAAAATCACAAGCGCGTCCGTCCCGCTTCAAAGTCTGAACTGCACTGAACTGAAATGACGCAGATATAGCCACGCAAGTGAGTATTGTCGCTACAAAACCCTTTGATGCGCGCCGGTTTACCAACAGTGCCCCGATGAGCATTCGTCATCGCCCGTTTACTACGCAATGCTACGATCTACCAGCCATACTTACCTCGATAACGCGAATATTCGCCATAGCCCGCTAATGTAGCCCCAGCATAAGAGAAACACCAAGCCGCAGAAAATGTTAGTTTTTAATTGAATTTTATTTAACAGACTTACCAAAAAGGAGGAGGTTCTATGTTCGACATTATGTATGTATTTTTTTTATTTATTTTTTTGTGTATGTTCACCGATATCTCCGTCAATTGTGGACCGATTTTGAAAATTCTTTTTATGTTTGAAAGAGGATATTTCGAAATTGGTCCCATTTTAATTTGGTGAAGATCTGATTAAGAACTTCGGAGATATACAACAGAACTCTTCAATAAATGTCGGCAAATCTTTCGAGATTGCTGAGTTCGCATGTCTGTTCATTGTTTATACCATACCTAAAAAGTGAAAAATTTAGAAAAAATGTATTTCACTTTGTAGTTTTTTACTTGGAAGCCGGTAGTATTTTTTTTTGCAAAAAAGTTATTTTTGAGACTTGGAGTCAAGTAACATTCAATCAAAAGTGTAATCTAGAAACGAATAATTACAGAGTGTCCCCAGGGAGACATTATGCGCTATGTTTGGTCCAGTCCCTATCGATAGAACTCAAAGTCCATCAGTTACGAATCTCAGAGTGAGCATCTTTTATCCCATGAATACTTAGGTACTGGTTGGTACATTTGCGATGTTATCCTTCATCCAAGTCGGTCCTGTTTCCATAGCAACCACTGATTTAATCAAAAGGGAATATTCTTTCATATTATAATCTCCAAAAAACCGTCCGCCGATCTCTTGTAATCCGATTACGAGCACAAAAGCAAAAAACAACGAGTAAGTAACCGCACGCGACTCCATCGCGCTTTTGAACAAAACAAAGTAAGTTACGTCCTTCACAGATATGAAACGTGACTGATATGTCCTTGCCTGACCTAGATATTGAACAAAACTATCTTTTAGTTTCTGTTGTTGAGATTCAAAACATTGGACCATTTTATTTTAAGTTGATTGAAGCTTCGTTCAATTTCGAGCTAGGTATATCCATGCTGTTTAAGTGATGAAGCGGTAAGCGGACTGTAGTTTGTATTTTGGCTGGTAAATTGATACAATTTGCTTGTTTTATTAATACTTTACTATAACTCACATGAAACAAATTGGTCATAGACATATCGAGAAGGGCATATGTCAGTTCGTTATCTAGAACAGATAACATATTATAAGTTTTTAAGCTGACATGGTCACAATCATTAGAATTAATGGCGCTTGTAACGGTGCCGAAATATCGAGCTCTCAGCAAAAATCTGAATTCCACCCAGCCCGTTTCATCATCGGACTACCAGACGTACGGCGATGCGCCATCGGTACATGGTGGACATCCCACCCACACGCACTAAATGTTTTAAGAATACTTTTATTATGCGTACAGCTAAGGAGTGGAATGCCCTGCCGGAGTCTGTGTTTCCCGATAGCTACAACCTAGGGGTCTTTAAGTCAAGAGTGAATAGGTTACTTCTAGGCAAGCGTGCTCCATCATCGACCACATCATCGCTTACCATCAGGTGAGATAGTGGTCAAGCGCGAGCCTATATTTGATTTTAAAAAAATATATACATGGTAGATAACACATTGTTGCAGATAATACAAGAAATAAAATGACTTTGTGTTGCCATCAAGATACTGCCGCCCCAGGCAGATAGACAGTTCATCAATAGTCAATAAAGTATTTTCTTTAACATAACATAACGCCTGTATTCCCCGAAGGGTTAAGCGAGATGCCTATACTAAATACACTTTATACCAGTTTTATCAAATACCATGTAATAAAGAGTGAGCCTATTGCCATAAACACAGATTACACAAATACAAATACAGATACATATATAGGGCACAAATACAGATTTCGGGCTGTGACTGAGAAATTCCAGGTGGAAAACCAAATAACACTTAGCCCGACCCAGGTATCGAACCCAGGACCTCATGCTTAGCACCTCATGCTCACGAGTGTTATGTTGGTGCCCGAGCGCAAGCGAGAACACTAAATTAACACGAGTGCATTAATTACTCACTTTAGCGAGGTGCGTAATCTACTTTTCTTTAAACTACCAATCTTATCGTACCTACAGTCATAAAATGTACATACTCAAAATAAAAACACAACTTAATGAAAACAAAGTTATCCCGAGACTTTTGCGGCAAAAGGTAAATAACAATTTCATTTGCAGCTGTTTTATACTTTCTGGAGTTGAATTCATATCGCTATCGCTGTCTATTTCCATTTTTTCTAACTTTTCTTGCTAAATATAAAGTATCAAAGTTTTACAATGATACAAAATGCGCGCCATTTGTTTTATTTTTCAATCAAGTCGATTTTATTCAGCCGATTTTAATTTTCAGCCAGTATCTTTTTGATCTAATGCATACATTTTATATTAAACTTGATGGGAGACATTAAACCTCTGTATTTTAGTATATTATGCAACTAGTGAATAAAGGACGGATTTAAAGCGAGGGCTATAGATGAATAACGAACAAGTGAAGGATTCTTACAACTGAATCACTCCCTACGGTCGTGATTCATGACGATTGAATCACGAGCATAGCGAGTGATTCAAGTGTTAGAATCCTGAGCGACGCGAATTTTTCATGGCCCTCGATATAAATCCGTTTTATTCAAGAGTTGCATACTATATTTTATACCATGACTACGAGAAAAAGAAAGATTTACGCGAAAAGCACAAGGAATAATAATAAGTAAATGTTTTATTACCTTCAAAATTTACAAAAAATGTGAATACTCAGGATTTCACATTTTTTGTAAATTGAAGCTGAGCTAGGTAACAGCATCTGCGTTTCAGGGGCCAGTGACCACCTCCGTTACGTTACATAATTATAATTAATTAAACACCAATGCAATTAATATAAGAATTACAATCCAAATAACTATTCACTAAACATCCCAGACTAAAATCAAAATCATGAAAATCCTAAATATTAACAAACTGAAAATTGAATCGATGAAGAAGTTTGAAAGTCGAATATTCTTTGAACAAGGCGTTTGTGTCGAGTATTTTATGCGCAAGGAGGTTGTATAGCATTGAGATGGACGTCGAATATATATTGGTGTGTTCTAAATTCAAACACCAAAACAGTGAGTAAAAGTGCTTTTTATTCACTGTTTTCAGTGAATAAAATAAGCTTTTTAGAGGGGGAATGGTATAATAGTACATTATGGTACAAGTGTGCAATGTTGGTGATTACCGCTGAGGCGCCATTGAGACCCGAGCCGTAGGTGAGGGTCTTAAGAGAGCCGAGGACGGTAATCATCAATACACACGTGTATCATACGACGTTTTTCAACACACTTGTGAAGAAAATAATACTAAAAAATCATTTTCAACAGTAAAAACGAGTTGTGAAATTTTTTTCACAATGGCGGGGTAAATTAAATCAGTTTTCCTATGCGCGCGCATCTATCTAACAATGGCGATCGGCCATAGACTACAAAATTGAGGTTACTTTCTTTTTTTAGCTTTTCGCGGATAGCGTTTTAGCCACGTACAAAATGGGGAATTTCAAGTTTTCTTTATTGCAGAGAAATAAAAGTTATATTTAAGGGGAAATTTTATTTATTTAACACATACAAGTTGAAATTATCTAGTTGAATACGAAGTTGCATGCAATGAGCAAGCAATATGTTAGGTTCTTGTTGCATTTTGCTGAATTGTTTGACTAGAAGCTATGCCACATTTTATGTATTTAATGGATATCATGGAAATAGTAATTACTACCCATATCATGTTATGGATATAGTAAGTACTACTTCCATGACAGGAATAGAAAGAGATTAATGTCGAATGGGACACTTTTAATTGATTAACAGTGTTACATTTTATTATATTGAAAATACTTCAATTTTAACTGGATTAGAATTAATGACTTATTTTGTTAATTTTCATTGGATTGATTTGTGACACTTTTAAAATTAGTTTAATTTAAAAGTATTTAAAATGAAGGCAGGAAACTATTAAAAAAAAAACTATAACTCACTTGTGAATAATAGCAATGAAAAAGTCACAGTTTGATTACAGGTATCATTATATGCCTAATTGCGGTGAAATTAGAGCCACTTTATGAGCAAGTGTGTTGAAATAGTACATTATGGTACAAGTGCGTAATGTTGGTGATTACCGCTGAGGCGCCATTGAGACCCGAGCCTTTAGGTGAGGGTCTTAAGAGAGCCGAGGACGGTAATCATCAATACACACGTGTATCATACGACGTTTTTCAACACACTTGTGAAGAAAATATACTAAAAAATCATTTTCAATAGTGAAAACGAGTTGTGATTTTTTTTTCGCAATGGCGGGGTACATTAATCAGTTTTCCTATGCGCGCGCATCTAACAATGGCGATCGGCCATAGACTAAAACAATGAGGTTACTTTCTTTTTTTAGCTTTTCGCGGATAGCGTTTTAGCCACGTACAAAATGGGAAATTTCAAGTTTTCTTTATTGCAGAGAAACAAAAGTTATATTTAAGGGGAAATTTTATTTATTTAACACGTACAAGTTGAAATTATCTAGTTTAATACGAAGTTGCATGAAATGAGCAAGCAATATGTTAGGTTCTAGCATTTTGCTGAATTGTTTGACTAGAAGCTATGCCACATTTTATGTATTTAATGGATATCATGGAAATAGTAATTACTACCCATATCATGTTATGGATATAGTAAGTACTACTTCCATGACAGGAATAGAAAGAGATTAATGTCGAATGGGACAGTTTTAATTGAATAACAGCGTTACATTTTATTATATTGAAAATACTTCAATTTTAACTGGATTAGAATTAATGACTTTTTTTATTAATTTTCATTAGATTGATTTGTGACACTTTCAAAAATTAGTTTAATTTAAAAGTATTTAAAATGAAGGCAGGAAACCATAAAAAAAACTATAACCCACTTGTGAATAATAGCAATGAAAAAGTCACAGTTTGATAACAGGTATCATTATATGCCTAATTGCGGTGAAATAAGAGCCACTTTATGAGCAAGTGTGTTGAAAAATTTATATCCAAATAAAAAACAGTGCATTAATGAAAACCTGTGCAACAATGAGATTTTATATAACACTAGCTGTGTCCGCGGCTTCGCTCCCGTCATCTGTCTGCCAACCATGCCCTACTTAACTTCCTGCCTAACCTACTTACCTACCTTCCATTTTTTTTCTATAGTCATCATTCTTTCGCGGAGAATCTTAACACTGCCATTCAGAAAATGACTTCAAATGCACAACGCCATCTATCGAATATAAGTTCAACTGTCCAAGTATCTGAATTGCATGTGCTGTGATAATTTTATTTCTTGAACAAACTTTAAATTTATATAACTTTTGATAGAGTGGACCGATTGCGATGAAACAAAAACTAAGTAATTCTTCAAGTTACGCACAATTTTTATGTATAATATCTAATATCTACATTGGTTTCTTACATTTCACGTGCTGCGTGCTCAAATAAACACACAAAAGACAAACAGACAAAAATTCCAAAAATGCTGGAAATAGGTTCTGTTGGTTATCCTTTAACACCCTAGCTTTTTTTTTTTTTGAAATATTTTCAATGTGCAAAAAATACTTTTCCACAGATTTATTATATGTATTGATGATTTGACTGGTGAAGACAGTAGACCATTGTGTCCCATTGTCATGGGTCACAATAAATTAAAAAATATATTAAAATAAAAAAATATATAAAAAAAAGTTATTTACATTGGTTTCGTACATGCACATACATGCATGCATGTACATGTGCACGCATCACGTTTCACGTGATGCGTGCACAAATAAACAGACAAAATTCCAAAAATGCTGGAAATAAGTTCTGTTGGTTATCCTTATAAGGAGGTTCTATGTTCGACTTCTTGTATGTTTTTTTTTAATTTTTTTTTCTGTTTTCTCCGTCAATTGTGGACCGATATTGAAAATTATTTTTTTGTTTGAAAGAGTATGTTCCGAAATTGGTCCCATTTTAATCTGGTGGAGATCTGTTGAAGAAGTTCGAAGATATACAACAGAACTCTTCAATAAATACCGGCAAATCTCTCAGGACTGCTGCAATCGCATGTCTGTTTATTGTTTATACCATTTCATAACATAACATCACGCCAGTACGGTCTTAAGGGGTAAGCAGATCTTTCATTTGATCGCTTTGTTCAAGTTTCATGATATTCGGGTAATCTATTCTGGCGTTTTAGGAAACTTACAAAACAACTTGCCTATTAGGTAGGTACAACTAAAAAGTGAAAAATGAAAATAAAACTTACAAAAATATACCACCGACTTCCAAATAAGAAAACTACAAAGTGAAAAATAACTTTATTTTTGGAAGTCGGTGTCCATAACGCGAAAAAATGGTACCTACGAAAAACATAAAAAAGTTTTGATGTACAAAAATTACTTTTGATCTGTAGATTTATTATATGTATTGATTTCTGCACCGTTTTAGTTCTAAGCAAAAAATACGTCCTTTGTGATCAGTTTTGTAGTGATTAATGTTAAAATTATTATCTAGTTGAAAGAAAAAGTACATTGTCATGCATACGCGATTCTAAAAGAGTTCATACTACACTGTACAAGAACCTCTGGTTTCAGAACCTTTTATAGAGGATTCATATCATGGGTGTAGATAAAGTCTTGCAACTGTGCATAATTATAAGTATTTAAACACTCTTGTGATACTATTATCACACGAGGCGTCTCCATGTTTAATTTATAGTATTCTCACTAGACATGTTCTTTAGTTATGGTCAGTACATGCACTTGTTTATTACAGCTCGTAAAAGAAATACTGCCGCAGCCATGACACTTGAATTTAGACCTTATGCCGATGCATTAAGCATGTGAAATGATTACCACTCGCTGTTGAGTTATGTTTACATTCCAACCCATTACGCGATGAGTTCTCTCACGACCGACTCATACATGAAGCGGACGGTCAATGTATGGTGAACATTTGCCTTTATGTGCTACACATTATTATGTACATGTTATTTGCAGTAATGCTGAGTCTGGCATTGCTGGCACTAGCTTATTATAAGAGCTACGTTCGCTGAAAAAAGCCATAAAAATATGTTTATAGTAAGGGTTTTTATGGCCAGAATAGAAGCAAACATTTATGTGAATGGTGTAACAATTGTAGATAAGCTAATAATTAAATAATAGGGTCACCCATGACGAGAACCTTGTGAAGGCTGAGAGAGATAAGAAAAGTAAGTATCTTGATCTTGCTCGCAACGTTGTCGACATGTGAGGATGTGAATACAGTAGTCATTGTGCCAATAGTCGTGACGGCCAATGGCATAATAGCTAAGAGTCTCGACGTCAAGGGCTTGATCCAGAAAGTGGTACTCCTGGACACGGCGCGTATAGTCAGGAGGTTCCTCTCCTTCCTCCAGGAGGAGCCCTGACCACCAGTAACCTGGACCCTGCTCCCGATACTGGTGGGCTACTATTTTTGTATTTTATTTTATAGAATAATATTTAAAAAATTAAAAGTATGCATATATAATAAATAAATAGAAATGCAGGTTTACTTATAAATAGATCACATTTTCAGATTTCTAGCTTCACTTCACACAACAAAGGATGGTACGGCTGTGCCTATGTTTGTTTGACTTGTTGGGAGCACTGCCGTGCTCCCAGATAAAGTCCTGCTATAAAAGCTCCCCAGTCGTATGACGAGTAGTGGAGTGTGGAGCTCCTCTCGACAATAGTTTTATGGCTTCGTTTTCGATATCGTCTCCTCTTGAGATATATAGGTGCAAAGTTGATTCCACGTATTACATAACTTACTAGCTACAGCCCGAGGCTTCGCCCGCGTAACTTATGTAAAAGTAATCATGTGATACACAAAGTCTGGCAGTATGCCTTATTTACACGTGTCCAGTTTTTAGTAGAGTTTACAGTTTGATGTCGCATTTATTTTTGTGATCGTATCGTACTTGCTACGGGAATAACGACCAATTAACTCTTCCACCACACGAAATGGTCCCAACTGAAACGGCATTCTATTGATATGATGTGCCGTTCTAATTGGGACCATCACGGATGTTTATGGATTAATCGGTGACGCTACACTTCGATTATGATTATGATCAAATAACAGCAGAAACGTGTGAAAACGTTACGCAATCTAGCGTAGTCTAATATGTAGCAGTGAAGGCGCAGGACAGAGGTCTGCTTTGTTATTTCCAGTTGTCAGTCTCATATTTGTAGACGTACATAAATAATTTGAACCCACTTTTTTTGTACACGTTCTTTCACACTAGGCATTTCTCCTGTATCGTGGGTGCATTTACAAACATAAATTCACATGAACAAACACTATCTCGCCGGAACAACTATCTCTAGGTCATACAAGTATTTGTTCCGTGCTGGAATCGAACCCGCGACACGCAGCGTAGCAGTCAATTACTCAACCGCTGCGCCAAACGTACGCCAGAAAAAGTAGAAGTATAGCTGAACTTTATCTGTGACACCGACACAATAATATCTGCACATGCCCCGAATAGAATCCACTTCAAACTGATGTGAAGCTGTAACTCTACTAAACATTTACTTACCTGCGCTAGGTTCTGCCATAAGTTATTTAGATTAAACAACATTGATGAATAATAAGCAATGGATTGATAATACTCACTATTTAATTCTTGTTCTACCAAAACACGTTCGGATGTTAAAGAACGGTTCATCAGCTACTTTTTAACCGACTTTCGAAAAATGAGGAGGTTCTACGTTCGACTTCTTGTATGTTTTTTTAAATATTTTTTTCTGTTTTCACCGATCTCTCCGTCAATTGTGGACCGGTATTGAAAATATTTTTTTTGTTTGAAAGAGTATGTTCCTAAATTGGTCCCATTTTAATCTGGTGGAGATCTGATGAAGAAGTTCGAAGATATACAACACAACTCTTCAATAAATACCGGCAAATCTCTCGGGACTGCTGCAATCGCATGTCTGTTTATTGTTTATACCATTTCCCAAAAAGGAGGAGGTTCTATGTTCGACATTATGTATGTTTTGTGTATGTTCACCGACATCTCCGTCAATTGTGGACCGATTTCAAAAAAATTTTTTTTGTTTGAAAGAGTATGTTCCGAAATTGGTCCAATTTTAATTTGGTGAAGGACTGACGAAGATATTCGAAGATATACAACAAAACTCTTCAATAAACAACGGCAAATCTCTCGGGATTGCTGCAATTGCATGTCTGTTTGTTGTTTATACCATTTCATAACATAACATCACGCCAGTACGCTCTTAAGGGGTACGCAGATCTCTCATTTCACCGGTTATGTTCAAGTTTCATGATATTTGGGTAATATATTCTGGCGTTATACGAGTAGGTAACTTACTAAACAACTTGCCTATTAGGTAGGTACAACTAAAAAGTAAAAAATTAAAAAACTTTTTACAAAAAAATACTACCGACTTCCAAATAAAACTACAAAGTGAAAAATAACTTTATTTTTAGAAGTCGGTGTCCATAACGCAATAAAATTGGTACCTACGAAAGACACCGACTTCCTTCCTTCCGACGAAGTTATTTTTCACTTTGTTGTTTTATTTGGAAGTCGGTAGTATTTTTTTGTAAAACGTTTTTTATTACTGTCTTAGAAGCCGCCGAAAATAAGATTTCCAAAGTATGTAATTAATGAATTTCAATAAAACAACTCATTATGTCTCAATTTTCGCAAATGTTTTACCTATTAATTATGAAATTAAATGAAATAATTTACGTGTCATGTTACGCGTGTGTATTATAATTACACTCAAAGTGCGTAGATTAACTAATCATTACAACATAAATCAATCAATACCGAATTTATGTTCAACGATGAAATAAATAATCTTAATAGGCAGTCGGAAGATCAACTCATCATATGACCCGAAAGACGTCCACAGCTGGACATAGGTCTCCCCCAAGCGTCGCCACATTGATCGGTCCCGTGAGTCTCGCATTCAGCGGATCCTCGAAACCTTCACCAGGTCATCGGTCCACCTGGTGGGAGGCCTTCCAACACAACGTCTTCCGGTTAGCGGTCGCCACTCCAAAACCTTTCTGCCCCATCGGCCATCCATTTTGCGAGCAATGTGCCCTGCCCACTGCCACTTAAGTTTGGCAATTCTTCGGGCTATGTCGGTAACCTTGTTTCTCTTGTGGATCTCTTCATTACTGATTATTTGTTTTAATATGTATTGTGTGTATTTTATAGTATGTATGTATATATTTGTATTTGAATAAACCTATCTTGTCGTGATTTACTTTCAATATTGCACCTACCACTATTGTTCTCTGCATCACCCAAAGGTTGACTGGTAGAAAATGCCTATGGCATTAAGTCCGCCTCTGTACGTATGTGTGCATGAAGTATTAAATAAATAAATAAATAATACACAAAAAAACGCTGAGCATGGCCCTCTCCACCAGCCCTTTGGGTGACTGTAAACTTTCTGTTGAGGCCCATTGCGAGCGACCACGTCTTAGCTCCATATGTCATCACACTGTATCACTGTCATTGACTTTTGTCTTGAGACACTGCGGTAAGTTGGACGAGAAGATACCGCGCAACTTCGCGAACGCTGTCCAGCCGAGTCGGATTCGACGGTTGACCCCTTTCTCGAAGTTGACCCTACCCAACTGGATCGATTGTCTCAGGTAAACATAGTAGCCCACAACTTCGAGTGTAGTGTCTCCGACCTTGATTGGAGACGGTGTAACATGGGCATTCAACATCACCTTGGTTTCAAGCTTCGGAAAGCTCAACTATTTACGTTAATTATCGGTTCAAAGTACCCCCTCTCTCCCCCTGTTTCAGCTGTAAACAGATCATAAACTAAACTATTCCAACACTTCACCGATCCGATTGGCAAACTTCCTTAGTTCTCTGCGGTACTGTGAGTCCGCCAAGTGATACACGTGCGTTTAAAGTAGACGAGAGAATGTACCTACTTAAAATAGTTATGGTCATACTTGTGTGTGCAATTCAGTAGAATTCATTGAAACTATTAAATAGGTATCACACAACAAACATTCTTGACCCTTAAACAATACTGCATATCGTTTGTGATATGGTTTATTGCCGCATAAAGGCTACACTCATACATGTTGGCATATCTTTGTCTAACCGCAACATTTTTATTTTTCCCAAACGGCAGCATAATGAGCGAAAACTCTAAGAAGATTAAACGAAGCTTTGCGACGAAATTTTAGACATACAAAAATGAATCCCGAGGGAACGGCTCCTTATTTTTTGCTTTGCCATGCAAGGTACCAATGTGTCTACTACCATCACACAGTGTCAGGACTGTTGAACAAGACTTTTTTTTAATATTTTACGCTTCATTAGCTTAAAAAGTTACACAATATTTTTATTAGTTTGTTAGAATGTACAAACTAGAGTTAGATGAGAGGTGCACACAAGCATTTTCAATTAAGATAAGAAATCGTTTTTAATTAAAGATGATCCCAAACCACAGTTGAAAACAAACACAATAAAATAAAATTAAAGGAAACTAGTTGTAACACTTGTGCCGGGTGCGGTTAAATGCACATGTCGCCACTTGCAGTAAGCTATCAGCTTATTTACACTAACACGACGCTAAGTTCTAGGGAAAATACGCATTGATTTTTAGGGTTTCGTAACCAAAGGATGCAATCGACATCCAGTACTAAGCGTACATCACCGTCTGTCTCTATGCTTGTGCCTGGCTGTATTTTCAAGCTTTATTTGAAGAAACTAAACAAATGATAAGTTACACAGAAAACGTCTGCTTGTGTTAGCACTTAGTACGCGAATCCTCGAGTTAACCTACTGTTTTGTTTAGTAAATTGCAACGCCAGACTTTCTGAACTATGTTATGTACTTCCGTAGATCTGTCGCTAAAGCATTTCATCCACTAACTTGTATCAAAGTCATAGAAACCGGAGAAAATCTCAGAGCGCTTAAATAGTACTCAAAGAGATGGATGCCCTCAGAGGGTAGAAGTGGGAGTGGCTTTTATCGTGACATTTGCATAAAGTTAAACAGCCGATGTTTTAATCAGACGTATTACTGCGCAACTTTTAACTACTAAACACGCTACATTCTACTTTATTGCTTAGAATACAAGGTCTTATTTGCACCTGACAGTTTAATCTGTATTTAAATAACAGGATAATTTGTATTTAGAATAGGATGTTTGAGGCTTTTGTGTTCTTTTAGAAGTATTTTGGTGAATAAATTGTAGTTCTAAAAACTAAAAAACACGCTTTAATGGTAAGGATAATGGGACAATCTGTTTAAATTATTGCATTTTCATCGGTCATTGATAAGTGTGCAAAGTTTCAAATCAATCCAACGTTTTGAAGTGGGTGAAAATCACGTTCAAAGATTCCGTTACATTGATACATTGTTACATTGATACATAGATACATAGATAAATACATACCAAGCTTATAAAAGCGTGTTAAAAAAGAGGCTATGTATTAATTGGAGTGGTAGGATCTGACATTAGACGCGCGGCGGGTTAGTGACGATTACTGAGGGTTGTGTGACATAAAATTCAACAAGTTTCTTATAAATAAACAAAACGTTTTTCCGCATGCAAAGCAAACTTTTTTCAATTTGAACATGATTATTGCTCATTTCTGGTACAAAACATTTTTCTTCAATATTATGTCGCGGGTGCATAGTCAAACATGGGCGTATATTTAAGGACCCTTAGAGCTCGGGAGAGCTGTGCGCTGAGCGGCCAACTATGTCACACTCACATGCTCTGTGTGACACAGTGTTGATCTTATTACGTCATCACACCACACACAGCAGAACATTTCGTCTCACTAGTAGACTATCTACACTGAGCTTCACCTTTTCACGTTCGCTCTAGAATTCCATCACTCCTTATTATAGCATTTTATCACGTTCGACGACGATAAGCGACCTCTGCATTGTGGACCTTATTGCTTCGACATACGCCATACAGTTACACTGTACATCGGTTTAATTTACATGTAAATTAAATGGCGCCGTGCGATTTATATCAATAGAGTATTGATAAGGGAGAATATTATGATGTATGGCGGGGCTAGTGGCGCGTAGCCACGTAGGCGGCGTAGCACTACGTACTACGGCGTAGCATGCAGGATACTCGGTGACGTCACGCGTATGATTTATAAATTTTACAAAGCATGTCCTCGAAAAGAGCGTTTTCCAAGCTGCCAAACTGTGCGGAAAGTGTCACTTTTTTTACTAGTGCTTTTTACTTTCCTGTACTTTTTTAATTTTTAACTCCAACGTCAGCCCGCCGCATAGAGTTTTTATTATTTGAGATAAGTTTTAAAAACTAGTTAAGTACAGATTATCATTCATATAAAAGATAAAACAAAACTAATACTTCATTTATGGCGTTATAAATTACTCTAGATTTAGATTTTGATTAACAATATTAATTTTAAATATTCATTAAATATGTTTGGCAGAATGGTTATTTTGCTCGTGCCTTTTTGCGTTACGACGTGACAGCTATTTGCACTTGCGCAGTAGATAAGCCCGAGGAACTAGGATCTATTAGTTAATCTGTGGATATGCTAAGCGCCCTTGAATAAGCGCCATTTTATAAATTTCTTGCTTGGTTTATATATATTTTTTTATTTCCTCGCACAATGCATAGTAAACTGTTGTATGATACACGTGCGTAAGATGATTTCCGACTCGTGTCGATTTATCCACACATAGTAAAGCGCTTGTAAGTCGCGTCCGATACCACTGGGCCACTACTGCTCTGATTGATTTATAAATACATACAATTCCTTAAAATAAAAAGAGAAAGAACTAAAATAGTTATTTATACTACAAGTGCGGAAAGTAGGTGATTTCAAATCACCACTGCTCTCAAAACGGTGAAGGAAAACATCGAGAGGAAACCGGCATGTCCTAGAACCAAAAATTCGAAGACATGTGACATCCACCAACCCGCACTGGGTCCGCGTGGTGGATAACGGCCCATTCCTTCTCACAGAGAGGAGGCCTGTGTCCCAGCAGTGGGAACATTAATAGGCTGATGATGTGTGATGATGTGATGTGATCAATCAATCTGCCTAGCCTTTTCCTAACTATGTTGGAGTCGGCTCCTAGTCTAACTGTTTCAGCTAAGTACAGTTTTTTTACATGGAACGACTGCCTACTTGACCTTCACAACCCAGTAACTGGGTAAGAGGATACCCCTTGGCAAGACTGGTGTCAAATTTCAGGTTTCTGACTACCCATAACGGCTGTCAAAGATCTTTAAATGTCAGGACCAACGGCTTAACGCTGTATAAAGATGGTCACCCATCCACGCCGACCTTGGGAAACGTTGCTTAACCTTGAAGATCAACCCGCACGGTTGTTATTATTTAGACACAAGCTCCTCATCTCTATATTTGTTGGTGCTACCCATTGCGTTTGTGTTATGTAACAATTTGTTTTTTACTACTAACAAGATCACACGCGCTCCTCTCAGATAGCAAGTTCTAAGTAAGTTTAGCAAACAGAATTAGTTCGTAAGTGTGTCAGTTTAATTAATGCGAGTACCGAGTGTACGCTCAAACAAGTTCGTTTACTTCACAAACTTTATTAAGTTCATACATCATTTAAATAAAATCGACTCTCTTTTACTAACATAAACAGATAACTAACATAGACGGATTTATGATTTATCTTACAAAAAATCTTGCTTTGAAATGGACATAATAGACTTCTACTACAGAACGTCACTTACTACAGACATGACCTTTTGTGAGTTTTATAAAAGTTGTATTTAAAACAGTTTAGATATATATTAATCCGGTGTCTGCTAGTGGCTTCGCCCGCGTGAGTGTTTATGTCAAGGAAACATACCGCAGAGCTAAAAAGTATCCTATGTCCATGCCTTTACATAGTATCAAGGTCATGGTCTAACAAGTTTCATCCACATCCGTTCAGCAGTTAATAAAAGGTAACAAACAGACGGAATTACTTTCGTATTTATACGTAAACTAGCTTCTGACAGCGGCTTTGCCCGCGTGAATATCGAAAATTAGGAACATATGCCCGGATTAAAAGTATGTGCTATTCCTGACTATAATCTATCTCTGTGCCAAATTTCATCCAGATCCATACAGCCGTTTGAGAGTGAAGAAGAACAAACATACAAACACACACACACACACTCACAAACTTTCGCCTTTATAATAGTAGTGTCACATATATCATATACGTGATATTAGTAAGGATAAAACAAAACTTTTTCCTAACGAAGTATGCTAAATATCAATTCAATGTCAGTCTGAAGTCTCAGAATACTTTTTTTTAAGTGTTTTACAATATTTACTGTCTGTATTTCCTGTTAGCTATAACCTGGGCGTCTTTAAGTCAAGAGTGAATAGGTTACTTCTAGGCAAGCGTGCTTCACCGTCGCGCGTCGACCAAATCATCGCTTACCATCAGGCGAGATGGTGACTTAAACTAAAGAAGGACTAACTGGTAACTGAAGAAGGAGTTATAAAATCCAACTTCGCAACTGAACGTAGAAAAATAAAACTAATATTATTAAGGCAAAAGTTTGTGAGTGTGACTTCTTCACGCAAAAACTAATGAACGGATCGGGATGAAATTTAGCATAGAGATAGATTATATTCTGGAATAGCACGATACTTTTTATCCCGGGAATATGTTCCCTTGGGATAATTTTCGACATTCACGCGGGCGAAGCCGCTGGCAGAAGCTAGTATTTTCAGTTTGTACTACCGCGGGTGCGAATTGCGAAAGGAGCCGATACGAGCGCGCGTTAGAGCCACGGGGAATGGTATAGCTCGTTCCTGGATCCTTGCGCGCACGCTCCTCGTTTAAATCTCTTTCGGAATTTGAAAAATATCCTATGTATTCACCTCTAATCTGCGGTATTCACTATTTCGTTCTGGAAAGTTTTACGATACTCAATTAGTGATGTAGTCGGGTCGAATATTGACTTTATAGATGATATCGACAAAAGAAAATAAGTAATTTGCTTGGAAATCGAATCTAATTTGACTTTAGATTACAAAACGTCGAAAATACTTCTACACTAACACAAAATTGACTACCTCGCGTGCATTCGCCGTATGGACTAGTACTGGTAACGACTCCGGTCACTCCAATGCGTTATTCGAACTTAAACATTATTAATTTAGAAATCATTATTATGGAGGATGTTATGATTTGATTTTTGTATATTTTTACATGGTTCATAAGCATATATTTACTATCTGTTTTAAACAGCTAACAACGTTATTTAAGTAATTTTTCAATGGCAATTGTACAAAAATTTTACTGTTCCAAGTACATTTTATAAGTTGGTCGACTATTACTCGTAAACTTGTAAAGCCTACTTATCCGTGATAGTTTTCCTTTTAATTTCGTTATATTTACTACTGCCGTGCATTTTTTCACATAGCCAAGAGCAACCATTTCGCTGGCAGAGGGGGTGGACACTTGACTCTAACATAAATTTGCAATTTAAAGCTTAATTGTACGCAAACGGATCTCTGAATAGAAAAATGGTTCTAAAAAATCCATAATATTTTTGAATGGCCTATCCAACGATACCCCACACCATGGGACAGATTAGAAAATAAATACAACCCCACTTTACGCCTATGGGAGGTAAACAAAAAAAAAAAACTTCATTTTATTTTACCACTTTGCGGAATTATTAATATGTATATTCATACTAAATTATAGCTTTCTAGTACTTAGATTCTCTGAGCTAAGCTGCGGACGGACAGACGGACAGAGCGAAACTATAAGGGTTTCTTTTTGACTTCGGAACCCTAAAAACTATATAAATAAAAGCGAAAGGTCACTCACTCACTTATCACGAAATATCGAAAACCGCTGGACGTAAAAAGATGAAATTTTCCAGGGAGGTTCCTCAAGTGACGTATTTACGTTTATTGCGAATTCTATTTATCAAACAAACGCGTAAATCTAAAATAAATTGTATGAAATTTCTACAGTTTGTAAGTTGGACACATGAAATTAAAGAATTACGCTCTTGGGTGATAAAAAAAGTGGTTTTTGGAAATTCTACTCCTAAGGCGGTGAAAAGGTGAAATTTAGTTAGGCTTATATATTTGAAACTTGGTATAAATATTAAACTAAGTAACTAGTAAAGGTTTGCATTATTAGTTTTTCAAAACTACTCCGAA
The DNA here is from genome assembly GCA_948252205.1 of Orthosia incerta. NCBI lineage: Eukaryota > Metazoa > Arthropoda > Insecta > Lepidoptera > Noctuidae > Orthosia > Orthosia incerta. Next base: position 30,076,053 of record OX411758.1, read on the forward strand.
AAGACAATTTAGGGGTTGTTCAAGATTTTTGAAGAGTTTAACTGTACAGGGCTTCTTTTTATGATGTAAGGGAAGACTAAGAAACTATTTTTAGAAATTCAACCTTTAAGGTGGTGAAACTAAAAAGTCATCTAGGATAAAATACGGATCACGCGAACGAAGTCGCGGGTTAAGTGCTAGTTAACGACACCCAATACGTGAGGACGATGCTCCCATAATAACCTACGTACCATACTACTTATAGGTATAAAGTATCACAAGAAGCAGAAGCTAAGTTTGTTTTCAAAGTCTGTATCATTAATTTTATCTCTTTAGACGCCTTATTTATCCTAAGCAGTCTTAATTAACTAACTAGAACACGTCGCTGGAGTCACAACACAAATAACTGAACCTTGATAATTTGTGTTTAGTCCAAATAGTGTTGTTTTGTAATCATCTGAGCGACTGTGGCGCCATCTCATGTCTCCTCCGGGAAATTAGCGTCGCTTCACATCCACAGACACGCTCCGTCTTATGTTCTATATTCTATGTCATTCTATGTATGGAATTAATTTATAATTAAACTAAGTCATTGTTTTTTAACCGACTTTCGAAAAAGGAGGCGGTTCTATGTTCGACTTCTTGTATGTTTTTTTTTTTTTTTTTTTTTTTTTTATGTATGTTCACCGATATTTCCGTCAATTGTGGACCGATTTTGAAAATTCTTTTTTTGTTTGATAGAGTATGTTCCGAAATTGGTCCCATTTTAATTTGGTGAAGATCTGATGAAGAACTTCGAAGATATACAACAGAACTCTTCAATAAATAACGGCAAATCTCTCGGGACTGCTGCAATCGCATGTCTGTTTATTGTTTATACCATTTCATAACATAACATCACGCCAATACGCTCTTAAGGGGTAAGCAGATCTCTCATTTGATCGATTTTGTTCAAGTTTCATGATATTCGGGTAATCTATTTTGGCGTTATAGGAAACTTACTAAACAACTTGCCTATTAGTTAGGTACAACTAAAAAGTGAAAAATAAAAAAACTTTTTTACAAAAAAATACTACCGACTTCCAAATAAGAAAACTACAAAGTGAAAAATAACTTTATTTTTGGAAGTCGGTGTCCATAACGCAAAAAAATGGTACCTACGAAAGACACCGACTTCCAAAAATAAAGTTATTTTTCACTTTGTAGTTTTCTTATTTGGAAGTCGGTAGTATTTTTTTGTAAAAAAGTTTTTTTTTGTTTATAATTTACCTTGCATAATATTTGCACGCCATAGAATGTGGCAAACATGTCGGGATCTTTTGTTTCTTTTTTTTTGTATGCATATTGTATGTGTTACCCATGTTTGAGCAAATAAATCTTATCTAATCTTATCTTATCTATGTCACTATTTGTTTACGTATCAACTCGTGTCCACGGTTCGATACCCGGGTAGGGCAGTCCCATTAGGTTTTTCACCAGTTATTTATCAGCAAGCGAACGAATTTTTATTTTTTTATTTGATAGTCTTGCGCTTTACCACTGTCTCACCTGAAGGTAAGCGATGATGTGGTTAACGGTGAAGCACGCTTGCCTAGAAGTAATCTATTCACACTTGAATTAAAGACAGGTTGCAGCTATCGGGGAATACAGACTCCAGCAGGGAATTTTCAATTTTGAGCACTCCTAGCTGTACGCATATTGAAAGTATTCCCAAAACGTTTAGTGCGTATTGGTGGAATATCCACCGCGTACCGATAAAGAAAATAAATTTATTTGGCATAAACCAAAGGCAAGTTTTTTATATAACTTGGGAGTAAATTGCAGCCTATTATTATTTTTGTTGACTAATACGTTGCATCACTATCTCATCTGAAAAGTAAAATTATACAGACACTACCTCTCACCTTTGCCGTTGCTTTACAAAGCGTATCATGTGCCATACTATAAACTATAGTTTCCCCGTCATATATGGGAACAAACGATTTTTTTTTAAATGTAAGTCATCAATAGGTATTTCCAAATAAATGCTTTCATAGGGAACTCTAAATGTGATTTGAAAAATCGAGTTTCTCACGGCAAAAGTGTTAATTTATTTACTACCAAAGAACCTTGATCGGGATCAAAGAGCTGTTTGTTAGCTCTAGTGCAGTACTAACAAGTTTATTAATTTATCAAAATCAGTTTTCACTATTACAGTTGATCCTTTGAGAGTGGGATTGCGGGTGCGGCGTGTTTGTTGATTGCATTCGGAGAGCTGTGACGTCAGAACGATCGGACAAAGCTGCTCTCGACTGATGCTGTTTTCTGTTGACAGGATCTCGCTGGAACTAGATTGTAGAGGTCGGATAGTGCGACTGGGGCAAGCTTTAACTATGTTAATCTATACTGTAATATTATAAAGAGGATTTTTTTTTTGTTTGTTATTTTGATTCTATAATATTGTAAACAAAGTCAAAGTCAAAGTCAAAACGTTTATTGCGAACTAAGTGTATAGTTGGTGAACACTTTGCACTTTGTGGTTGTAAAAGATATCGATAAATACTATGAAAAAGCTTCCGTGGGGTTTGTTGCCCTTAATCCCCACGAGAACTAGGTCTAGCGAACGGGCAGTAAGCTCGATGAGCCTTCGAAATATAAATTAATTGACAAGCCTTATTTAAATAAATACCTAGTCTTGTCTTTCTGTGCTTTTATTCATAAAACCCTTGCGTTACACACCACATACATTGGAACTCTGATACACAGTAAATAATCAATAACCATCTTGACATTCAAAGCTTGCTATCTTGGTAGATATCAATACTTTTATATAGAGTTCCATTCATGATTCTAACAGCAACTACTGGACCGATTTTAAAAATCCTTTCACCAATAGAAAGCTACATTATTCTTGAGTGACATAGGCTATTTTTTATCCCGAAAACGGGTCCTGTGGGGTGGTCCACGGGAGTGACGTCCGGGGAACAGCTAGTAATAAATAATAATAATGTTAGCTTGTAACTGTCCCACTGCAGGGCAAAAGCCTCTTTTCTTACAGAGAAGACACGAGCATTGATCACCAGGACGCTTGCTCAGTGCGATTTCAAACTTTTATTGACTATAAAGCCAAGTTTTCTGAAGATGTTTTTCTTAATCGTTGTCAGCGATATCCAAGACAAACTAAGAAAGTACATATGAATTCAAAAAGTCACATTGGTACTTATCGTACGGTTGAGAGGCGAGTTCTCAGCCACAGAGCCACCACGCCATCACTAATTGACACTAATTATCCACACAATTAATGTCACATTAGTTTAACCACATAACAAATAGCGGCAGCCAATTAAAAGTGACAGTTGTGTGTGGTACTCTGATGACAGATACATTAAACCGCATTCGTGTGACACGCGACACATGACGAACTGATTATTGTTTGTTTACTGATTTATGAAGCTTGCCAGTTTTGAAAACCCAGGAAACCACTTTTATTTTACGAGTATGCATAGTTTACAGTTATAATACCAGTTTGTTACTGCCCCTCTGCAGGGCGAAAGTCTCTTCTCATACAGAGAAGGCACGAGTATTGATCACCATGCTTACTTAAGACAGGTTGGTGATTTCAAACTTATGTTAGCGTTTTTTAGCTATACATAATTATATAAAATAAATAATAATTAAAAATATCATCCATGTCTAAATAAGACTTGTCACTTAATTGACTTGTCATTACTAACGTTGTAACATAATTATTGTCTACTTTCTAAAACAGACATAAATAAAATGACGCTTTTTTAATTCTGTATTTTTCCATTCGATCATCTTCCAACTTTACTGCTAAGGTCATAAGTGTGAAATCGTCGATCGGGAACTTTCACAATTGTACATTTCATCCACCTCTTTTCGTAATTAACACGCACCTCATACTTCATCGCCAGTCGATGAATGGCTCCATCAAGTAGAGTTATTATAGGAGGTGTTACAATGACAAAGTAACTAATTATATATACTTTATTACACACTATAATAAGCATCACATCACATCATCACATCATCAGCCTATTAATGTTCCCACTGCTGGGACACATGCCTCCTCTCTGTGATAGGGAATGGGCCGTTATCCACCACGCGGGCCCAATGCGGTGGATGTCACATGTCTTCGAATTATTGGTTCTAGGACATGCCGGTTTCCTCACGATGTTTTCCTTCACCGTTTTGAGAGTAGTGGTGATGAAATAATTTACACAAAGTAAAGCGCCTGCCTGGCTCGAACCCACGACCAACAACTTGTAAGTCGCGGCCGATACCACTGGGCCACTGCTCTCATAATAAGCATAGAACAAACATATATAAACAGTTATGTTGGGTATAAACTCACCGCGGTTACGTCGCTCCTGCGTCCACGAGTTTATTGCACAACACACACTCATTGAACGTACAGTATGGATTCAAACACTGATCACTTCTGACATGGAACACAAACTAAAAGCGGCGATAGTTTTATTCACAGTTTTTTATATCTACTTTACACATATGGCAGTGTTAAATACTCGTGTATTAAATGCTCTGTATATTGACCTGAAACAAACAAAGATTTTTGTTACTCGTGGTGAAACAGGAGTTGAAACGATAACTTAGGATTCAAATTGTGTTCAAAATTACAAACTTAGTTTTTCTAGAAATGTTCTACCTCACAATCAAAGACTTCTAATAGTGAGCAATCACACCCACACTGGATAATAAACAGAAACTTTTCTGGTAGCTCATAGCTGAACGAATAGGTAAATTCTTCGAATATATTTAACACTAGCTATTCCCCGCCGCTTCGCGCCGGTGGACTACCCCATAGGAGCCGTTTTCAGGATTTAAAAATAGCCTATGTCACTCAAGAATAATGTAGCTTTCTATTGGTGAAAGATTTTTTTAAATCGGTCCAGTAGTTTCGGAGCCTATTCGGTACAAACAAACAAAAAAATCTTTCCTCTTTATATTAGTATATATATAGATTGGAAATTAAGCGCAAAGTTCAAGCTATGAACATTTCTTGAAACTTCTCCTGTTTGCCGAGACGGTTTGGCTGCCCTTTATTGCGAATTTACAATTTCTATCCATCACTGAAAGGTTTGCTGGGAGAAAACCTAACTCAATTCAATTACACTGACACACTCATGAGTGAGTTGAGTCTGTGCTAACAAACTGACTAACAGTTTGTCCGCTTACTTCTATTTATAACTTTCTATATAAGAGGAAAGCCTGTAATCTTGTTAGTAGTAAAAACAAAATGTTACATAAAACACACTGGGTACCACCAAAACGTATAATACAGATAAAAGTTCCTTAAAATGAATAGAGAAAGAACAAACAAATATATAAATCAGTAGCGTGACGTCATTGAGTGGCCAACGTGCTACGCCGTAGCACGTAGCGCTACGACGCCTACGCGGCTACGCGCTACGAGACCCGCCATACATCATAATATTACAAGCTTTTAATTAACTTGCACTGTATGTATGTATGTATGTAAGTGTGTTCGGGTCAAATCTTGCAGCTGAATTTTAAAGCAGTTATCCTCCACCGATTAAGGTGAAATTTTGAGTACACGTTTAGTTTGAATGACAATGCATGGTTAGCTAAGTGACGTCATTCTAAATACAATATGGCGGACGGCTCAAGATTGCGGACTAGTTATTTTTTTGTGCGCTGCCATGATATGGGTATCAAATGAAAGGGTTTACTGAGAAGAATACGAAAAAAGCTTGTTTTAAAAAAAATATTTTTTAATGACTAAATTTTCTCCCTTATCAATACTCTATTGATATAAATTGAGTTTGAGTTTTTAACACAATTTAGCAAAATGGGGTTTTATAGACCCGCCTGATACCCAGTTTGAGTGCGGTGCCCCTTTGCAAGATATGGCACACATGCTGGAGTGTCCCAAGTGCCCATACTCCTGCACTTTGGAAGACCTTATGCTCGCCACTGACGCCGCAATCGGGGTGGCCACCTACTGGGCCCAAAATTTATGAAGAGTTTCCCATCGACTCGAAAAGAAGAAGAAAGAAGAAGATTGATATAAATCGCTCGGCGCCATTTGCATGTAAATTAAGCCGCTCTACAATTTAACTGTGTGCCATATGTCGCAACAATAAGGTCCACAATGCAGAGGCCGTCAATCTTCGACGTAGTACATGATACAACGCTATAATGGAATTCTAGACCGAAAGCGAAAAGGTGAAGATCACTGTGAATAGTGTACTTATGAGACAAATTTAATGTTCTGCTGTGTACGTTGTGAGAAGTGACGTCATCAGATGAACATTGTGTGACACATATTGCATGTTTGTGTGCCTTAATTGGCCACTCAGCACACAGCCTGGTTCGCCCGCGCTCAAAGTATTCTCAACTCGTACGAAATACGCTTGAACGCTATAAAATATTGAAGTCTATATCATACACAAAAATGAGCAAATATAATGTAATAAAAATGAAAATATTCCAGACTATAATCTATCTCTAATCTATCTAAGATAAAAAAAAAAAAAAAAAACTCTGTGCCAAACATGCAGATCCGTTCAGCCGTTCTGTCGTGATTGAGTAACAAACATACATCCACACATTCACACACAGTTCCATCCAAACTTTCACTTCTCTTCGATCAATATCAATACATATAATAAATCAGTAGAAAAGTCGTTTTTGTACATCGAAAATATTGCCAAAAAAAATAGTCAGGGTGCTAAAGGATAACCAACAGAACCCATTGCCAGCATTTTTGGAAACGCATCACGTAAAATATGCGAAACCAATGTAGAAAACGTTTATACACAAAAAAATTACGTAAATTGATGTATTACTTAGTTTTTGTTTCATCGCAATCGGTTTACTCTATCAAAAGGTAGATGAATTTAAACACACGCAATTCAGATACTCGGCCAGTTGAACTCGATATTCGATAGATGGCGTTGTGCATTTGAAGTCATTTTCTGAATGGCGGTGTTAAGATTCCCCGCGAAAGAATGTTGAGCTAAAAAAACTTGAGAGGTGTCAAGGGACACCCGGATGGAACGAAGTTCCTTTAGTGCCCATACTCCTGCACTTTGGAAGACCTTATGCTCGCCACTGACGCCGCAATCGGGGTGGCCACCTACTGGGCCCAAAATTTATGAAGAGTTTCCCATCGACTCGAAAAGAAGAAGAAAGAAGAAGATTGATATAAATCGCTCGGCGCCATTTGCATGTAAATTAAGCCGCTCTACAATTTAACTGTGTGCCATATGTCGAAAAAATACACATATAATTTACATATGTGTATACATATATATACACATATATATATTAGAATATACTATATTTATTACATATTTATAGTATATTCTATTCTAGATTTGGCCTATCTCCTCCCGTTTCCGAGATACAATTTTATTTCTTAAATTAATGTTTTTTAATTCCAGCTGATGGCGACAGATGGTGGTAGGTGATGGTTAACAAATGTGGATTTTACAATTTGAATAGTTGGTTCGGTCGTTCGTATATTTCGATCTTACTTAAAAAATGTTTTAAAATTATTTTATGAAAAGGATTTCGATTAAATGTGAGCGGGTGAGGGGTGAGGGTGGGAGGGGTTTGTTGCATGATTTTATAGACTTTTTATATTGATATTTTAAAATGGGGTAAAAAAAAATTGCGGGGGGGAAGGTGAAAAGTTAAGGATGGGGGTTATCCTATCTTTTCTCCGGCCAGAAGCGATGGCGGGCAGAGGGGCAAATTTTTACTCAGAATTAAGCTAGCCCCAACCGTTTCCGAGATATGGAGGTTTTTAGGTTTTCTGATTTGATCGCCGGTTCGTTATTAGTGGCGGCTCGGGGTCGGTTTTCGAGTAGTGTCGACTCGAGTCGGCCTTTGGTGGAGGGTTTTGTACGTCTGGCGTTAAGAAACTATACTAACTATAAATATGTGAATACACATATATATATGGCGTATAGGTTAGAACACGCACGAAACACGCGCACTCCGCACGGCTTACAACTATAGCAAAAAGTGTCGTTATAACTATTCGTCACAATTTTTTCCGTCTAGCCCCCTTTCGCAACGCGCGATAAGGAACTTCGTTCCAAAAAAATGGTAGGTAGGAAAGTAAGTAATTATTTTACCGAATTCTGCTGAGTTGGTTACGAAAACTATCCACCATTACTCACGGGATCCTAAATTATTGAAGTCAAACGTATGTATTTCACTTAGTGGACCCAAAGTCCCGCAGAGAACAAAGGAAGTTCACCGATCGGATCAGCAAAGTGTTGGAATAGTTTAGTTTATGATCTGTTTACAGCCGGCACAGGGGGAGGGGCTTTGATCCGACAATTAACGTGAATAGTTTTGGCTCTCGACTGACAATTAATTTGCGGTTTATGTATTTTATCGTTGAACGTAACTTCGGTATTAAATGGTTTATTTGATAACAATTTGAAGTGAAATTGTTGCTAATTCAGGACACGTGGAAATATAATTGTATCGGTATCAGAGATAAAGTTCGGATGTATGCGTAGTTGTTCTAACGATTGTCATTCTAGAGTAAGTGGTGGGATCGAGCAATTGCTGTACATCTACATAAAGGATTAAATTTATCCTCACAGTTTGAGCCCTAAGCGTCACTGGTGATATTTTTTTTGTAGTTTATGAAGTGGAATGACATATGAAATCAATAATACGAGTAAAATTAATCTCCGCAAAGCGCCCACATGGGGCGGTATTAGTTTGTAAAATGGTTTTTACACATATATGATGTGGATGAATCAAAGTGTATCGTCACAGAATCACAGTGTGTAATAGAAACCCGTTATAATTGGCCATCACGTGTAGTTGAGTTAATTGCTTGTTATTGTCATAGCATGTCATAGTAACGATCACAAAAATAAACGTGGTTAAAACTGATTAAAGTCTAAACACGTGCTTTAATTTAAGATTAGCCCGCAGGACCGGATGATGTGGCAACACTTACTGAAAGCTTGTGTTCAGTAGTGAACGCATTTCGGCAGACTGGTGATGACAGTGATATATTAAATGATGAATAAATATCGTATTGTTTATAGAGAACTAGCTAAATAATCCAATGCAAAGCAACGTGACGAATGTAGGAGCTTACATAAGTGTACGTTATGTGGATAATATTATAGCTATACATATACGCTATACGTATAATGCGTGGCAGTGGAAGTCCGCATAATTTTCGAGTGGTCTCTATACCGAGGACAAAGCCATAAAACTAGTGTCCAGTTGAGCTCCACTCTCCATCGCCAGTTATACGACCAGGAGCCTCTTTTATATTTATTTATTATTTATTATATACTTTACTTACTCTCTCTTTACTTTTTTTTTTATAGTACGCTTTTTTACTTTCCTTACATGTTTTCGTGAACTTCCACTAGTTTTAACTGTTTGTTCACAAAATTAATAAATGAATTTGAATTTGTGTAACAAATATAAAAACATTTTACAAAAAAATACTACCGACTTCAAAATAAAACTACAAAGAGAAACATAACTTTATTTTTGGAATTCGGTGTCTTTCGTAGGTTCCAGTTTATTGCGTTATGGACACCGACTTCCAAAAATTAAATTATCTTTAACCGACTTACCAAAAAAGAGGAGGTTCTATGTTCGACTTTATGAAAGTAATTTTTTTTTTTGTTTATTTGCACCAACATCTCCGTCAATTGTGGACCGATTTTGAAATTATTTTTTTTTGTTTGATAATGCTGTAAGGTAGAATTTTCACCCTTACTCACCAGCAAACTTAGGGGTAGTTATTCTGCATGAGACAATAGCAGGGATGATTACACATGAAGTTGATTGAAGTAAAAGTCACACAGTTTGGTCAACTAATTTAATTCTCAGAGCATACAGTCCGTCATCACAATCTCTTGATGTTCAAAATATAAGTATAAACAACTCACTTTCAGAAGGAATACATTTTACCATCAATTCCCAATACTGGAGATATGATTTCTCAAACAGTACCGTTATCCTGTGCAGCTGTCCTCAAACTTTTGTAAATTATATCATCAGGAGTGTTCGGAACCTGCTGTAGCTATGTCTGCTAGTTGACCATTATTTAATTTATGATAATAACTAAAATAGTCCTAAGGAGACATTTGGAGCCCTGCCAAGGAAAAAAAAACGCATGGTAAAATCAAACTCGTAAATGTGTTACGAACATGGAAATTTAGACAAATTCAAACTAATACTCACAGCGCCTCTGAATCATCGATTTTTCATTTTGACGCTAGCCAGCTTTCTCTTTTCCATCATCTGGAATATTTATTTATATATTTTTGGGTTATGAAAATTCTCAGGTGCTACTGACCTCAAGTGCACACTTGTAAAATAATTGACAGTCATCTCAACCATAGACCTTGAACGTTTTATTTTTAACCCATAGACGAATTTTCTAAAGTATCCTTTATGTAACTAATTCGAAAACAGATCAGACAGATCGTCCAAAAGCCAGTGCGACCAGACGTGTGTCAAACTTTATAAAAAAAGCTTAGTTTACGTATTACAAATACTAGTCACCCCAGTTTGAACCTTAAAATTGAAATGTGTCAGTGCTAATTACTGTGCCAATTTATGTGCAAAAAGGACTTTTGTATACTACTATAAGGAGTGTGGCGCGATCGCCTAACGAAAAAGCGAACACACCAATGGCGGAAGCTACAACTACATCGTCATCGTACCCGGACTTGCGTAAATTGGACGAGAATAACGAGCCTCAATCAATAACTTTACGCAAAAGAAAGAGACCTGAGCTTGACCACGAGTTTAAAGAGGAGATTATCAAAATTCATACGGAAATAAATACCATGAATACCCAATTTACGGAAATAATATCCAACTTTCGTAAGGATATATTTGCTACTTAGAAAAATTCTCAAAAACTCAGTCTGACAACATGTCACAAATACGGCAAGACTTGAGTGAGCTTAAAACGGACTTAACGAGCATTAATCAACGTTCGGACAAGCTAACAGCTGAGCAACAGATATTAAAGTCTGATTTATCACAGTTAGCATGCAAAAGTGATATAACCGAACAAAAGCTACAACAAATCGAATGCCAAATTTCTTCCCTAAAAACAGAACCAACATCCACGTTTAAACAGGAAGAACTACTGCACGAAATGCGCGAAAGAAATGACCGACAGAAAAATATAATCATAGCGGGTGTTTTAGAATTAGAGGACGCAAACAAAACAAACCAAGAGTTTCTCGAAAAACAACAAATACAAAAATTATTAAAACCTGTGTACGGTGACAGCAACTACCCCAACATCACCAAATGCCTGCGCCTCGGAAAATATAATGCCGATAAAAACAGGCTCATCAAAATAAGCTTGGAATCACATGAAATAGCTCAACACATACTACGTAACAAAGACAAGGTCACTCCATCAAATTTAAAAATATTCTCAGACCAAACACCCAACCAACAAAAATACCTAAATGAATTAAGAACTGAACTAAAACACCGTCAAGAAAATGGAGACACCAATTTAATATACCAATTTAATATACAATATATTATGTTAAAGGACTACCTAATATTGTGAACAGTATACCCTCAAAAAACTAATATCCACTGCGACCCAAACAAGTTGTGCAAACCCAAACAAAACAACGTATCAAGCAATACGCGATTACTCTCAACTTACCAGCGATGCGCAAGCCCTTAAATTCCTATATCAACATACGAAGTTTATCAAAACAAGGGAAATTGGATGAACTTCAATGCATTTTGAAAAGCATACCCCACGTAATTCACCTGATTTTATTAAGCGAAACATGGATTAGATCCCACTCCGAAGGCACTTCACTATACATACCAAACTATACTCATCACTACAATTACCGCAATGATCGGCGCGGCGGAGGGGTATCAATTTTCATCCATAATGACCTTGAACACAAAGAGATTCAACAAAACAACAATTATAAACAATTATCTTTGGATTTGCCTGGAAAGGTATGCGCTGGACGTCGGCATTATCTACAAACCACCAGATACAAAAAACAAAAGCTTTATAGAATACTATTCTTCACAACTTCAAAAAAAACGACGATGCATTGCTTTTGGCGACTTCAACCTAGACTTACCCAAACCGGATCGGACTACGACAAGCTACACAAATATGATCAAGGAGGCTGGATACAAAATACTAAACAAAACAAACAAAAAATATTCTACTCGGACTACCGTTACCACCAATACTATATTAGACCACGTCTGCACAAACCTTTCCAAAGACGACTTTCACATGGCTGTCATTGAATCGTCTTTATCTGACCACAACTATACAAATATTTACCAGGAACTGAATAAATTCAAATGACCACCAAAAAAAATACATCACTACTCAGCCATTGACTACATAAATCTATACAAAGACGTCTCAAATACCAACTACATAACAACAAACGACGACTACCTTGATCTAGAGAGTTTCATAAAGGATAAAGTAAAAACAAACACGAAAAAGAAATCAAAAATCCTAAACCTACCCAGAGACGATTGGATCAACAGAAAAATTACGAGGGAAATTGTCAAGAGAAATCTGCTATGGAGAAAATCTAAAAGTAATCCAAACAACAACGACTTTAAAACCGATTTTATAGCAAAGAGAAATGAAGTGCAACACCTTATGAAGAAAGAAAAACGACAATATTTTTATAATAAATTCTCTAACTGCAAACTTAATTAACTATTTATCTAATAATAATCCGGTCACCGCCTGCAACATACCTAAGCTAAACGTAAACAACAAAACCATTAACGACCCTATCGAGATATGCGAAACTTTCAATAACTTTTTTGCGTCCGTGGGGAAACGCCTAGCCACCCAAATACCACACAAATTTCACAATAGCTTAACATACACCACAACAAACAAGAACCCTAACGCAAATAAATTAGATACCCTCAAGCCCTGTAATAGTGCTGAAATCATAAAGATAATCGATAATTTAGACCCATGTTGTAGCTCAGGAATTGATGGCATCACCACTAAAACTATTAAATGCATAAAAAACCTAATAGCGGCCAACCTAACTAACTGTATTAATAACTGTTTCAAAAGTGGATCATGCCCAGATACCCTCAAAATTGCAAAAGTGAACCCTGTTTATAAATCCGGCATAAAGTCAGATCGCGGGAATTATCGACCCATATCGGTACTACCGGTACTATCAAAAATTTTTGAACGGTTAATCTACATAAGACTAGAAAAATACCTAAATGACATCGATTATATTTATGATCGACAGTTCGGTTTCCGACCCAAATCCAATACCTTGTGCGCCACAATCGATTTAGTCACCACCATTAAAACAAACATTAACCAAAAAAACATTGCACTCGGGATTTTTATTGACCTAAAAAAGGCTTTTGACACAGTTTCTCATAAAATCCTCTTATTAAAGCTAGAAAGCATTGGTATCACGGGCGAAATGTATAATATCCTTTCCTCATACTTATACAATAGGAAACAAATAGTTAAAATGAGGAACGCGATGAGTAGAGAATCTCCCATAGAATTTGGTGTTCCCCAAGGATCTCTGCTATCCCCCCTCTTATTTGCTATTTACATAAACAATATTAAAGATTTAGGCTTAATTGGACAGCTAACTTTGTACGCCGACGATACTTGCCTATTCTACTTCGGTAACAACATAAACACCATTGTAGCTGACGCTCAACAAGACTTGGACATATTGTGTAACTAGTTTAGCTCCAATTTACTAACTATAAACGCATCAAAAACATCGTAGGTACATGATATTCTCAGCTAAAAATAAAAAAATCTCTGATCACCCAGCTTTACACATAAACAACACTAAAATCATCAAAAGCAATTGTGAAAAATACCTCGGACTTAGATTAGATAACAAACTCACTTGGCAAGCGCACATTGATTAAATAAGATCAAAAATAACACCGTTAATGGGATCAATGCGCGGGTACATAAATAACATCCCAAAAAGAATCCGCTTCAACATTAACAACTCATTAATTCGCTCACACATAAATTATCTTATCGAAATCTGGGGATGCGCTACAAAATCTGCAAATAGCACAAAATAAAATAATTAAACTTCTATTTAACTACGATTATCATACATCTACATCTGAACTATACAAAAACACCAAACTAATGAGCATTCATCAACTTTACACTTTCAATTCCTGCGTTCTCATTAGAAGAGTTCTTAACAAAACCATACACACACAGTTATCCTTCAACACCAAAACATCCAAATACAGCCAAAGAAACCCTAACCAAATACAGACGCGTCCCCCGCGAATGCAATATGGCAAGAAAAATATAAAATACGAAGGCGTCCAACTTTATAATAATCTACCAGCAGGAACACATCTTCTTTTAATGTATTCAGAGCTAAACTCAATCAGTACGTCACTAACAACACAAAACTTCTGAGCTAACGATAAGTCTCACTAAATCAATGTCGACATCGTGCCTACCTACATTAAGAAAAAAAACTGTTAGCTACTGGACTACACTAACCTTAGTCATGTATTTATTCGCTAAGTGAACAATGTATGTTCTTTTAGAATAAATAAAGAATCTTTAAACCGAAAAGAATTTAATAATTTATTATTTTATGTGTTGAATTTGTGTGTTTGTTGAATTAAATTATTTCACACAAATAGGATATATTTTTTTATTGATACGTTTATCAATGCCATACATATGCCAACGCCATCTTGTACCTAAGTGAACAAACAATCAACTAGCGACACATCTGATCAATATTGTGTTTGTCACAAGGACACCAGATGTCGCTAATATATACAATGGCAAATTTTGATTGTTACAAAGCATATTTCGAAATTGGTCCCATTTTAATTTGGTGAAGATTTGATCAAGAATTTTGGAGATATACAACAGAACTCTTCAATGAATAACGGCTTATATCTCGGGATTACTGCAATCGCATGTCTGTTTATTGTTTATAACATTTCATAACATAACACCAGTATGCTCGAAAGGGGTACGCAGATCTCTCATTTCACCAATTATGTACAAGTTTCATGTTATTCGGGTAATCTATTCTGGCGTTATAGGTACTTACTAAAAAACTTGCCTATTAGGTAGGTACAACTAAAAAAGATGAAGTAAAAAAACTTTTTTGCAAAAAAATACTACAGACTTCTAAATAAAAAACTACAAAGTGAAAAATAACTTTATTTTTGGAAGTCGGTTGCTTTCATAGGTACCAATTTTGTGCGATAAAGACGCCGACTTCGAAAAATAAAGTAATTTTTCACTTTGTAGTTTTTATTCTGAAATCGGTAGTATTTTTTTGCAAAAAAGTTTTTTTATTCTCTTTTCAGCAATCCCGAGAGATTTGCCGTTATTTATTGAAGAGTTATGTTGTATATCTTCGAATTTCTTCAACAGATCTTCACCAAATTAAAATGGTACCAATTTCGACACATACTCTATAAATAATAAAAAACATACATAATGTCGAACATAGAACCTCCTTCTTTTTGGGAAGGCGGTTAAAAATAAGTAGGTTTGGGAGTCGCTGAGACGCTTATTACTGATGATGGTATTGGTTTGAAGGAGATGCTCAATCATAAGAAAACAATCTTAACCAGTCTGTCAACACAGTAGGTGTTCTTCGTGGCTAATAAATACTATGCGGATTATAGATCATTCATATATTCTCATAATTTTATTTCATATGAATTCCATGAATACAAGAACATTAAATATGATCTTTTTATAAGTAAGCCAGTATTTAATTCTTTTTCGGTCCTAAAAACCCATGCTACAATCAATTTTTATGGCTTTTTTCAGCCGACGTAGCTCTTAATCAGCTAATGCCAGCAATAACAAGGTCAACATTACTCCAAAAAACATATAACATGTGAAGCACAAAATGGTAAATGTTCGCCGTTGACCGTATGAGTCGGTCGCGAGGGCTTCATAGCGTAATGGATTGGAATGTAAATCACAACTCAACAGCTAGTGTTAATCTTTTCACACGCTTATGACATGGGAATATGGTCTAAATTAGCGTATCACGGCTATGGCAGTATTTCTTTTACGAGCATTATACAGGCTACAGTAAATAAGTGCATGAACTGACCATAAATAAAGAATAGCTTAAATACTACAAATTACAGATTACAAAGAGAGTTTTCGACATCTAGGTCAGGCAAGGACATTTGAGTTTGTATTGCGAATCTGTGAAGGACATGGCTTACCTTTTTACTCGACTGCCGAAGGAGAGTAATGTGTTTATCAGTCTATGTATGTATATTTGTTCCTATGCGGCGTTCTAGAGACCAAATGACGGCATCCCAGCGAGAGTGCTGAGGCAGTGTGCGCCAGAACTGTCTCCTGTGTTGACTCGTTTGTTCCGCCTCTCTCTTGTAAAAAGAACGGTACCGAAATCCTGGAAGCTTGCAAATGTGCAACCAGTGCCCAAAAAAGGCAACCGTGCAGACCCTGCCAATTACCGTCCGATCGCCATTACCTCCATTTTGTCCAAAGTTATGGAAAGGGTACTGAACAGTAAGTTGCTGACCTACCTTGAAGACAACAATCTCCTCAGTGACCGTCAATATGGCTTTCGCCGGGGACGGTCAACTGGCGATCTTCTTGTGTATGTCACGCACTGCTGGGGCGAAGCCATCGAGAGACACGGCGAAGCACTTGCTGTTTCGCTTGATATCTCGAAGGCCTTTGATAGGGTCTGGCACGCGAGTCTACTCAGTAAGCTTCCTGCTTATGGCATCCCCGCTGGTTTTTGTAGCTGGATATCAGACTTCCTCAATGAACGGTCGATCCGAGTGGTCATTGACGGCTGCTCCTCTGACTTCATGGCTATTGATGCCGGAGTACCTCAGGGGTCTGTTCTCTCTGCAACTCTTTTCCTGCTACACATCAATGACCTACTTCAGCCTGGTATTATTGGGTACGCAGATGACAGTACTGTTGCAGAGAGATACTTGTCCAGCGCAGGAACCAGCGTGGATGAAGTTCGTTCCTTGAGAGAGGCTATGGTGGAAAGGACAGATTTGACCTTAAGCCTTGTCTCCCAGTGGGGTGATGACAATCTGGTCTCCTTTAACGCCACCAAAACACAGGCGTGTCTTTTTACCGCAAAAAGGAGTATCTTCGATCAAACTCCTACTTTTCGGGGTGCGTCTGTTCCTGTGACTGATCGGCTCGAGCTCTTGGGCATGGAGTTGACATCCAGCCTCAACTTCGGCGCCTCCATTGAGTACAAAGCTCAAATTGCGGCCAAAAAGCTGGGCATCCTAAATAGAGTGAAGCGATACTTTACGCCTGGACAGCTTTTAACCCTTTACAAAGCGCAAGTCCGATCCTGCATGGAGTATTGCAGCCACCTTTGGGATGGCTCAGCTAAGTATCAGCTTGCCGCGCTTGACTCGGTGGAACGCAGAGCCAAGAGGCTCATTGGCGACGTTGAGCTGGCGGATGCCAAGCTACACAGCTTGGCTCATCGCCGCAAGGTTGCCTGCTTGTCGGTCTTTTACAGACTGTACTTCGGTGAGTGTGCTCAAGAACTCCACGACCTCATCCCACCAGCCCCCTTCTACCATCGGACATCTAGACGCACTGCAAGTTACCATCCTTACCTTGTTGCCATTCCACCAATACGCACCAAGCGCTTCCAATCATCCTTCATAATGCGCACAGCGAATGAGTGGAACTCACTACCTGCGTCTGTGTTTCCGAACGCATTCAACCCGAATCTCTTCAAAGTTAGAGTGAACAGGCTTCTTCTGGGTAAGCTCGCTCCATCGTCGACTCTGTCTCTGTCACCTTTGACCTAGACTAGAGTCAAGAGCAAACCCATCACAAATAAAAAAAAAAAAAAAAAAAAAAAAATGCGTTGGCCGATTTTGATGATTCAATATTCAATCTATTCGTCTTAACCTTGCAAATGTCACATTAACATTGGAATGAAAAAAAAAATATGAAAAAATACTACCGACTTTCAAAGAAGTAACACTACTAGGTATTTTTGGAAGTCGGTGTCTTGCGTTAAGGACATCGACTTCCAATAATAAAGTTTTTTTTTTCACTTTTTATGTGTACCTAATAGTCAAGTTCTTTAGTAAGGTACCTATAATGCCAGAATAGATTACCCAAATATCATGAAGCTTGAACATAACCGGTGAAATGAGAGCGAGACATCTGCGTGCCCCTTTAGAGCGTACTGGCGTGATGTTATGTTACGAAATGGTATAAACAATAAACAGACATGCGATTGCAGCAATCTCGAGAGATTTGCCGTTATTTATTGAATAATTCTGGTGTATATCGCTGAAGTTCTTCATCAGATCTTTACCAAATTAAAATGGAACCAATTTGGGAACATACTCTTTCAAACAAAGAATTTTCAAAATCGGTCTACAATTGACGGAGAAAACGGTGAACAAAAAAAATGCAAACATAAAGTTGAACATAGAAACTCCTCCTTTTTGGAAAGTCGGTTAAAAAGGCAAAACTGTATGAGATTGACAAGCGATATCGAAATATCACGTAGATAGATACCATCCGGACCAGGGGATTTGAGAGGCTGGAAGCACTAACATTACGGATCGACACTGATTCTACGACGTCTTAGCTCTACGGCTGTCAGTACTCAACTGCCAATCTGCCATATTGCCCGCTACGCAAGTGCTAATAAAAGCGCGCTAATGCGTAGTTGCTCTTGATTGCCGTGCTTGTGATTTGTTTTGACCTCCGTACTATTGACTAAACCTGACATGTAAAAGTTTTCACTTTTTCTGCAACTCTTGTAGAGTTGCAGAAAAAGTGCAAAAGAATTCTTTAAAAAGAAAATAATTTTCAAAAGAATTAAATTATACCTTTTTTTTGAGCTCGTGGCTAAATAATAACAGCCGCACTGGTCGATCTTCAAGGTTAAGCAACGCTTGACGAGGTCGATCCGTGGATGGGTGGCAATTTCAACCTACCGAGTTTCTTTCGTGCGTCGGAAAGCTCGTTAAGCTGTTGGTCCCGGCTGTCATTTGAAGATCTTCGACAGTCGTTATGAGTAGTCAGAAGCTTGAGATCTGACACTAGTCTAAGCAAGGGGTATCGTGTTACCCATCAGTTACTGGGTTGTGGAGGTCAGATAGGCAATCGTTTCGTGTAAAACACTGGTACTCAGCTGAATCCGGTTAGATTGGAAACCGACCCCAATATAGTTGGGAAAAGGCTAGGCAGATTGATATTATTAATTTCTTATTTAGTTTTTCTTTATTCTTTTTCATTATAATTTGAAATCGTCTTATAACTTCTGTATTGCCGTACTAAGAGCATATTCCCAATTATCGTTTGTTATTAAGTTTATTAATAATCTCCACGTTCCGTGTTTGTTGCATAATAAACTTACTTACGCACTTTCATATTAAAATCACTGTTTTAATTTTCAAGCCTGAGGTGACCGCCGTTCTTACCCAACAAAAAAACCACAACATAACATCACGCCAGTATTCCCCGAAGGGTTAGACAGCGGTGCTCCTGTAGAACCTCCACATCAACTTATCAGGAAGATGAATATATAAATAATGATATGCTTCTGCTTTATAATGGTTATTACGAGTGCATACCTCTGCATGGTTGCCTGTGAACTTTTATTGTAGACTTTTTCTTTGAACAATTCTCGTGTAGATACCATCATCAATTAATCTTCGCTCTCATCAGCCATCACTCACAGATGAACTTCAGTTAACCGTGGTAATATTCCAACAAACCAGTAGAAGGAAAACGAAGCGTCAGAACATGCCACTAATAGCTCGATGAAGATCAACTTGTGAATTAGTTCAACAGACAGTTGAGAGTATTACAGTTACGAGCATTTTAGTTAGTTAGACGGTAAACTTCGAAATCAACTTCATTAATTATTCTCACAAATAATGTGGAATATGAACTTGCAATGAGAGTTTCTCTACATCTCTGTGTGAGTCTGTATTCTCTGAAGGGTTAGTCAGAGGTTAAATTATAGTACAACTTCATTTCGCCAATTATGTTTAAGTCCCATGTAATAAAATTATTCATTAAAAATATTTTTTATAACAAGCTTTTTTCGCATTCTTCTCAGCAAACCCTTTCATTTGATACCCATATCATGGAAGTGCACAAAAAATAACTAGTCCGCCATCTTAGGCAGTACGCCATCTTGGGCCGTCCGCCATGTTGGATTGAGAATGATGTCACTTAGCTAACAATGCATGGTCATCTAAACTAAACGTGTATGCAAACTTTCATCTTAATTGGTGGAGGAAATTCAGTTGAAATGCTTAAAATTGATAACTGCTTTAAAATTCAGTTGCAAGATTTGACCCGAACACACTTACATATAAACATTGCTAGTTAAATAAAATCTTGTAATAGAGGGCGAGCCTATTGCCATCAACCGGGCACAAGTCCAAACTCAGGACTGCTACTGAGAAATTGCAGACGGAAAAACCCAATAACACTTTGCACGAACCGGGAATCGAACCTTGGACCTCATGCTCAGCAGTAGCGCTTGCAACAACTAAACCAATGAGACAGTTCATTTCTCCACGTTTAATATAACAATCTTTAGATTATGAGTTAACGATCACATTGGGAAAGTTTGGCATTCCACCGGGACGCTACAAGTAAAATGAAGAAGATAATCAATGACGTTTATAATGTTAGAGATATTATCTTCTGATCTACCGTCTCGACGAACAGGCAACGTGAACGATAGCACTTAGAACCAACCTCACGAATATATTCGGCACTGCGTTTCAAGAGGATGCATTAAATTGGACTTGCGGTTTTTGAGAGAGTCAATACGTGACATTGATCGTAATATTGGTTAACTAAAAGGCAAGACTGATATCAGATTTTCGCCTTAACAACTGTTAAAAATCAACGGATGTCAGCCGCAGCGGCTCAACAGCTTAATGTGCTTTCCGAGGCATGGAGAAATCTCGGTAGGTTAAGATAGTCACACATCCACGAACTTTGTTTAACCTTAAACATTGACTCATGATGCTGTTATGTTGTAGCCACCAGCTCCTTACACATATCACAGACAACTATAAGATTCAAAAACATGGTTTAATGAACATCCAGTAGGCAGTATAGCTAGTATATCTCACTGCAATTCAATGTAACACAATACTGCACAAATCCATTACATTGCAAATAAAACGGAGCATGGTGGTCGTTAGCGCTCACAAAGGACGCCATTTTTCCACGCTATTACTGCAACATACATACATAACCTGCTACAACACATGCTTCAAATGAATGCTGACAGGGCTTGATGTCTGATTGGCTTGCTGTACACATTTGTACAATTTGTTAAATGTACAATTCTGTCAGTGAGTTATTTTTATTACGTTGTTTTAAAGATTCCAGTGTAAAGCTTAATTTGGTCTCCGATTTAAATGTTCAAGGCGTGAGCAAAAAAGTATAAAGTCTGCTAGTTTTTTGTCGTAACTTGTATTCAAACTGCAAAATTTTATCACAGTTCACTTTTTCTGAGACAGTTAATAGTCAAGTTTAAAGTTTTTGCAACACATAAACTTCTATTGCAGAGCAACCCTGTGATGTTCGCTAGTTTGCTTATTTTTGATGTCTGACTATGTATATACTAGTCGATATATACGAAATAACTCTGTATGTGATGTATTTTACATCGTACTTTGCCATATTTTATAAATATTCTAGTGAGTTTCTAACACTCATCTCCATATAGATATGAATGCTTTCACATACACTCTTGGTAATGTAAGTAGTGCTTCAATTCAATTTCCATTCAATACAGACTAATGTGAATGGGTCGCGTCCATTCACTAGTGAATGAGTAAATTAATTTCACAAACGGAACAATCCCACCTGACTAAACTATAATATATTCACTGCTAGCCGAGTATCAATCAAACCAAGAACCTTCCGATCAGTAGTCCCACTAATAAATAGACAACTAACAAAGCATGCTACATTATATACCTACCAAACAAACTTTCAAACAAATATTTTGATACACATCAACTCTTGCCCAGTCCATCACACTGTTATGTGACAACGTCATAAAATATGTGACAGTATAGTGTCGGTCGCGGCACATTGTCTGTATCACGGAGCTAATTGTTAATCAGAAGGCAACAGCCAACAGGTCACCGCTCGAAGTGATGTGATCCTCACGCGGTGCAGACCTTACAAAAGAAGGATCACTCCGTGAAGCGTCAAGTTTTGTAGCCGTCGCGATCATAAAGTGTGAGAATAGGCGAAAAGAAAATTAAGAAAAGAAAGGAGAAGATTTAATTTGCGCCAGGTACCAAAACAAAACACTGCAAAACCATAAAAGAACGAAAGGAAAAACTAAAATACAAATAGGGAAGTATGCGTCACAACCACGCAAAACGGACATTGTTCAGCATTAATGCTGAGACTCGCGTGCGAGATCTGTCTCACCCACCGACACCAACATCGACACCGGACACCGGCTATCTCTCAACTCTGTGGCTCTGGCCGGCTTTGTGGCAGAGCCACAGAGTTGGGTTTTAGCGATAGCCGGCCAGAGCCACAGAGTTGATTTTTAGTGATAGCCAGTGTCGACTGGATGGTGAATAAGAATTTATAAAAACTGTCTCATATCGTTCGTGCAATTGGGAACGTCAGCGTATACTACAGGGTGTCTTTCAGTCAATCATCATATTTCTTTCATTTTGCCAAGTTCAAGATGAAAGCACTGAACCACTTATTAATTTAAACATATTTCTGGGTTGTTCCCGCACTAAAAATTGTTCACGTTAGCCAGTCTATTCCCACCTAAAGCCAAGGTAACTATTAGTAGGCATAGTAAATTACCGATTATTAGGAAGGTATCTTATGGGTACAAATTTTCTTTGTCATGATTTTGTTGTGGTTTAATATCAAACCTTCGTCAATCAACCTGTGATTTAACACACTGCCACTTCTGTAACAATGTATGTATGTGTGGTCACCTCGTCACCGCGGACTAACAAGCCGATACATGCGGGTCACCTCACAGTCACCGCCTGCGAAGAAGAAATAGTTCAGATTTGTGGGGAGAGGTTAACAAGGAGGACGATAACTTTTAGTGTTGTAAATGACAAGTGATTTGGTAAGCCTTTTTTTTTAATAATTTTTATTTATGCCAACAAGTATGTCAATGCTATGCAATTTTCATTTTTTTTTTTACAATGAGTATGTTGTATAGGTACTTTATGAATTTTGCTGAAGCTTCAGTAACAGTGCTTCATCATTCAACATAGACGTCATTGCACATTATATGTCAATAAATTATCAAGTCATATCTCAGATCATTATCTTACGTTGCATGAGTACTGTAATCTTGAAAAAGTTCTGGGATTACACTCATCATCAATATACTGATGCTGCTCTGCATCATGCCTCAGGGGATAGGAATGTTCAGTAGTAGACGCCTTGCAGCTGTAAAATGATGATAATTTGCACAGTACCTAGTTGACAAGCTCCGCGTAGCACAAGGTCAACATGAAAACGTCTAAGCGACCTCGAAAGTTCTTACGTAAAATATAATAATGAAATTGTGGCGAAAAATCCTCCGTATCCTATTGAAGGTAGTATATTGCTAACAATTCTGCTCATCGTTCACTGTGACCGCGACGTCGATACTATCAAAACTCGTGCTCGGACAGGCACGAATATATAACTACACTAACACTCCGCTGATGACTTCGTTCGCGTGAGAAAGGAGTGAAAAAGGAGGAGGTTCTATGTTCGACTTCTTGTATGTTTTTTTTTTTTTATATATGTTCACCGATATCTCCGTCAATTGTGGACCGATTTTGAAAATTCTGTTTTTGTTTGTAAGAGTATGTTCCGAAATTGGTCCCATTTTAATTTGGTGAAGATCTGATGAAGAACTTCGAAGATATACAACAGAACTCTTCAATAAATAACGGCAAATCTCTCGGGACTGCTGCAATCGCATGTCTGTTTATTGTTTATACCATTTCATAACATAACATCACGCCAGTACGCTCTGGGGTAAGCAGATCTCTCATTTGATTGGTTTTGTTCAAGTTTCATGATATTCGGGTAATCTATTCTGGCGTTATAGGAAACTTACTAAACAACTTGCCTATTAGGTAGGTACAACTAAAAAGTGAAAAATAAAAAACTCTTTTACAAAAAATACTACCGACTTCCAAATAAGAAAACTACAAAGTGAAAAATAACTTTATATTTGGAAGTCGGTGTCCGTAACGCAAAAATGGTACCTATGAAAGACACCAACTTCCAAAAATAAAGTTATTTTACACTTTGTAGTTTTCTTATTTGGAAGTCGGTAGTATTTTTTTGTAAAAAAGTTTTTTTGTATGTTATTTATCTTACTGTCTTGTTAGTGAAAGCGGCCAAAAATAAGCTAATGTTAAATTAATAAAAAAAAACTTTTTTACAAAAAAATACTACCGACTTCCAAATAAGAAAACTACAAAGTGAAAAATAACTTTATTTTTGGAAGTCGGTGTCTTTCGTAGGTACCATTTTTTTGCGTTATGGACACCGACTTCCAAAAATAAAGTTATTTTTCACTTTGTAGTTTTCTTATTTGGAAGTCGGTAGTATTTTTTTGTAAAAAAGTTTTTTTATTTTTAACTTTTTAGTTGTACCTAACTAATAGGCAAGTTGTTTAGTAAGTTTCCTATAACGCCAAAATAGATTACCCGAATATCATGAAACTTGAACAAAATCGATCAAATGAGAGATCTGCTTACCCCTTAAGAGCGTATTGGCGTGATGTTATGTTATGAAATGGTATAAACAATAAACAGACATGCGATTGCAGCAGTCCCGAGAGATTTGCCGTTATTTATTGAAGAGTTCTGTTGTATATCTTCGAAGTTCTTCATCAGATCTTCACCAAATTAAAATGGGACCAATTTCGGAACATACTCTATCAAACAAATAAGAATTTTCAAAATCGGTCCACAATTGACGGAAATATCGGTGAACATACATAAAAAAAAAAAAAAAAAAAAAAAAAAAAAACATACAAGAAGTCGAACATAGAACCTCCTCCTTTTTCGAAAGTCGGTTAAAAAATTAGGTCAGTATCTTAGATATCTGGGGTTTATTACTTGGGGACGATTCGATATTCGTATTGCCACAAAGTGAAATCCTCCCCTGAAATTAAAAACCCCTTTTTGAGAGTCGAGTTTTTAACAACCCAAAAATGTTATTCACTTTTTTTTTTTTAATCTTTTGTCAATGTTAGGTCAATTTTGTAGTTATAAAAAAATTGTATTATATCAATTTTGATCATTTACTTTATCCCCAAGGAATTAGATGTTTCATACAAACAAATATCCTCTTTTTCACCCCCTAAAGGTTGAAAGTACTGGAGTGGCAACTGCGTACCGACAGACGCAGTCTAGAAAGGCCTTCCTCTAGGTGGAGCGACGACCTGGTCAAGGTTGCAGGAGTCCGGTGGATGCGAAATGCATGCAATGATGATGGTGGTGAAATGTTGAATTTCCGAAAATACCTTCTTAGTGCTCCCCTAAACCCCTACATCAAAAGCGTAACCCTGTGTAGTAAGATTCTTAGCAAACTATAACACCCTCTAAATCGAAATTTGGGGATAGTTTCGAAAATCTAATAATAACATCCTGTATTGTTTACGTTGGTATTTGTGCCAAGTTTCAAGTTTATTAACCCAAGAAATAAGATGCTTTAAAAAAAACTTAAGCACCCGTTAAATCGTATTTTGGGATAAACTAATAATGGAGGGTAGTTTCAAAAAACTAATAATGTCGACTTTTATCATTCACTTAGATTACTATTTGTGCCAAGTTTCAAGAATATTCAGTTATTCAGCCATTATTTAGTTTGTTTTAGGGTTCCGTACCCAAAGAGTAAAAACGGGACCCTATTACTAAGACTTCACGATCCGTCTGTCTGTCTGTCTGTCTGTCTGTCCGTCTGTCTGTCTGTCTGTCTGTCCGTCTGTCACCAGGCTGTATCTCATGAACCGTGATAGCTAGACAGTTTATATTTTCACAGATGATGTATTTCTATTGACGCTAAAACAACAAATACTAAAAACAGAATAAATTAATATTTAAGGGGGGCTACCATACAGCAAACGTGATTTTTTTGCCTTTTTTTGCGATAGTGGTGCGGAACCCTTAGTGCGCGAGTCCAACTCTCACTTGGCCAGTTTTTATTTTTATTTATTAAATCCGCCTTTGTGCTTGTGCATAAAGTTTTAATAAATAAATATTAGCTTAAGAAATAAGATTTTTCATATAAACTTTTAACCTCCTTTTAAACCCTTAGGGGTTATTTCAAAAATCCATTCTTAGTACTCAGTTGCGTCACTCGAGGAACCCTCCTGCCAAATGTTGGTGTTGAGCTAAGTACTAACATAACACCAACATTATACACTTAGTCCGCAACAAACGTTTTGACTTTGACTTTGAAATTTCATGGTTTTAGGCCTAGAGGTTTTGGTTGTCCGTTGATTCAGTCAGTTTCTTCTTTTATATACAGGATGGGCAATAAATGGTGGATCAAATGAAACAGGGCGACAGTTATTAGGAGTAAAAAAAAAACAAAATGTTTTTTTTTTGGATCCACGAGTTTTTGGCCCATCCCTGTATACAGATTACTTTCACAGCACGCTTGTATGTCTGTATACATTCGTATACCTGTGCTTGTGAATTGGTCCGTTCCTTTTATTCGAATTGGGAGTAGCTTTGATAGAAGTTTATAAAGTTCTCGAAAGAGGGTGTAAAGTGGCTTTTTAACCTAACTTTAATGACAGCCGCCAAGTTTTATATGTCCGGTAGCTCCCATGGGATAGATTATACTTTCAGATACAAACCCAATATAAAAATATACCAAAAAATAAAATATTGCTGGGTACTTATGTTACGGATACGTGTTTATTTCGCGTAGTTTTACACTCACAAAGAAACAGAAGAATAAAGCTACTTGCTAAGTGCTTTTTCAAACGTCCTCCAAAAATATAAAATCGACTCAGTCGCTGTATAGCCGTTAGTTTGATTGACTCGACTGTGGACAATTACTTAGAATGTAGGGGTAACTCTTAATTTTGCTAGAAGACGCTTCGTTCCTCCTATATCTAGGTACAGTGCAGACTTTAAAGGACCTTCCTGATGAGGAGATAATATATTGGCTATATCAGTTAGATATCGCGAATTTTCTAAGAAAATATCAAGTGCAAATTTGTTAATACAACCCTGTGAACGTGAATATTGATTATTGACTTAATCATTCGCGTACCTTCCAACTATTTGTTCAGTGATATTGGGCAAGTGAACAAACGATGTGCGACTGTTCGTGTCCGATATGAACTGTGCGAGGACGTATTAATATTACTCTCTGATTGGAATCAATACGAATGGGCATGTCTGATTGTTTATGTAGGTTGTTGGCTAATAGCAATAACCAGACGACCTTAAGGATTATGCTGTCTAATAAATATTGTTATAACAATTACCACTTGCTTTGCAATTATTAAACGCGAACGTTTCAGCCTGCCCGAATGTATTTAACTTTTCACATATAAACCCCATACCAGTAATAAAAGCTTTTAAGCAAATCAAGATCAAGCCGACTGAAGATCTGTGGGGAATGTCCATCAAAGCTTGTACCTCCATTATTCAGACTATAGCGCCGGACTTGGCTTTGATTTTCAATTTGTGTGTGGATCAAGGAGTCTTGCCGGATCTAATGAAATATAGTAAGGTTATACCACTTTTGAAATCCGTGGACAGTAAAGACACAAATAGTTATAGACCAGTATCCGTGTTGCCGGTTTTCAGCAAGGTATTTGAGAGGATAATACTAAATCAAATGCTCATTCATTTTAATACGAATAACATCTTGCATGATAAACAGTATGGTTTCACCAGAGGACGTTGTACAACTGACGCTGCTGTCACTCTATTAAAACACATCTTTAATGCGTGGGAAGAGTCGCAGGATACCATAGGTATCTTCTGCGACCTGTCGAAGGCGTTTGATTGCGTTAATCATGAAACATTACTTCTGAAACTTGAGCATTACGGGCTAGGTCAATTCATTTATTCTATGAAAAAAATGTAAATCATTTATTATTGTTTGAACTTAGTTCCGATATATCAAACAGTTATAAATACAAATGTGTAATCAGCGTTAATTTTGGTTAAAATCTTATTTAAATGATAGACAGCAATTAGTTCAAATAAACGGTGTGAATTCGTCCGGGTTAAACGTGAAAATGGGATTCAATTTTAGGTCCTTCTTAATTTTAGTATAAATAAACGATTTACCCCGTTTATTGGAAAACAAACTAAATATAAAAAACTTTTTTACAAAAAAATACTACCGACTTCCAAATAAGAAAACTACAAAGTGAAAAAAACTTTTTACAAAAAAATACCACCGACTTCCAAATAAGAAAACTACAAAGTGAAAAATAACTTTATTTTTGGAAGTCGGTGTCCTTCGAAGTTCTGTACCATTTTTTTTTGCGTTATGGACACCGACTTCCAAAAATAAAGTTATTTTTCACTTTGTAGTTTTCTTATTTGGAAGTCGGTGGTAATTTGTTGTAAAAAGTTTTTTTATTTTTCACTTTTTAGTTGTACCTACCTAATAGGCAAGTTGTTTAGTAAGTTTCCTATAACGCCAGAATAGATTACCCGAATATCATGAAACTTGAACAAAACCGATCAAATGAGAGATCTGCTTACCCCTTAAGACCGTACTGGCGTGATGATAAGTTATGAAATGTTATAAACAATAAACAGACATGCGATTGCAGCAGTCCCGAGAGATTTGCCGTTATTTATTGAAGAGTTCTGTTGTATATCTTCGAAGTTCTTCATCAGATCTTCACCAAATTAAAATGGGATCAATTTCGGAACAAACTCTTTCAAACAAAAAAAGATTTTTTTAAATCGGTCCACAATTGACGGAATTATCGGTGAACATACATAAAAAAACATACAAGAAGTCGAACATAGAACCTCCTCCTTTTTCAAAAGTCGGTTAAAAATAGACGTACTTGTCAGGTTGACGACGTAAATAACGCGCTACGACAGGTTCAGGATTGGTTCACTGCCAATAATTTAGTTTTAAATGGTAAAAAAACCAAGTGCGTAAAATATTCATTGCCGAATGTCAAAAGTACTGATTGTGACATTATGTTAAACAAGGAGAAGCTAGAATTCGTCGATAAAACGGTTTTCCTGGGGATCCCACTAGACTCAAGCTTGCAATGGGGTCCTAATTTGGTGTCCCTTGCGGGGTGGCTGAGTTCGGCGGCTTATGCTGTTGGAAAGATTCGTCGGTTGACGGATGTGGATACCGCGAGACTGGTCTATTTTAGTTACTTTCATAGTATGTCTTACGGCATCTTACTATGGGGAAGGGCTGCAGACATTGAGTAAATTTTTATTCTGCAAAAACGAGCCATCAGAGCAATATATAATCTTCGCCGGCGCGATTCTCTAAGGGAACTGTTTAAGGACATTAACATCATGACTTGGAACGGAACTTGTCAATATATTTATGAAAACATCATGTACGTGAGAAAGAATTTACATCTTTTTAGTAAAAATGGCGACAGACATAATTACGTTACTAGAAATAGGGACCAATTAGTGCAACCAGGTTTCAGACTGGCAAAAGTAGCCTCATCTTTCATGGGGTACTGTACAAAATGTTACAGTAAAATTCCCATATTCTTGAACTGAATGAGACGAAATTTAAAACTTGTATAAAACGCACACTATGCAGGTGTATACGTTGGGAGATTACATCACTGATAAAAATGCTTGGCTAAATGCTATTCCTGCTCCACATCCACTAGGGCGCAAAAAAAAGTGATATGCCGATTGTTTTGATGTATTGTTAGACCTGCTGAAGACTGAATGAATATATTGGATTGTATTAACTCAATTTCCTTAGTATTATATAACTGCACAGCACGTGTGTGAGTACTATGTACCCAACTGTAAATCTAACATTTACTGTACCTGTGTGTTATTCGTTGACTTGTGTGTGCCCTGGCAGTTGAGTGTGTCATGCACTCTCAAATGTCTCTCTGATGGTGGCGCGTGTGTTGGATCATCCGGTTCCCTTCATGATGGTTGAGCTGGGTGGTGCCAATTCATGCGTCAAGTTCGTGAACGGACGTCGTCAGTTGGGATTGGTCATAATTTAACTGCTTCGGATGATAATGTTTTTCTAGCATCTATTATATAACTGCACAGTACACGAGTTCTTTTATTACTTTATGCCTGAACGTAGTGTGTAGTGCTATTCTGGGGACATTGTCCTCACATATTTGAATTTATTAATGTATGTACTTATGTAACTAAATGTTGTAAAAAAACATTTTTTTTTTATGAGAGTAAGTATGGATTTTCTTGTGCATTCTTCTCCATAACAAGCTACTTTCCGAATGCACGGTAGAATCAACTTTTATAACTTGTAAATTTTAATGTACCTAACGTTCAAAAGTGCCGCTTGGTGGCCTACTTGAAATAAAATATCTTTGTCTTTGTCTTGTCTTGTCTTTGTCTTTTTCACAACTTCGAAACACGAAAACTCTAAAGAAATGCAAACCAAAGACACCTGATTTAAAGACCTTCCGCTCCATTCAAATGGCATCCAAACGCAGGTCTAGTGATCGTGGTTCCATCATCAACACAATATGTCGTATGCTGTCTCATCCAGTATTCATCGCCTCGCATTCACGCGACGCGAGCTGCATGGGACAGAGTGCCGCCGCCGACGTGACCTGCAGACCACACTCACTGTGTCAACATAACTGAAAAAAAAACTGGCCAAGTGCGAGTCGGACTCGCGCACGAAGGGTTCCGCACCATTATCGCAAAAAACGGCAAAAACGGCGTTTGTTGTAAGGGAGCCCCCGTTAATTTATTTTATTTTAATTTCTTCAGTGCTGTGCACATCTGTCATTGACATAGACACTAGAATAAGACGCCAGAAAATGTATTATGTCCATGTTTGTGTTTGTGTTGTTGATGTGAATGTCCCCTAAACCAGGACAGTCACAGTCTGTTCCTGACATACCTTCAGCCTCCAGTTCGAAGGAGACCAATGACTACATCACCTACAGAGGGAAGCGGCCGCGCGTTGATGACTCGCCCAACCACCTGGTGATCCATTCTTCTTGTGTATGC
Source organism: Orthosia incerta (assembly GCA_948252205.1). Classification (NCBI taxonomy): domain Eukaryota; kingdom Metazoa; phylum Arthropoda; class Insecta; order Lepidoptera; family Noctuidae; genus Orthosia; species Orthosia incerta. Next base: position 30,107,283 of record OX411758.1, read on the forward strand.
GGGGAACCGAAAAGTGATGTTATGGAAATGTTGACCTCTTAGAAGGCCGACTATGACCTCAGGTTGTCGGCGTGGAAGGCTGAGCAAGATAAAAAGCTCTTCGCCCTTGTCAAGGAAGTCACCGAACTCAAAAACCAGTGTGTGGCCATTCAAAAAACCAGCACTGAGCTTATGGTTAGAATGCGTCCAGCTGGTGGGCCAACGGGGGCGAGGGGTAAGGATCTAGTGAACCGGCAACGGGATAATTCCGAATACCAAAATTGCCAATCGTACTCGGCAGTTGCACAGCTGTTTGCTGCTCCGCCAAACGAAGGTGAAAAAGTCTCCGCACCCAAACCAATAGCGTCAGAGGGTAAACCGGAACCAGCTACCCACGATGCCTACAGATTATATTGTGCCGCTGTAGAAAATAACATTGGCAAAAATCCTAAGCTGTTCTGGCAGCACATATCAAGCCTGGATCAAAGGGCGGGTTCGAGCCAAACGTGGTACTTGATGGTGCAACTAGTTTGGGTGTCGGAGCGGCCGAGGCGTTTGCACAGTACTTTTCCAGCGTGTTCCTGCCCGACACACCTAAATTGGACCCGAAAATTGTAGATGTGAATAGTGAGAGAGACATTATTCCTCTACCCTCTTTAACCCTTTCGGATGTGGTGAAGGGGATTGCCAAACTCAAGCCGTGTGGTTCGGTTGGCCCTGACAACATTCCAGCGTATGTACTTAAAGGATGTTGCGAAACTTTGGCAGCTCCTCTATGTCATGTTTTTAATTTAACTCTCCAGTCCGGTGTGTATCCTGAGCCGTGGAAAACTTCACGTGTCACACCCATCCCTAAAACCAGCGACAAAACATCCGTAGAGGAGCACAGACCCATCGCCAACCTGCCAACCGTTGCAAAAGTCTTTGAGCATATTCTCCACGCGGCTATTCACAAACGGATAAATATGACGCTCTCTGATGCCCAACACGGTTTTCGGCCTGGTCTCTCCGTAAACTCGAATTTACTTATCCATGTTGACTTCATATCCAGTAGCTTGGACACCGGTGAGCAGGTTGACGCTCTGTATTTCGATTTCCGGAAAGCGTTCGACAAAGTTGACAATGATGTGCTCCTGACAAAGCTGGGGGCCATCGGATTCTCGTCCGGCTTTCTTAATTTTTTTGCAGACTACCTAAGGGATCGCAAGCAGTTTGTCCGACATGGTTGCTTTGAGTCTAAGCCTTATTATACTCGCTCGGGCGTGAGTCAGGGATCCGTGTTGGGGCCGCCTCTGTTCCTGATTATGATCAATGATCTTCTATCTAAGATTAAGTTTGCCAAATGTTTGCTATATGCCGACAACCTAAAACTGGCTGCGCAAATCAGAACAGACAAGGATTGCAAACTCTTACAAAGGGATGTCAATGCCATCTACGAGTGGAGCATTACGAGCAGGTTATTTTTTAATACTGGCAAGTGCTATGTCATGACGTTCGGTCGGGGGTTGCGACCTATCAATTACGACTACAGTTTGGGTGGTGCAGTAATCACTCGTGTCACCATCATAAAGGATTTGGGAGTGACCTTCGACCGCTGTCTGACCTTTAAAGATCAAGTCGTTAACCTTGCAAAGGAATCTTTCAGGCGCCTCGGATTTGTTTTGAGAAACGCTCGTGACTTCCGCGACCCCAGTGTTATTAGGTGTTCACAACTCTGGTTCGGAGTAAACTCGAGTCCAATGCTTGTATTTGGCACCCATACACCGCGACGCAGACGTTGATGCTTGAAAAAGTACAAAAAACCTTCCTAAGATTCCTATACCAAAGGGTATACCATTACTTCCCGTATATGTACCCCACAAATTACCTTTTAGGAATCTTGGGTTTTAACTCCTTGGAGGTGAGGAGAGGTTATGATCAGCTCGCAGTGGCATGTAAGATCCTAAGCGGCCGGATTGACTGCCCTGAGCTCCACGGCCTTTACTGTCGACTGTTTGCTCCCAGCAAATTCGTTGGGCACCGTCAGAATCGCCGTCACGACCTGTTCGCACCACCACCATCCAGAACTGTCTCCAGGGCTGAATCCCCAGTGTGTCGTGCTTTAAGGATGCTCAATGCCCTCTTGACTGCCAATCCTGAGTGTGAAGTGTTTGCGGATGAATGGAATAAACTGTTTTTTTTTTTTTTATTTGTGATGGGTTTGCTCTTGACTCTAGTCTAGGTCAAAGGTGACAGAGACAGAGTCGACGATGGAGTGAGCCTACCCAGAAGAAACCTGTTCACTCTAACTTTGAAGAGATTCGGGTTGAATGCGTTCGGAAACACTGACGCAGGTAGCGAGTTCCATTCATTCGCTGTGCGCATTATGAAGGATGTTTGGAAGCGTTTGGTGCGAATTGGTGGAATGGCAACAAGGTAAGGATGATAACTTGCAGTACGTCTAGATGTCCGATGGTAGAAGGGGGCTGGTGGGATGAGGTCGTGGAGTTCTTCAGCACACTCACCGAAGTACAGTCTGTAGAAGACCGACAAGCAGGCAACCTTGCGGCGATGAGCCAAGCTGTGAAGCCTGGCACCCGCCAGCTCAACGTCGCCAATGAGCCTCCTGGCTCTGCGTTCCACCGAGTCAAGCGCGGCAAGCTGATATTTAGCTGAGCCATCCCAAAGGTGACTGCAATACTCCATGCAGGATCGGACTTGCGCTTTGTATAGGGTTAAAAGCTGTCCAGGCGTAAAGTATCGCTTCACTTTATTTAGGATGCCTAGTTTTTTGGCCGCAATTTGGGCTTTGTACTCAATGGAGGCGCCAAAGTTGAGACTGGATGTCAACTCCATGCCTAGGAGCTCGAGCCGATCAGTCACAGGAACAGACGCACCCCGAAAAGTAGGAGTTTGATCGAAAAGACTCCTTTTAGCGGTAAAAAGACACGCCTGTGTTTTGGTGGCGTTAAAAGAGACCAGATTGTCATCACCCCACTGGGAGACAAGGCTTAAGGTCAAATCTGTCCGCTCCACCATAGCCTCTCTCAAGGAACGAACTTCATCCGCACTGGTTTCTGCGCTGGACAAGTATCTCTCTGAAACAGTACTGTCATCTGCGTACCCAACAATACCAGGCTGAAGAAGGTCATTGATGTGCAGCAGGAAAAGAGTTGCAGAGAGAACAGACCCCTGAGGAACTCCTTCCTCTGACCTTATGGCATCAATAGCCATAAGGTCAGAGGAGCAGCCGTCAATGACTACTCGGATCGACCGTTCACTGAGGAAGTCTGATATCCAGCTACAAAAACCAGCAGGGATGCCATAAGCAGGAAGCTTACTAAGTAGACTCGCGTGCCAGACCCTGTCAAAGGCCTTCGAGATATCAAGCGATACAGCAAGTGCTTCGCCGTGTCTCTCGATGGCTTCGCCCCAGCAGTGCGTGACATACACAAGAAGATCGCCAGTTGACCGTCCCCGGCGAAAGCCATATTGACGGTCACTGAGGAGATTATTGTCTTCAAGGTAGGTCAGCAACTTGCTGTTCAGTACCCTTTCCATAACTTTGCACAGAATGGAGGTAATGGCGATCGGACGGTAATGGGCAGGGTCTGCACGGTTGCCTTTTTTGGGCACTGGTTGCACATTTGCAAGCTTCCAGGATTTCGGCACCGTTCTTTTTACAAGAGAGAGGCGGAACAAGCGTGTCAATACAGGAGACAGTTCAGGCGCACACTGCCTCAGCACTCTCGCTGGAATGCCGTCAGGCCCGCTGGCCTTATTCACGTCTAGACTGGACAATACTCTCCGGACCTCTTTAGTGTGCACAGCGATCTCCGGCATCGAAGAGTCACAGTGAGGTATAGTAGGTGGTTGCTTGGAGCCAGCCTCCAGACGCGAGTTGCCAGCAAAGAGAGATGCGAATAAATTTGCTTTCTCACTCGCAGAGTGAGCCAGTGATGCGTGCATGTCTGGTGTTCTGTGAGAGAAAGTATGCGAGAGTGTTTCCACTGTTCCATGTTAATTGTATTTTATATTTGTATTATTGATTATATTGATTATGTATTGCCATTCCACTGTGTCATGTTGTTTATATTGTTATATTTGAATTGCTTAATATTTGCCATTCCGCTGTGCTATGTTATGTAATTGTATTGTAATTTTAGAATTTTTATTAAGATCATATTGGCACTGTTAATTGTATTGTTTGTGATTTTATGTGACACTTTTGTCAACATTGTTATATTATATTTCTATGTTAATTATTGTAATTGGTCTTTGTATCGTTTTAATTAACTATAAATAAATAAAATAAATAAATAAATTTATATAAAAATATATTTTTTTTTTTTTTGAATTGAATATACAACTAAATATTCTGTGAATATTTCAAGCGTCTACCTGTTGCCGTTATTAATATCGAGCAAAAAACGGCAAAAAAATCACGTTTGTTGAATGGGAACTAAGGGGGGTTCCCATACAACAAATATTAATTGTATTCTGTTTTTAGTATTTGCTGTCATAGCGGCAATAGAAATACATCATCTGTGAAAATTTCAACTGTCTAGCTTTCACGGTTCATGAGATACAGCCTGGTGACAGACGGACAGACGGACAGACAGATAGACGGATCGTGAAGTCTCAGTAATAGGGTCCCGTTTTTATCCTTTGGGTACGGAACCCTAAAAAGGGTTGGGCGGAGGTGCACCCACATTTAAAACCTGTTGCTACTTTCTATGAAAACTTAATCTGGAATGGTAAGGCGCTGTTTGTCACTATTACATTCTTCACTTTTTCCTAAAATGAAATATGAGTTACAGAAGTAATTCAACAACTTTTTGGCCTTCACCAAAACTTAATCTTACACACCCTAATAAATTCTTATAAGACGACATTGCCATCGCATCGTACTTTCAACATAAAACTCTCGTTGAACATAAACTCTGCTTAAGGACGATTTAAAACCATAGTTAGGTAATGTACTAGAATAAGTTAAGAAAGGAGTTACTCTTCATAACCCTCATGTAGTCTATGGCTTGGCGATTCATTACAACTCCAAGACGAGTCTAGCGTTATCGTTTTTCACTCAATAGAGGAACGGGGAGGTATTTAGTGACCCGCCGCAAAAATGCGAAGGGATGAAGAAAGGCATTCGAAAGGGGGACGAATACTTTCATATTATCCATTAACGCGCAAGAATTATCCGAATTTCCTCTTCACCTGAAAATAATACATTTCACTAACTGTTGTCCAATTAATGTGTCTAACAATGCAGCCGGTAATACACGCTGTCGCGTAACCACGTCGGTGATGGATGCTACGGTAGCTAATGTGCTGTGATGTATTTATTGGTCCTGAAGACGCGGTTAGCGGTTATCGATAATAGATTATACTTGAGGCTAATGTATGTATGTATTATCTATGTTGTATTTTTTTTACACTTTACCCCACCCTAAGAATTTCTCTTGTATCGCTGGTGCGTTTACAATAATATGCAATGTACTCACATACACTCGACCACCACCAGACAAATCAAATCAAAACAAAAAGGTGTTATAGGTATAAAAGGTGCATTGTATATACCCACTGAGATGTGAAAATTAATATAAATAAAAAAATAAAACAAAAATAAAAAGACTTTTATTTCATGCATTACATTAACGGTTTTACATCCTTCAAGTAAAAAGTTAATATAAATAAATAATAATTAAAAGTGCACAACAATTGTAAAATAAAATTGATTAATTTCTTACAGTGATTATTTATATACATTGATTATTTTCATATTTGAGTATATTATTTAATTGAATTAATTAAATTATTAAAATAACATTGATAGATAAATTAAAAGAATAAATAAAATTGATTAATTGCATAATATAAAAAAGTAAAATAACAAACTATTGTATGATTAATAAAACTATTGGAAAAACCTATCATGATTAGCATGCATGAACCTCTCTCACATGGTGAGAGTGAAGGTCTACTCCAGGGATGACCAGCGGTGACGGTCTTAGGCCTCTGACATCCAGTTTTTTCCTGCGACTCGTGTGATGTCGTCAGTCCATCTAGTTATCGGTCTAACTCGTTTTCTATTGCCTGTAGGGCCAGGCCATGACGTCAAGCGAATCGTCCAACGGTCGTCACTCATTCTTGCTACGTGTCCTGCCCATCTCCATTTAAGTTAGAGAGCGTAGGTGAGAGCATCTGTGACTTTGGTATTTTGTCTTATACCAAACCGTGTGCCGAATTCTTTGTTTTTTTTTTTTAATTTTTGCCATACTTCTCTCCATACTTCGCTGGCAGGAAGTAATTTTATTCTTTACTCGATGAGTATATCAAATTAATATATTCGTACCTAATATATTAATTAAATTAATTAAATATACTGAATAAATTTTGAATTGAGTTGTAAAAAATGTAAAACTAAAAAAGTTACAAATTATTATGTACAAGTCAAATAAAAATTTCAATAATCATTATTATTATTATCAGTATCAGACAACTATCTGTAGGTCATACAAACATTTGCATGCAATAAGTTTTATTTTTTGACATGTTTTCATGGAGTTTTTATTAAAAACGTCTACTTTATAACCATATCCCAATTTTATTTTGTAGCCTATTCATAAAAACAATGTTTGTTATTTTACACAATTCTCTGTGACCGTATCGTAAATACTTAGCGTTGTGATGCTAACCTTCATATTTACGATCTTGTTTACAGTTACACAAACGTTACAATACTCGTAATGCCTCCCACTGCTGCTCGATGGCGTTTGCGTTCTGTCGGATCATCGAATCTGAGATTATTGTTCACTCACAGCGAACTAGTTATTATCAGTGACCGTGAGAGATCGTGTCTTCGAAAAAGCAGCCTGTGAACTTCTTACAACGAATTACCAATTTAGTATATATTTTGTTTTGAGGAACTATTCATTGTTTTTAACGTATAAAACTGACGGGTTCTATGTTTCTCAAGAGAAACAACGAGGTTGTCATGATACATTTTAACTTGTAAGTCTTGGTGGAGTCGGTGAGAAGCCAAAGTAAAAACAGATCAAAATAAAATGTTCTGAAAGTTCTAAAGTTACATAATATAAACGATAATTTCTGCCGCCCAACAATTTAACAGCCCAAGCAAACGCACATTTCACCCAAGTTAACGAGGGTACAGTGAGCTGAACAGTTAATATTGATCGGCGATAAACTGCCGCTCAACCCTGTGACGTCACGCTGCTCCATCACATGCAAATAAACTGAAACAAACAGCGCATGAAATGTTTTTATGGTGAGTATAAGTTCGCAAAATGCGTCCAGGTCTGAAGAGATGGAAGGCACTTTAAGGGAACTGTGGCAGAATCACAGAAAACGGCGACGCCTCAGCAGCCACTACTGGAGGTGTACCATTACATCACAGTTAAGCAGAGATGCATCTATAAATATTCTATTCTATTCTATAATACACCCACTTTTCACCAGTCCTGTGTGTCCCATGTCATAAGAGCCTTTTACCATCAACCGGGCAAAAAACCATACTCCTAGCTGCTACTGGTACCTTTTAACAAAAAAATTAAACGGACTTCTAAAGCAAAACACTAAAAAGCGAAAAATAACTTTTTCACTTCTCATGCTCTGAAATTGCTTATTTGTGCAGGATATAGACTGCACAAAATCGATTTTTGTGCACAAGTGCATTAACGTATCTACTTATAAATGTATCTATATAAAGGTAAAGAAAATGAGCCGTACAGCCAAACACAATAAGTTCACAGATAGAATTTGTTATTTTATAATATTTACCCTAATTTATTTGCCTTTTATGTGTTTTTAAAGACATAAAAGATATTAAAATTTAAATTAAAATACGGTAGGTTATTTAATTAATTTAAAAAATATATATATTACAAAATTAATTTAATAGTAGGCTGTATAGGTCTGCAGCCTAAGCCTAATTATCAATGTCGTAAGATTAAAAAAAAAGCGGCGGGAAACAAGTCTTTAAAACGATTGCCTTCAGTATTCAAAACTGTACTAATTTTACTTTGAATATTAATTAAAGAAATGTTATGTTATACTACTGTTTTATTTCCTCGCAATCGAAATGAAAAGCAGAGTTTATGACTCGTCCAAAAAACCATTTTATCCTCGATATTACTATCAACCCTTGCCTTCGGCTCGGGCTGCTAATGGTCTCGGATAAAAATGGTTCGTTTTGTGCACTCATTGTAAAATCGACTATTTTTCCCGAAGTCGATGTATTTGGTATCTATTGTTTTGCGTTTTTAGGGTTCCGTACCCAAAGGGTAAAAACGGGACCCTATTACTAAGACTCCACGATCCGTCTGTCACCAGGCTGTCACCAGGCTGTATCTCATTAACCGTGATAGCTAGACAGTTGAAATTTTCACAGATGATGTATTTCTGTTGCCGCTATAACGAAAAATACTAAAGGCAGAATAAAATAAATATTTAAGTGGGGCTCCCATATATTTCTTTGCCGTTTTTTGCGATGGTACGGAACCCTTCGTGCGCGAGTCCGACTCGCACTTGGTCGGTTTTTCGCTTTAGAAGTCGGTTTATTATTTGTTAAAAAGTTTTTTTATTTCACTCTTTTTAGTTTTGGTACCTCATATTACCATGAACATCACTTATAGCCAGAGTACATCTCATTTCAATTCCAATAACACACGACAAGGATACCATGTTTTATTACGGAGTTTCAGTGTTCCATGTTCTGTTCTGTGTGTATTTTGGCTTCATCATCAGATAAGTTGATTGGGCGCACGGTTGGCGCAATATTTGTATCACCTACAGAATAGTTGTTCCGGCTCTGGGTGTTTGTGTATGTGAGATTATATGTTTGTAAACGCACCCACGATGCAGGAAGAAATTCCTAGTTTGGGGCAACGTCTATAAAAAAAAAAAGTTCGATGGTACCAATTTCCATCAGTCCATTTAATTATATGTATTTGCTTCATCATAGTCGCTATTCGAGTTTCTTACCCATGATATACTTATTAAGGCGTTCCAGTGGTCATCTTTCTTCATCAGTTCCACGTCACCAAATGATACTTTCTGAGTGCAAATGCTTGCCATGCTATTGAAAATACCAAAATCACTATATGCCTGCTGGGATGAGATCCCATCATCAGATTCTGATTTGATGACAATGGGACCTCGTCGAGAGTATACCCTTCCATTAAAAAAGAATTTAGCAAATCCGTCTATATATGATGGAGTTATGCCAGAAAAAACATAAAACATCCGAATTGAGAACCTCCGCCTTTTTGGGCAGTCGGATAAAAATTCAGATGGGACAACACAATAACACTTTGCCAGACCCGAGAGTCGAACCCAGGATCTTATTCCCATAAGTAGCGGTTGCAATTATTGAAAGAAACGATAATATCATTGAAAAAAAATAGGCTATTGGCACAGTTACTAGGTATTCCCTGTTCGGAAAATAAATCAAGAGAAAAATAAACAACATAAAATACTTTTTTACAAAAAAATACTACCGACTTCCAGAAAACTACAAAGTGAAAAATAACTTTATTTTTGGAAGTCGGTCTCTTTCGTAGGTACCATTTTTTTGCGTTATGTACACCGACTTCCAAATATAAAGTTATTTTTCACTTTGTAGTTTTCTTATTTGGAAGTCGGTAGTATTTTTTTGTAAAAAAGTTTTTTTTATTTTTCACTTTTTAGTTGTACCTACCTAATAGGTAAGTTTTTTAGTAAGTTTCCTATAACGCCAGAATAGATTACCCGAATATCATGAAACTTGAACAAAACTGATCAAATGAGAGATCTGCTTACCCCTTAAGAGCGTACTGGCGTGATGTTATGTTATGAAATGGTATAAAAAATGAACAGACATGCGATTGCAGCAATCCCGAAAGATTTGCCGACATTTATTGAAGAGTTCTGTTGTATATCTCCAAACTTCTTCATCAGATCTTCACCAAATTAAAATGGGACCAATTTCTAAACAACCTCTTTCAAACAAAAAAAGAATTTTCAAAATCGGTCCACAATTGACGGAGATATCGGTGAACATACACAAAAAAAAAAAAAAAAAACATACATAATGTCGAACATAGAACCTCCTCCTTTTTTGGTAAGTCGGTTAATAAAAAGCTTGTAAAAATAGACTCTTGCTCTTCCAAATATAATCAGAGTAATTTGCTATGTTTATTACTTACCTGCATCGATAAGGCATCAAAATCACCTACTGTATTATATTTTTGTCAGAAGCCACATGGATTAAGTGTCTGAAATATGGAACCCATGTTACCACAAGTACATTAACCATATGGAGAGCATACAAAAAAGATTCACATTAACCTTCGGTCTGTAAAGAATATCAAACATTCAATCACCGCGAGATTTTTGAGTGCGTTTATTTGTTGTAAATCTTCTATTATTATATATTATATCTTCTGGTATTAAATAAACTGCTACGATATTTTGTCCTTATTTTATTTTACGGGTTGTCAAAAATATTTGAGCCACCAATTAGCCTCCACAAATTCGTACATTGTGCGTGCAAGTGGCAACCTTAATAAGTTGTGTAAGCAACACGATATTGGTCCATTCCTAAGTGCTTAAGCTGAAACTTTTTCACTAAGTTCATTGCACAAGGCGTTTTTTTTTGTTCTGTGGTTCATTGCAATGTTAAGGCTGTTATGTAGTGTGAGCAACATGTTAGCAAAGTTATTAAGTAATTTCTCATTTGGTGTTCCATTGTTATTGATTTCTTCTGAAGTCTCTATAGTAAATAAGAAATATTAGATATTTTATAAGTGAAGACTTGTCTGGCTGGCTGGCAAATTTACTGTTCTTGTTCTGTTTATTTTTAGCTGTAAGTCTTCCATGCTATCTAAATAAATAAATACTTCAGTAACCTTCCGTACCATTGGATCGGTAATTATGATACTGATTTAAGGAACATCATTAAAATGTATCCAATATGCGATTAAAATTAATGTAGTGCGTTAGAGCGGCTTAATTACTTAAGGTACAAAAAACATAAAAATTATTTGCATGTTTTATCAATTTCTGCCTGAGGATTCTTATCCACTACACTTTACCGTATTTATTCTATTTGCATAAATTATACTTATTTATGCTCATTGTGAACCACTCGAGAGTGTTTTCCTTTGGTAAGAACATCAAAAGAACAAATTATAATTATTCATACTTCCTTCCTGCCCACAGTATGTTTGTTTGTAGACTGACCTACACTGAACATTGTGTCTATGTTCGTTTGGGCGATATCATCCAACACTTGACCATTTTATTACATAGCTTGCGTGCATGTGTTACTAATGGAGGCAAAAAGCTCGCCCGTACAGAGGTTTACGACTTTGTATGCAAATAGGGAGCCATATTGAGCAATGGATTCAATTACAACACGATTTGCTACTGGCTCGTTGTTGGTCTGGCGTGGTCGCAAGTGTGACTGCGTATGGCGTACGTCGTGCAAAATATTATTGGATTTTATCAGGAATATCTGAGAAGCAGCTTTGAGTTTACATTATGGCCGGTTAATCGCTAAGGTAAATATGGTATACATGGTATACGCGTAATGCCGGTGACCTACAAGTTCACTCATATTTTTGTTTACATTCACCGGTTCCGGTGTCTGTAATAAAATCTTGTAAGTTAGTTTGACCCACTTCCCAGTATCCGATTGAGCTGCAGTTTGGCACACACGCTAGGTTCTCGTGAAATTATGTACAATCACGGGGCGTCAAAAAATTCGTCCACATCGCTGTCAACAGGAAAAGTGCCCAAAAGGCTGCCATCCAACGTGGCAATGCTGATTCTTTGGCCAAAGAAAAGGCCAGCCCTCTGGTCTCGTGAAGAGCCGACCAACCGCTTGGCGATATCCCGACAAAATAGGTGTGCACTCGGACCCCATGGCCCTAGGGTTTCCCGAAACGGCTCAAACACATAATTACCAATTAAGTTGTTGTATTTGCGTCGTTTGAGGTTTTCAGCACCAACAACAGCCGCCCCAGCGCAGCCCACCGTGCTAGGCAGATGGGATGATGCCAGGGTGTCGACGCAAGTTGCATCCCACACCAAAGACCTACATGGCATTATGGGCATACCATCTGGCCTCTTCCTATCGATGCGTGCCAGGTCATTGGGTTCTAAAAGCTTGATAAAAAGGATTTTTTTGTGTTTTTCCATTGTAATGTAAGTCCATGCTTGTTGACCTCATGGTCACTATTTTATCGTGTAATAAACCATTCCATAGTGATAGGATATCTATCTGTAACATTAAATACTGCATATTTGTACTAGATCTTTATTAAAAGATGCACACTTTGCGCCGAGCTCAGCAAGTAGCCCTGTAGCTTAACTTAAAACAATTTAATTACACAGCTAGATTGTGCCAGCCCAATTAGGCCTCGTTTAAATTTTTGTGTTCTACTTACTGCCTGTCTAGATGCATTTTTGTCTTAATTAAATAAATGGTTAATTATTTTTTGATTTAACTCGCTTTGATTCAAGTGAAAAACCAGACTTTCTCTTATTCACAAATATAGTTCTCTGAATTTATTTGAAGTCAGTATATCATTTCCGCGTCATTACGAACCTCATCTGCCCATAAATAAGAACGAAGTCACCGAAGCGTGCGACTGCTATTAATGACCGCGTCCAGAAGGCAGGGACCGCTACACTGTTGGTACACAGACGCTTTTTATGCCTCTTTGTTTCATGTAACGTATTAACGTTGTTGTGCTGATTAACTCGGACACGGAGTATTACTTTCCGAAGAAGCTAATACACATAATATTCATGTGCAGGATATTTTTTTACGACCATTGGATCGTATAAAAAAGTATTATTTCATTGTAACAGCTTAAAAATAAATTGTTGTTTTATTCATATTTCTGGTCAACTCGCAACAAAAATCATGCTGTGCAGTCGGAGGATACATATTCGCGAGTTGCCCAAAACCAGATGTATCCTCCGACTGCACAGCATGATTTACTTCTTATTGACGTCTTTTTAGTTCGTTTTTTGATGTTTTGAATTAATTTTTTTATTTATAACTTTTTAGTTAACATTTTCTTCGAAATAGGTACATTTAAACATATAATTGTAATATATTTTTGAAACACCTCTTGAACACCTTTATTTTGATACGCCACACGATGGATTTGAAAGAAAAAAGAAAATTGACCCCCACAATATGGCGCCCAAAATCTGCCATTTTTATATTTTCCAATTATAATTTAGTCAGTGACACTTGCAAGGTTAAGACGAATCGATTGACGTATGAATCATCAAAATCGGCCAACGCATTTGGTCTCTGGAACGCCACATAGGAACAAACATACATACATAGACTGATAAACACAATACCCTCCTTCGGCAGTCGGGTAAAAAAAGTTAACGGTCCGATTCCAAACAAGTTGCCCGTATTTATCATTTATCATAAGTTGCCCGTATCTTGTATGGATTTGGATTAGCCCATACTGGCTCAGTAACAAAACCATGTAATAAGAGGATATTTTCGTTCTAAAGTCTATCAATATTCAATATCAATTCAAATTGATCAATATACACAACACTTCCCAACATCTCTTCGACGATCTCGTAGCACACTGCTACGAAGGTCTACGACGTAGCACTGTGGGCTACAAAACCGTGCTGACACGCGTTCTGTCTATAAATTACTGTGAACGACATTGTTTACGTTAGTTAGACACACGGTACAACATTATCATTCAGTTGCCGCGATCACTGTGAACAGTATAAATGTCGAAATCTAAAATCTTCGTACTAATATTATAAATGCGAAAGTTTGGACGGATGTATATTTGTTACTCAATCACGCCAGAACGGGTGAATGGATCGGAATGAATTATGGCACAGAGATAGATTATAGTCTGGAATAGCACATCGGCTACTTTTCATCCCAGGTTAATGTTTCCTTGGGATAGCAAAACACTTTTCACGCGGGTAAAGCCGCTGGCAGAACCTAGTAAAGTATAAAATATTTCATAGTAGTTTCATCTTGAATGATAAATTGCTACCCAACTTTCTATAGTATTTTTTTTTACTACGAATGACATTTTTTTGTATCGTAGATAGGCTTGCGCTTGACCACTATCTCACCTGATGGTAAACGATGATGTGGTCGAAGGTGTAGCACGCTTGCCTAGAAGTAACCTATTCACTATTGACTTAAAGACCCCTAAATTGTAGCTATCGGGAAAAACAGACTCCGGCAAGGGATTCCACTCCTTAGTTTTTATGAAAGTATTTCCAAAACGTTTATTGCGTATGGGTGGGAAGCCCACCATGTACCGATGGCGCTTCGCCGTACGTCTTGTAGTCCGATGATGAAATGGGCTTGGCAGAATTAGATCATGCAATTCCATCGCACATTCCCCGAAATGTAATCGATAAAAGACCGAGAAGCTGGCAACTCGACGACGATGTTCAAGGCTCTGGAGCTTTGACTCAACCAGTGCTTCATTGACGATGAGCCTCTTGGCCCGTTTTTCGATCCACTCTAGTGCATCAAGCTGATATTTGGCAGATCCATCCCAGAAATGAGAACAGTACTCCATGCAAGATCGAACTTGCGCTTGATACAACTTAAGCAGCTGTTCTGGCGTGAAGTACTATCTCACCTTCGCAAGGATCTCCAACTTTTTGGCAGCCAGTTGAGCCTTTGCTTCAATGTATGGGCCAAAATTGAGTGTCGATGTCAACGTTACACCAAGAAGCTCAAGATGGCCCTACTAGGTTTGGTTAGGCTAAAGGAAGGGTAGCCGCATTTTCTTGTGACCTTATAAAAACATTTGAAAATTGACATATTTCGATAGGCCGTTTATCACAGAGTTCTACTTAATTCATAAATTGGTAGGTTTACATGCATTGGTAATATTTTTAACAAAAAAACCTTGTCATAAAATCACGAGCCGTTGAATTCACAGATATGTATGACTAAGCTGCAGACTTTATCGTACGCTTACAATTAATTCGTATTTTAAATTAGTCGTGTTACATTAGCATTAACAGCTTGTATTATTTTTCCTCATCTGTATTACAGTGTAGTGACTAAGACGTCACTGCTGACGTCACCACGCCCCGCATGTACCGCAAGTAGATAGCAACAAGGCTGTTTATCCCGAATCTATCCGAGGATCAAGTTCACTCCCACTATATACATACAAATGTATGTAAATACGCTTCTATCCTAGTTTAGTGTGACGTTAAATTCGTGGTGTGGAATACTAAGGCGTTCATCAGTCTAGAAATTAAGGCAGGCTTTAGATCGTGATATCCTAAAATCGATGCTAAGGTCGTATTCCAGACACTGTTCGGTTTAGTTAAGTTGTTAATATGACTGCTGATGATGTGATCAGACTTTAAATGCATAGGACTCTGCCAGTATTTGAATAAATAGTTCAAATTCAAATCAGATCAGTCAATTGTTATAAATAAAACCTACCAGGCTATTATAGATCCACTAGTCCACTACAAGGCAAAGGCCTCTTTTCACAAAGAGAAGGCATGGCCATTTAATTATTAATTACCGCGCTTTTTAAGGCAGATTAGCGTTTTCAAACTGAAATAAAAACCAGCCAAGTGCGAGTCGGACTCGCGCACCGAGGGTTCCGTACAAACTTCAGCTTAAAAGTATTATAGATCTGAGTATTTGATATAAATTTCAATTTAATACCTCCACGCGTTCATGAGGAAAGGGGTAGTAAGCTTAAAATTAATAAAAACTAGCAGTGTCCGCGGCTTCGCTCCCGTCATCTATCTGCCAACCCTACCTTACTAACCCTCCTGCCCACCTTAATTACCAACCTACCAATTTTTTTTCTATAGTCATCATTCTTTCGAGGAGAATCTTATCGTCATCACCTTCTATCGAATATTGAGTTCAACTCGGACAGTATCTGAATTGCGTGTGTTGTGATAATTTTACTTCTTGAACACTTTATAAGCAATTTAATAAAATAATAAAAACACACTGCCGTCCTCTAACTAGAAGGCCGTTAAGCCCAAAAAGTCATTTCCGAGTAAATGACAAAAAACGCGGGAATCGTTGTATCTTAAAAACTATGATACTTAGGTTAATGATTGTAAGACACATCAGTTGATATTTAATTATATTTGTCCTAAATAATCGTTTCTGTTCAGAAACACTTATTAATTACTTTTAAAATATTTTTTTCTAATTTTGTTAAGTATGTTATCCAGTTTTTTCATCTTATTACTGTACTATAAGGCCGTTAACCGTACCTTAGCGGCTTTTTAGTGAAGTAATTTGCTAAAAAAAATTGCCTTAATATTTTTTTATTAAATTTGTTCATAAATACTTACCTAAAAAGTTGTTAAGTGACATAACTGCTTTATAGCCATGACATTCGCTTCGATTTCAATTTCAATAACTTTCCTAATGAGCGTTTACGGGGCTTTAGATGCTTTTAAGCTAATTGTTGCCAATGTTGTGCGTAACTTTTCTAAAATCTTAACTTCTTTACTTAACTAAAAGGGGGCTAAAAATATTTCGATTGTGGTTAACTTCTTTATAGTTTAGCATTCAATATGGGAATATCAGAGAAATTATAGACATCTTTAAAAATTAAAATTTTATTTCAGCATTTAAAAGTTACTTAGATTAAGGTTAAAAACGGGCTGGTTTCCGCAACTCCATGACCAAGCACGTATTTTGGGTTTAAAGTTATTTAAAAGAAATATAATTAATTTAATAGGCAATAATCAACTAATAACTAATTAAAATCTTAAGGTACGATTCCATCAAAATAGTGTGCAGCACATTTGTTAACAATTAAACACTTTGTGTAAAACGCCAGCATTGCACGTACCAAGCTGGTATCGCGTTTAGCCTCTGTCTCTACTGGCAAGGCTGTGTGTAACTTTTGTAAGCACACAGTGTAGCACACTTGTGCACGAACATATTCACTGATCAGTGTTTTCTGCCTTCAGTAGTTCAGTTGTTAATATGGATGGTCAGGAAAACGAGAATCCGAAAAAAAGCTGCGGTTTTCTCTTCGGTATTGAGCCAAAATAATCTTCCATTTTCTCACTACCTCAGTCAAGTCACAATTAAAAATTTTAGCCAATTCTTGAGTTGCGTTTTGTTTTTTGTTTCTTTTTTATAATAATTGTGACTGGAATCCATAGTCGAGGATAAGTTTCAATTGCTTGAATAAATTTTATCATTCGTCCAATCCATATTTAACCTGGTTAAATAATGTGCGCGAACAAATAAATGTGTTCACTCCGGTAGCGGTAGCGGAAGCAAGACTGAGTTCACGAACAACAAGTGTGTATAGTAGTCGCTAAACTTCTGGGCCGCCCTGAAGTTTCCGATGCACAAGGCACGAATCAGTGCTGTTTTTGTATGAAATTTACTACTGCGCTGCCATTGTAGCCAACTTCAGGGCGGCCAAGAAGTTTGGCGAGAACTATATTTTTTACTATTCTTCTCTGTTACTTTGTGATTGTTGTTGTTGTTTTGTGTCTATGTCAAATAAATGTTTTCTATTCTATTCTTCTTTTCTAAAATCACGAGCAAAAACTTGAGATTTTCAGCATTTAGGAACTGAACACTATCTAAATTTAAAACAGTAACGAGGTATAAAAAGGCACATATTTAGAACACTAAGTAATAATTGTTTTAGAATATAATAAACACATTTACTTAGTGACTCTATTTGGTTTATTGATGACATTCATTGTCATCACGAATAATGGGTAGGTAAATGTATTATTTATCAGTGATAACGTTTTCATTATATTTAATTTTCGTTATTTTACAATTTCTTTAGGATGCACTCGAAATTTAATTGATATTTGAGGATATTTTAGAAACTTGTCGTTTAAAAACTTCAAAGTTATATAATCTTCAGCAAAATTATTTTTATAGTGACGATCGAAGCTCGATCTTATGAAATACACCTCAGTCATGTGTCTGAGATATGCCCTTGGATTCGCGTTTTGGATGCGTCGCTCTGATACATTTATATATTAACGATAGTTGATAAAGACTTGTGGCTGCAAAGACTTCAAAATAACTTTAGCAATAGCCGAGGCCATCTTCGAAATCAGCGAAGTCGTAAATTCGCATTTTTTATCATTGAAAGTTCAGCTTGGTGCTGGAATTGTTCGCAACTCATAAAGGTATGTCCTGGCTCAAAATACTATAGTATTATAAGTTCTGTGGCAATCACGTCATTATTGATAATGTCAGCTAATATGGATGGATTGTAACATTGTTTTTTGATTATTCAACTTCTGGTCAAGGTTTTCAAGCTTCGCTAGGCACATAATCCTTCGAGGGATTCCGGATTGCCTGAAATAAATTATTGACTATGTAAGTGAACATAATTTTAACTGTAGAATCGATGCTAAAAATCTTCAGTTTCTATCAAACAATACGGAAAAGAATGTACGTGAATTAATTGTGTCTTTTTTTCGTACTATTTAGAGATTATTTAAACTAATAATAATATTTACAAATTTGTACTACAATCATTATTATGTTGTAAACTTACCTTGTCTAAACCGTGTGCGACGTTGTACCAGAACGTGGCAGTCGGTGCTCCGGGTGGAAAGATTGAGTCCTACGAGATGACCCACCCGCTCACTCCCGGAATGAACGCAGCGCGAGAGTCGGCTAACTGCCTTTTAGTTAAGCAATGAGGCTTAGCTGCTTTGTAGCTTAGCAAAATCCAATTTCTTTTCGCTGTTTTCATCAAACAGGCAAGAATTATTTATAAAATGCTTAACTAAAAAAGCGTTACGGGAGAATAACTGCAAATAAGTTAAGTTTTTCATTGAAACTATTCTTTAAATGCTTAACTATAAAGTAGTTATAGTCCTTTTGCGTCTATTTAGTCAAGAATGATCAGATAACGTTCTTATAGTTAAGCAAAAGGCTTGAAAATAATCATCACATCGGGCAGTTAAGGTTTTTTAAAGTACATTTAGCGAAGAAGTGTGGGTTAGACGCTTTCAAGTGATGGAATCGTCGTAAATTATGTTACTTAACGGCCTACAACAATTTCATATCTTTGGAACTATTTACATTTCAGACATGTTTCTTATACAGAAAGATAGAGAATTTTGAACTCTGTCACTCTCTATTAAAAAGTAAAAATTGACCATTTGAGGGTTAACGGCTTTCTAGTTAAAGGACGGCAGCACAATAAACTCAACTAACTAATCATTTATTTCTGATAAAAGTTATAATTCACATATACATTGAAATGGGTACAGTTTTTATACTAACTGGGGAAGTTTTAGGTTGCATATTTACTGTTTGAGACAAACTATTATTAATTTCGTATGATTGTTGATGTATATTTGTCAAAGGTGTTATACAATGACGTTTGCTAGTTGATGGAATTGGATCTGATGAATTATCATTATCAACGAAGGTAGATGGACGAACGTTCTCTTCAGTATTGTCATGTGAAGGAGACGGACTGGACTTTAAATTAATGGATTGTTTGATTTTTTTCCCAGTTTCTAGTTTGTTGTTTAATGAATCAGCAATATAGCCTTCTGCAACTTTGTCTGACTTCCAACCTCCTAGTCGCTTTAAGGACGTCATATTGGCTCCTGAATCTGTGAATGTATAATCTCCTGAATATGTGTAGAGGTCCTCCTGAAGCTGTGCCCAGTATAATACGCAGCATCCGGCAGACCAAGAAACGTAGCTATTTCTTTTGGCATATTTCCAAATTTGTTTATCCCGATAGCTTGAGCTGTACACTGCCCTTTTTGATAATTTTGGTAAAAACCGTCGGTTTTTGCTTTTTGGGACCGCTGATTCATATATTTTTGCACTATTCTAAGAAAATCTCCTTCAACAACAAAGCTTCTCGGTATCTTATTTTTTGTATTCGGAATCTTGATTAGTAGCATTTTTCCATGGGCTTCAATATCTTTTAAAGTAATATTGGCTAACTCTTTTCGTAAAAGCCGCATTCAGGGAGTTTGCAGACCACAGACAACAAACTTGTTGGCTGTCTAGTACCGGTCTACAACACTCGAAGAAATTCCTAGGCTCTACGTTCAAAGCCCGGAAATGTATTTGGAATATGAGCAGGCGGCAAATCCGCTACCTGCTTAGGGCCTTTACTGGGCACTTTGGAACCAACGATATGCTCATGAAGATGGGTCTAACCGCGACACCCATGTGCAGGTTGTGTGGGGAACATACGAAACGCATGGAGCACCTTCTGTGCACATGCGATGCACTGGCTGGTAAGCGAATGAGTCTCCTAGGGGTTGGATATCCAAAACCAGAAGACTATAGGCTCATATCTCCTAGTCTCGTTGTAAAACTCATAAAAACAGTTTTCAACGAGATTGAGGAGGAGTAAGTTATCTAGGGGACTACAATAGATCCCAATAGGTCGAAGTGTCCG
Organism: Orthosia incerta; assembly: GCA_948252205.1. Classification (NCBI taxonomy): domain Eukaryota; kingdom Metazoa; phylum Arthropoda; class Insecta; order Lepidoptera; family Noctuidae; genus Orthosia; species Orthosia incerta. Next base: position 30,127,688 of record OX411758.1, read on the forward strand.
AGTTATTTCTCGGCCCCTCCATAAGATAAGATAACTCCTCTCTGCGTCAAGCTACAACAACGCCAAAAATCAGCGCAACCTTTTGTGTATTTAAAAGGGATTTGGTTAATATTTTTTTAAATAATATATTGACTGTATTTTGCGATTTCGTAAACTGAATACTAAAGAAAAACATAAGTATGTATTAATAAATTACCTTTGTGGCTAAATAACGATCATCGGGAGCTTCGTTCAAAAACCTTTCCACTTCATTCGATGTTAATATTTTCGACTTTTTAGTTGTAAAACCGTCTGATTGTCGTTTTAAGAAAGCATTTAGTTTTGGGTATTCACTTACATCTACGTTGTTCCTTATTTTCAGCATACTTTTTATCATCGAAAACCTCGACCATAACGTAGAAGGTTTTAATTTTGCTGAGAGTTTGCAGAAGTATGCCAACATAACATTTTCTGAAAAACTATTTGCTTTTTTCTCTTCTCTCCACGCAATAAATTCGTCGTATGTAGATGTAGCGACTTTTTGACTTTTCCGGTAAAATGTTCTCCGAAGCATTTTGTGCAATTATACTGAGTTCCACTGGTGTTAATTCAAATAAAATATCGTCGAAATTACTCATTTTGTGCAATAAACAACTAAACTCGCAAAGAACATTTTTGGAAAATGGCGCCAACCGTAAAAGAATATAAGCAGAGATTTTTTTTTGGTTTTCTTCACCCATTCTGGGTAGGCAAAAGGAACTATGCCCATACAGCCAAGTCTTCAGTAGATTTTTTTTATTGATATGAAATGAAAATGAAATTTAATGAGATGAAACCTAACCTAACTGATTGAATCAAATCATTAAATCTGATATTGAAACAAATTAGTAGCTTCTTTTTAGAAATATTTGCATGAATCATAAACACTTCTATGATTTTTTTTTTGTAAAAACTTAGTGGTTGGTTTTTTTCTTTTTAATAGACATTATTTTGACAGTTGGGAAAGAGAACGCACGAGTTTGGAAAAGGTAAAGAAAAAGCTCGAGTATGTAATAGCCCACATCCCGAACGCTATATGTCCCTGCAATACGCCACTTTTTGAGCAACTGTATTATATAATGTTAGTTACATATTTTATGGGGTGTAAGATATAGGTCTTCTTTACAGCACTGGAAATAAGATTAAGTTACTGTTTTGAAAAAAAAAATCATAACGCAGTAGTGTATTATTGGGCATTCTATGCCACTGTCGGCAAGTAGCTCGGCCAGTGCGCCTCGCTACGCGACAGTGGCATAGAATACCCAATAATAAACGATCGACTCGACTGTGTAGTATATTAGTGTACTCACCTGAAGATCTTGTAAGAAATACCACTGGCTGCCAGTAGCTGGGTGAGTACACATTACTACATAAAGTAACGCTGAATAATGTAAGTACGATCGCTTCTCAAACGATCACTCTATCGCGAAAAACACGACTGTGTAGTATATTAGTGTACTTACCTGAATATCTTGTAAGAAATACCACTGGCTGTCAGTAGCTGGGCCTAATACTTCATCGCAACAGAATGTTTGAAGTATGTAAGTAAAACAACAGTCTATTCATTATACTTTAATTGCATCCAATAACGTTACAAGTTTTCTCATGTGTGTAACAACAGTCAGTTATCGTAAAATTTTGGTTGTTCTGGAAACAATGTGTCAGCCGAACGGACGAACTCTTGCAGTTTTCGCCACTGACACGAATCCGCGTTGCTCTGGAACTTAACACGAACGAGCGCCTTCTTCCATAGCTCTTGAGAGTCGGTGAGGCGCGCGTCGCTAGCCTTGTAGACCTTGCAGTCTATGTAGTATTCACCGACCGTACTTGCTGTTCGACGCTCGCAACCGTTGGCCACACGGCTTACGAAGTACGATGGCAGACCAGATGAACCCGTGCTGTGCTCTGTGTCATTTTCATGGTTGCGACTGATACCAAATATATCAGTGCTGGTATTTGATAATTTGCTGAAAAATTAAACCGATGTTAATTTATGTTATCCTATTAAACAATTTATATATTTGTCATTTATACTAATTAGGGTAATCTCTGGAACTACTGAATTGAAAATAGTTTCTCTACTAGAAAGCTACATTATATTTCCTGAGTGACAAAAACTGTATTTTGTTTAGAATTACACCTGTGCAAATCCAGAGCAGGGCGTTAGATTAGGATAGAATATTAAGAACACATAAAAAATACACAAAAATAACAAACGAATTATTTGTAAAATCTATAAAACATAAGACTTAATTAATAGAAAGCAGCATTAATAGAGTTAATTCAAAATAAAAAATCGTTTACCTCGTTCGAATTGCATGAGTCGATGGTGAATCCGACTTGCGTTTCCCACTGACTTTTGTTGGTTTGCGAGTTGGTTTAGTTTTCTGATCAAGTGTTAGAGCTGGTTGACTATATTCACACTCAGAATCAGACCTGAAACAAAGATATGAAATGTTTTGTTTAAATCATGCTATAAATATACAAACAGATCACGGGTCTCAGTAAACACTTAAAATATTTTTACCCGACTGCGCTAGAAGGAGGGTTATATTATACTTACATTTTGCCAATCTGCAGTTAGAATTTCACTGAATTGATTTGATGAATATTAATACTGGTATTGACAACAACTCGAGATTTACACTATCTAATTATAACTGATGGTACAGAACTTCTTATAGACGACTTCCACACTTGCAAACTGCAATTAGATTGTTTAATGTACTCCAAAAACACGTAGCTTATAAAATCGATAACGCATTATAATTAATTGTTTCAAAAATTACCTCATTCAATCAAATGTGATACTATAAATCGTCTTTTTTCCTCGGACGTATAATACCAGTTCAAAAATAAAGACTAAGCAGTTATTATTCGTATACCTAGTAGCGGATGACGATTTGGCGATGCAGCGAAATAACGTAGGGTTGACGAAACGAAACAGTACTTTAGTAACAAATCGGACGGTGAGCTATGGGCAGCTCGCTGTCCGACCGTTCAGAATCCGTTTGAACCGAGCCCAAGTCGTCAACGGCGCGCCCCTTTCGTCAATGCATGATTTTTTGTAGAGCATTAAAAAAAGAAAAAAAAAAAAAAAAAAAAAAAAAAAAAAAACTTTTGTAACAAATAAAAAAGTAATCAAGTGACTTAAATGTGACCTTTAGTTTATTGTAAAAATGCATAGCAACTAAGTTTATTAGTAAAAAAGAGTTTTTTCATATTTTTCATTCTCTGAAAGTAGGTCTAAAGTTGCCTATGGAGCGGGATGAAAGCTATACTTTTTATCCCTAGGAGTTCTATTTCAACTGAAAACTGTCAAATTATTAAAAAAACCAAAGGAGCATAGATCGGGCGACTTAGCAATGAGATTCTTAGATATCCTTTGGTTGAACGGAACAATAACAACGTAATTATCTGAATAGGTAACATAATGTTGAATGCGTGTCAACCCTACCTAAAATAGATGATTGATGCAAACGACACAAAACGACTTAGTTGACCCAAAAAAACAAATACTTGCGCAATAAGTATT